>JAPTMU010000108.1:300381-395381 GCA_028583405.1 Pogonophryne albipinna
GGGCTCATCACAAGCTGCATGTGTGCTCACTAGGGCTCATCACAAGCTGCATGTCTGCTCACTAGGGCTCATCACAAGCTGCATGTCTGCTCACTATCACAAGCTGCATGTGTGCTCACTATCACAGGCTGCATGTCTGCTCACTATCACAAGCTGCATGTCTGCTTACAAGGGCTCATCACAAGCTGCATGTCTGCTCACTAGGGCTCATCACAAGCTGCATGTCTGCTCACTAGGGCTCATCACAAGATGCATGTCTGCTCACTAGGGCTCATCACAGGCTGCATGTCTGCTCACTAGGGCTCATCACAAGCTGCATGTCTGCTCACTAGGGCTCATCACAAGCTGCATGTGTGCTCACTAGGGCTCATCACAAGCTGCATGTCGGCTCACTAGGGCTCATCACAAGCTGCATGTGTGCTCACTAGGGCTCATCACAGGCTGCATGTCTGCTCACTAGGGCTGATCACAAGCTGCATGTCTGCTCACTAGGGCTCATCACAAGCTGCATGTGTGCTCACTAGGGCTCATCACAAGATGCATGTGCGCTCACTAGGGCTCATCACAAGCTGCATGTCTGCTCACTAGGGCTCATCACAAGCTGCATGTCTGCTGACTAGGGCTCATCACAAGCTGCATGTGTGCTCACTAGGGCTCATCACAAGCTGCATGTGTGCTCACTAGGGCTCATCACAAGCTGCATGTCTGCTAACTAGGGCTGATCACAAGCTGCATGTCTGCTCACTAGGGCTGATCACAAGCTGCATGTCTGCTCACTAGGGCTCACCACAAGCTGCATGTCTGCTCACTAGGGCTGATCACAAGCTGCATGTCTGCTCACTATCACAAGCTGCATGTGTGCTCACTATCACAGGCTGCATGCCTGCTCACTATCACAAGCTGCATGTCTGCTTACAAGGGCTCATCACAAGCTGCATGTCTGCTCACTAGGGCTCATCACAAGCTGCATGTCTGCTCACTAGGGCTCATCACAAGATGCATGTCTGCTCACTAGGGCTCATCACAGGCTGCATGTCTGCTCACTAGGGCTCATCACAAGCTGCATGTCTGCTCACTAGGGCTCATCACAAGCTGCATGTGTGCTCACTAGGGCTCATCACAAGCTGCATGTCGGCTCACTAGGGCTCATCACAAGCTGCATGTGTGCTCACTAGGGCTCATCACAGGCTGCATGTCTGCTCACTAGGGCTGATCACAAGCTGCATGTCTGCTCACTAGGGCTCATCACAAGCTGCATGTGTGCTCACTAGGGCTCATCACAAGCTGCATGTGCGCTCACTAGGGCTCATCACAAGCTGCATGTGTGCTCACTAGGGCTCATCACAAGCTGCATGTGCGCTCACTAGGGCTCATCACAAGCTGCATGTCTGCTCACTAGGGCTCATCACAAGCTGCATGTCTGCTCACTAGGGCTCATCACAAGCTGCATGTGTGCTCACTAGGGCTCATCACAAGCTGCATGTGTGCTCACTAGGGCTCATCACAAGCTGCATGTCTGCTCACTAGGGCTCATCACAAGCTGCATGTCTGCTCACTATCACAAGATGCATGTGTGCTCACTATCACAGGCTGCATGTCTGCTCACTATCACAAGCTGCATGTCTGCTTACAAGGGCTCATCACAAGCTGCATGTCTGCTCACTAGGGCTCATCACAAGCTGTATGTCTGCTCACTAGGGCTCATCACAAGATGCATGTCTGCTCACTAGGGCTCATCACAGGCTGCATGTCTGCTCACTAGGGCTCATCACAAGCTGCATGTCTGCACACTAGGGCTCATCACAAGCTGCATGTGTGCTCACTAGGGCTCATCACAAGCTGCATGTCTGCTCACTAGGGCTCATCACAAGCTGCATGTCTGCTCACTAGGGCTCATCACAAGCTGCATGTGTGCTCACTAGGGCTCATCACAAGCTGCATGTGTGCTCACTAGGGCTCATCACAAGCTGCATGTCTGCTCACTAGGGCTCATCACAAGCTGAATGTCTGCTCACTAGGGCTCATCACAAGCTGCATGTCTGCTCACTATCACAAGCTGCATGTGTGCTCACTATCACAGGCTGCATGTCTGCTCACTATCACAAGCTGCATGTCTGCTTACAAGGGCTCATCACAAGCTGCATGTCTGCTCACTAGGGCTCATCACAAGCTGCATGTCTGCTCACTAGGGCTCATCACAAGATGCATGTCTGCTCACTAGGGCTCATCACAGGCTGCATGTCTGCTCACTAGGGCTGATCACAAGCTGCATGTCTGCTCACTAGGGCTCATCACAAGCTGCATGTGTGCTCACTAGGGCTCATCACAAGCGGCATGTGTGCTCACTAGGGCTCATCACAAGCTGCATGTGTGCTCACTAGGGCTCATCACAAGCTGCATGTCTGCTCACTAGGGCTCATCACAAGCTGCATGTGTGCTCACTAGGGCTCATCACAAGCTGCATGTCTGCTCACTAGGGCTCATCACAGGCTGCATGTCTGCTGACTAGGGCTCATCACAAGCTGCACGTCTGCTCACTAGGGCTCATCACAAGCTGCATGTCTGCTCACTAGGGCTCATCGCAGGCTGCATGTCTGCTCACTAGGGCTCATCACAAGCTGCATGTCTGCTCACTAGGGCTCATCACAAGCTGCATGTCTGCTCACTAGGGCTGATCACAAGCTGCATGTCTGCTCACTAGGGCTAATCACAAGCTGCATGTCTGCTGCTCACTAGGGCTCATCACAAGCTGTCTGCTCACTAGGGCTCATCACAAGCTGCATGTCTGCTCACTAGGGCTCATCACAAGCTGTCTGCTCACTAGGGCTCATCACAAGCTGCATGTCTGCTCACTAGGGCTCATCACAAGCTGTCTGCTCACTAGGGCTCATCACAAGCTGCATGTGTGCTCACTAGGGCTCATCACAAGCTCCATTCCAATGAAGGACACTTGGCTGCAAGTGGAAGCTGACAGATGGTCCGTTAGATCTGGGGAAAGAGAGGATCCTTGCATCGTTTGATTGGAGAAGAGATTATTACTACGTCAGCTGACAGCAGACCTGCATGAGACTGGGATGCATTAAGTATTGAAGAAGTAAATGAGTTACTCTGCAGGTTTAGGGACAAACAGGTGCTTTCAGAAGTCACAGTTCTTCGTCTCGTGATGCTCCGGACGAGAGAACAACAACGTGTTCTGCATTCAAGGAAACACCCGAGAGTTCGCTGATCAGGATTCAACACCTCTGTTTCCATGGAGACCAGATTGAGGCGTTGGAAATGTGGGAGTACGATCATGTGGAAAAGTAAACAAACAAGACTCAGCGAGGATGGACAGTAACAGCTGATTCATGTCAACACATGTAAATCCTCCTAAACGCAGACACATTTTGGCGATATTTAAAATACTGAGGGTGTTTTCTTTTATTTCTCAAATGCACGTGAGCTCCTCACCCAGCCCCTGTTGGAGGACTGAAAGCTAC
Source organism: Pogonophryne albipinna (assembly GCA_028583405.1). Taxonomy (NCBI): domain Eukaryota; kingdom Metazoa; phylum Chordata; class Actinopteri; order Perciformes; family Artedidraconidae; genus Pogonophryne; species Pogonophryne albipinna. Next base: position 303,861 of record JAPTMU010000108.1, read on the forward strand.
ATCACATCACTTGTTAGACGCTTTTATCCAAAGTGACTCACATACTCGATACTGAGGACAATCCCCACAGGAGCACTTTGGGGTGAAGTGTCTCAGGGACACAACGACATGCTGACTGCAGCGGGGTTTGAACCTGCTATCCTCTGATCAGCGCACTAACCAGCACACTACCCCACTGAGCCACAGCCTCCATCTATTACATTACATTGCATTTAGCTGACGCTTTTATCCAAAGCGACTTACAATAAGTGCGTTCGACCAACAAAATACAAACTTGAAGAAAACAGAATCATAAAGTACATCAGGTTTCATAGAGCAAAAACATTTCAAGTGCTACTCAACTGGCTTTAGATAAGCCAGTCCTTTATTAGTATATAAGTGCTTTGTTAATAGTTCTATTGCTCGAAGTGGAGTCGAAAGAGATGAGTTTTCAGTCTGCGCCGGAAGGTGTGTAAGCTATCTGCTGTCCTGATGTCAATGGGGAGCTCATTCCACCATCTTGGAGCCAGGATAGCAAACCCACGTGTTTTTGCTGATGGGAACTTGGGTCCCCCTCGCAGTGAGGGTGCAGCGAGCTGTTTGGTTGATGCAGAGCGGAGTGCACGTGCTGGGGTGTACGGTTTAACCATGTCCTGGATGTAGGAAGGGCCAGACCCATTCGCAGCATGGTACGCAAGTACCATTGTCTTGAAGTGGATTCTAGCAGTTACCGGAAGCCAGTGGAGGGAGCGGAGGAGCGGAGTGGTGTGGGAACATTTAGGAAGGTTGAAGACCAGACGAGCCGCTGCATTCTGGATGAGCTGCAGAGGTCGGATGGCACATGCAGGTAGACCAGCCAGGAGGGAGTTGCAGTAGTCTAGGCGTGAGATGACGAGAGCCTGGACCAGAACCTGCGTGGCTTTCTGGGTCAGCTGGGGACGTATCCTCCTGATGTTGTAAAGCGTGTATCTGCAGCAGTGGGTTGTAGCAGCGATGTTTGCAGTGAAGGACAGGTTGTTATCTAGGGTCACACCCAGATTCCTTGCAGTCTGAGTCGGGGAAACAACAGAGGTGCCGATGTTGATTGTTAGGTCAAGAGTGGGACAATCTTTTCCCGGAAGGAAAAGCAGTTCAGTCTTGTCAAGGTTGAGCTTGAGGTGGTGAACAGACATCCACTGAGAGATGTCAGCTAGACAAGCAGAGATGCGTGCAACGACCTGGGTCTCTGAGCGGGGAAAGGACAGAATTAATTGGGTGTCGTCAGCGTAGCAGTGGTATGAAAAACCATGCGGGCTAATGACTGATCCGAGCGAGTTTGTGTACAGGGAGAAGAGGAGGGGACCAAGAACAGAGCCCTGAGGGACCCCTGGATTTTTGCTTTCATATATAGCAATAGTATTGTAAACGAAACATTTAAAGTGTATCATGTGCTCTCATTGTATGCTCTGTTTTTTTTTTTGACACAAAAGATGCATTACATCCAAAAAAAAAACAGAGCATACAATGAGAGCACATGATACACTTTAAATGTTTCGTTTACAATACTATTGCTATATATGAAAGCAAAAATAAATAAAACACATTTTCATTTTGTAATGGTTGTTTAATTGAAAACCCCACATTCAACACATTTTCATAAAAAACACATTACATTTTACCAAGTTAGTGTCGTAGTGCATACAAGGTGATAGACTTAACGCTTTGCACTGCTGCTTCTCTCCGCGTTTCATTTACAGTGATCGGTTTATCGTTCAATTCACATTGCCCAAGTAGATGTTTAGGAGTCTCTTGGAAGTATACGAATGCATTTCTTATATCAGATAAATGCATTAACATCACCTGCAAATTCTCTATCCTTTCTCCCGCAGCGAATATAATCTGCTTTGCTTCTTCTTCGGTTTCACCATTATTAGCTCTGAATGTAATCCTTTCTGGGGCTTCTTGTGCTTCTTGTGGTCTGTTGAATACCTGGCGTAGGATTTGTTTAGCTGTAAGGACAGGTACCATATAATTGTCTTCAAAAGCGTTGTCTATGTCGTCACACGTTTTGGCGTATCCTTCGATGTAATGACAACCGATACTAGCATAGAGATCCTCCAACAGTCTTTTAATACATGTTCTGGCACTGTCGCCAATTTGGCCAATTCCACAGTTTCGCGCATTTTCTCTCATGATATTGAAGCAAAGCTCTGCCATTGCTTTTGGTATTTGCTCAACACAATCGCAGCAGTCGGTTAGCGGTAGATGATCTATAAGATTATTATGATCCGGTAATGGCTCTACAACACCATCAGCATCTTCTAGTTTACATTTCTTCACTTTGTTCCTTTTTCTTTTCACCTTCCTTCTTTTTGTCTTTTTCGTTTTCCGTCCTTTTGGTCCTTTTCTTCTCATTCGCATTCTGCGTTTGCTTTTCATTTTTCTTCTCCTTTTCATTTTGCTTTTTCTTTTTCTTCGGTTTTCTTTACTTTTTCTTTTCTTTTCTGCTAAATGTCGTTTGCGATCTTGGCGAGTGGTTTGAGATATACTGTTTCTACAAAGGTTATCTATAATACCATCTTTTAAAGAAAGATATTCTTCATATGTCATGTTATCATGGTCCTCTTTTGTCCTAAAGACCCTACATGGATATGATATAGAGGAGAGCTCTTCTTCGGGAACATCCTCTCCCCTACTTTGTAACATCCAGTCATTAAGCCCATATCCGTTATCCTGGTGATAATAAGGGGAGGCTATCAGACTTGGTTTTTCTCAGATCCATGGCTAGTTTTCAACGGTCGTCTTAGTGGAGTATTTGGTTTTATATGATTTGCTGAGTGGGGTGGGACTTATTGCATTGAGTGGGAGGAGTCATCTGTAGAAAGTACTCTGTTTTATTAGATTTCGTAAAGCATCTGACTCTAAATGGCAGTTTGTGATTTTGAGGCTATTTCAGTGAAACAAGGCAGTTTTGAACATTTGACAGATTTATGTTTAATTCTGTGAGAAAGTTACTGAAAGATACACTTTTGTGTTTAAAAGCTGAAAAGTAGATAATGAAGTACTCTGTTTTATTAGATTTCGTTAGGATTCTGACTCTTAATGGCAGTTTTGTGATTTTGAGACTTGAAAACAAGGCTGTTTTGAACATTTGACAGATTTATGCTTAATTCTCTCAAAAAGTTACTGAAAGATACACTTTGTGTTTAAAAGCTGAAAAGTAGATAATGAAGTACTTTGTGTCAGGAGATTTCGTCAAGCATCTGACTCTTAATGGTCCTCTCTATATTTGATTCAGGGTTTGTTTTAAATGATTTGTGCTTTGTGTGTACAGACACACAGAAAAACACTGAAAACACAAAAACCATACTAGTGTTTTCTGCGTTTCTGTGTGTTTCTGCGTTTCTGTGTGTCTGTGTTTCTGCGTTTCTGTGTGTTTCTGTGTTTCTGTGTGTCTGTGTTTCTGCGTTTCTGTGTGTCTGTGTTTCTGCGTTTCTGTGTGTTTCTGCGTTTCTGTGTTGCTGTGGGTGTATAATACGCACGTTTCAATACACATTTATCCTACATCTTCCCCGTTATCCTCCCCTTGTTATAATGAAGACAACAGTGCATGTGAAGGACTGTAATACACATGTATCAGGCACACTCCCCTTGCTATAATGAAGACAACCGTTTTTTTAAATGTAAAAAAACACTTTTTTTATTTTTAAAAAAATGTCCTATTTACATTTTAATTTTTTCACACACAAAAATCAATAGTTATACTGATTGTATCCTCAGGACCGTCTCCAGCTTAGAATTCCCCATATTACTGGAGATATCATGGTGGAGTTTTTTCACTTCAGTCAAAATATTCATGTGTTTGCTGTTTTCCCCACAAAGCTGCATTACATCTACAAACAGAGCATACAATGAGAGCACATGATACACTTTTGATGTTTGTTCCATTTCTGCGGTAATGTTACAGAATGTTTCGGAAAATGAAGATTCCAGGACCACTTTAAATGTCTCGTTTACAATCGTTTCCCAATGACCTGTAATAGTACTGCCAGAACGAACGATATCCAAAATGTCTTCCAGTTTACAAACTTCATCCATTCTGTTTACACAGGGGTCACTACTCATTCTGTTTTCAATCGCCCCCCTCACCACACTTATTAGAAGGGTATTGACTACATTATGATCACTATATACAGAGCGTTTTGCAAAATAGTTTCCCATTTTTTATTTTACTTTAAAGAAAAAAGTCAATGTATCGAACAAAATCCCTGGCTTCAGTCAACTGCTGGTTAATAGTCTTCTTCTTCTCCATCCAACTCGGCATGGATCTTTTCAAGTCTCTCCTTAAGGCGTCTGCAATTTTTGAGATTGTGAAGAAAAGCCTCCGAAGCGCCTTGGATCCTCCAATCATCCGTGAAAATGTCCTTATCAGTAAGAGTCTGGTCGATCTCAGTAATGAAGTCGGTGAGCCATAGTCTTTTCATTAACGCGTTGTAATTGTTTCTGAAGTAAAAATCCAACATGTCATTCAGAAAATCGTGTTGCCCCTGGCCGGGGTGACTGACTCGGCATCCGTTGCAGATTTCTTCTCTGTACCGATGTATCACCCTCTCCACAATATCAACCAACACCGATTTCACTGTGTCCATAAACAGAGACGTCTTGGCCCAAGGAGCAAAATCAGCAGCAGTAGTATTGCAGGATTCGGGTGTCCACATGGTGGTGATGATGGTAGTCCAGGAGTCTGTTCCTGGCAGCAACTCGCGGGGGGAGTCTTGGTTTTTCTCAGATCCATGGCTAGTTTACAACGGTCGTCTTAGTGGGGTCCTTCGTTTTAGATGATATGCTGAGTGTAGGGTGGGACTTATAGCGTTGAATGGGGAGGAGTCATCTGGAGAATTGAAAGTTTTTAGAAAAGTTCTTTAAGCGTTGTAGTTTTTTCATCTATCATATCCAACCAAGCAGCAATAGGTCAAATTTAAGAATAAGTAATAGTTTGTCAAGATTTTGCAGAACAAGTCAAAAAGTATAGTTTGTCAGAAATATGGAAAAGTCATTGTGTGCAAATAGTATGTTGAAAATCAAAAAGAAAAGAAACTCTATTCATTACAAATTAATGAATATTTTACCCAGTTCTAAAGTTTTGCACCCCTTAAAGAAAACCCCATTCCTACCAAGTACTTCATATTATACCCTTTGTTAAGTGTTGCGTACATCAAGGTGTATCTTAAAGTATTTTGGTAGCAGAAAATAACTAAAATATGTAAGGTTATCAGTAAAGAAAAAACCTTGTTTAACTGAATAAGTGTTTTTACAGCAATAAAAAACCCTGCCATTAAAAGAAAACCAAATTCCTTACAAAAGTACTTCATAATCTACCATTTGTTAAGTGTTGCATACGCCAGTGTGTCTAAAAGTATCTTAGTAACACAAGAAAAGAGAAAAAGCGTTGATGTTAACAAAAACTGGATTGTTCCACTGAAATAATATATAAATAATTTCAAAAAGTGCGTTTAAAAGAAATGTATTCAGATAAAGTATTTTGTTAGAATATTAAGTCCAAGATGGTTACATTTTTTACCCCTTAAACCATTTGTCTTATATTTTTGTTTTCCTAATAAAAGACAGAGTCACCTGAATTAATTTTGTCTCCATACCTTTTTTTATTTTTTACATTTTGTAACAATCTTTAAACATTTGTAGAGACCAAACACTGTGGTTAAAATGAGTGTCTTTATGACGTCTCTCACACAGTTGGTATTTTTCACAAGATTCATTTTTAAACACATCATCTTGATACAGAGATAACACATTTTCATAAGACCTTTTACATAGGTAGAAAACACAATGCTTTTCTTTGAGGGGTCTTTAGTTTTAAATGATCTGGTGAGGAGGGTGTGACTTGTTATGTTGAGTGGGAGGCTGAGTCCTCTGCAAAAATGAGTGTCTTTTTCACCAGTATAATGTCCATCGATGTCTGACTCTGTTTAAAAAGTTCTTTAAGCTTTGTAGCTTTTCCATCAATCATTTTCAACCAAGCAGTCAGAGGCACCCGCAAGGATGTCTGAAAAACCCTGCATGTAGAGTTGAAATACTCCAAAACAAAATCATCAGAGGGGTCCTTCCCCAGCGTCACCACACGGCTTGCGCGGTAATACCATCGCCCCGATGGTCCGCTTTTAGTTTCCCAGACGGTGCTTGTCAGAATTCTTCTCACTTCTGGCGGCGGGGGAATATCTCCTTCTTCTTCTTCCTTCACATTGAGGGGCAGCGGTGAAAACTCTTCTTTGATCTCGCATGCTGTTTGCGTTTCTTTGCTTTTCGTTGCAAATATCTTGTACATCGATGGTTCCACTATGGTTTCTTGATGCACTACTTCTTCCGATACAATGGTTGCGTGGAGATCTCTGGAAGACACCAGAGTTAATACAGCCCAATCTGTTGAGGTCAGTGTCGCTTTAACACTGCGGGGTCCATACGTTTCTCCATTCTTCAGATTGTAGAAATGCAGTTCATTCGCCATATAGTTGAATACATAACCCCAAACATCGCCATTTTTCAGAGTCCATTCTTCATGAAGTTCCACGGCTGGAGGCGTCTGAACCCGGGCCAGATACTGCATTCGTTTCTTGACTGGTGCTCCGGACGGATGGCGGTAAGTTGTCACAGGCGTCTCGCTGATTAAACCCATATCGAGGCGTCTCTTGGCCATTTCTTTTTTTTTTTAAAAGGTGACTTGGTGAGCGTAAATGACTGGCTTGTTATTTAGTTTGAGCGTATTTCTTTTTACGTCTATTTCCACCCCCTTACTTTTAAATGATCTGGTGAGGAGGGCGGGACTTGTTATGTTGAGTGGGAGGCACTGTAAAAGTGAGTCTTTTTCACCATTCAAACCTTTTTTTTTGTTGCATACAGGAAATTCTTATAGTGGTGTATAGTAATTATAAAAAAGACAAAGATCATGTTTTTTTTAATTGTTTTTATTTGTTTCCCCCTTTACGTATTCTGAAAAGTACACAACCGAAAATCTGCCACTTCCTCACATAGCCCCTCCTCCAGCACACATGAACGCGCTCCACATGACCAAAAAGAGGGCACGAGATAAGTTTGTGCAAAGATCTCTGGCTGTAGGCGTCTGCCTCCCGCCCAGCTGTGGCATTCATTTCTTGACTGGCGCTCCGGACGGATGGCGGTAAGTTGTCACAGGCGTCTCTTGGCCATTTTTCTTTTTTGCTAGGTGACTTGGTAAGTGGAAATTACTGTCTTTTTAATTTGAGTATATTTCTATTTTCATCTAATTCCCCCTATCTGATAGCCTTAGTGCCCAAAAGGAAGGGGGTGGAGAAAGGGGGGAGAGGCCTGGGCGGGGAGGGGGTTAGACAGTCTCACACATAACTTCAAAAGAGACACCTAGATTAACATCAAAAGGCTTATAACACACCACCTCAAAGGGGATAACATCACAGGCTAATTAGATTATACAACCCTGAGGGGACCAGACAGCGTAACTTCAAAGAGACTGCATTAATCAACACATCAAAGAAATAGACAACAAAGGCACTACCCTGGGGGGCTTTTCACACCTACCTATTATCTCACATCAAAGAATTAGACTACAAGGGGGGACAGGGCCAGACAACATAACTTCAAAGAGACTACCTTAATCAACACATCAAAGAAATAGACAACAAAGACACTACCCTGGGGGGCTTTTCACACCTACCTGTTATCTCACATCAAAGGGTCTCGAACAATGGGAGGCGGGACTTAGCTCATTAACATGATTGTACCCAATCACATCAAAGGGTCTCCAACAATGGGAGGCGGGACTTAGGCCATTTGCATAATTGGGGGCGTGTCACCTGTCACTTTTTATGCATACTAATGTGATTGAAACAGCATTTGTACTACTACTAGCAGGTTTATTTGGCACTCCAAGTTTATTTTAGAGTGAGTAAAAGCAGCAGCATCACCTCCACCCGAGGACCCTCCTTCCAAAGCTTGATCAATAACACTCCTTCTTCCCTTCTTCACCTCCACCTCCACGCGGGGGGTCCTCCTGTCGGGACGCAGCCCCACCCAGGAGCTCAGGATTCGGGCTCGTTTCAGCGAGGGCTCCAGGGAGCTTGAAGAAATGTGAGTTTTTTGTTCAGGGAAGTTTTTACCCTGGCTTTAACTAAGTGCTTCTTCAATGCTTTAATGAGGGTCATTTCAAAAATAGAAAATAGGTTTAAGGGAGAGTTTTACTCAGATTTAGTTAACACTAAGTTGCAGACTAAGTTTATTTTAGAGCGAGAGGCAGGATTTAGTGGCCCTCTAAATGTATTTGAGGGACATTATTGGCTGTAAAATCAGGACTAAGTTTCCCTCTAACCCCTCACAGCTTGGCTTTATTTCCCTGGAGGCTCTTCTTCACGAGCCCCAGCGCCTCCATCGCCGTCCCCCAGGCGAGGGAGACCCCGACCCCCCCGTGCCCGTAATTATGCACCACAGTTACACTCCTTCCCCCCTTCTTCACCTCCACCTCTCTCTCCACCTCCACGCGGGGGGTCCTCCTGTCGGGACGCAGCCCCACCCAGGAGCTCAGGATTCGGGCTCGTGTCAGCGAGGGCTCCAGGGAGCTGCAGCGCTTCAAAATGCCCCGAGTGTCGTTTTCCTCCACCTGCAGGTTCCAGTCTCCCCCCTGCCGAGTTCCTCCGATAGTGACCCCCTGGATCCCTGGGTAGATGTACGTGAGGCCGTCCCCGTCCCTGATGAAGTGCTGCAGCCAGGGAGCCTCCATCTTCAGGACCTGGCCTCGAACCGGCTGCACGGAGACGTCTGCGGCCAGCGAGCGCGATCCCAGGCCCGAGCAGTTTACGATGACGTCAAAACTACCGCTGAGATCCTGGAGGTTATCGACCCGGCGCTGCTCCACCTGACCCCCCGCACGCCTGAACCTGGAGAGAGGAAGACAGGTAGAAAGAGCGGGGGGAAACACTTAAAGGTCTCCTATCATCCTCTTCTTCATCAATACATCACAGGTCTCAAGATCATTGCAGCATTACCCATAATCCCCTCTGTTTCAGCCCTGTTTCCAAAGTGCTGATTCTCTGTCTGTTACTTCAAATGAAAATAAGGAGCCCCTCCCCACGCCCCTCTGAGAGACATTTGGTAGAAGTGACATGAAGAAGAGGGGACACATGTTGATGTAGAAGAGACATGAGGAAGAGGGGAGACATGTTGATGTAGAAGAGACATGAGGAAGAGGGGACACATGTTGATGTAGAAGAGACATGAAGAAGAGGGGACACATGTTGATGTAGAAGAGACATGAAGAAGAGGGGACACATGTTGATGAAGAAGAGACATGAAGAAGAGGGGACACATGTTGATGAAGAAGAGACATGAAGAAGAGGGGACACATGTTGATGTAGAAGAGACATGTGTCCCCTCTGTGTAAAGAGACTCTCTCTTTCCTCAGAGACATGAAGAAGTGGATTTTGCACAACAGGTGACCTTTAAATAAACTGTGTTTTTTTATTAACCCAAAAATCCAAAACCAACATTCTAAACCAATCATCTCTAACTCGGCCCATAAAACAGGTCAACAGAAAATACCTCCATCAACTTAACAGCTGTTCCCTCAACAAACGGACCTGCTAATGACAAAGCAAGGGTCCTCTAAAGTGGCTGGGCCAAACCAAGTTGAACCCAAGGGATAATTAATATGAACAGAATACACAAAGAACACTGACAAAACCCAAATCCCCCCTTTGACATGAAGCAGGTGGTTTGTCCCAATCGGCTCCTTCCGGGGGCAAAACATGTAACTGCACTTCCCTGTATTTATATTTAATATGTATTATTAACGACTGAGAGTTGATCGTGCATGTCTTACGTCTTCTCCACATGAAGCCCCTTGAGCTCTGTCTCTTGTGTGAATACTGCTCTATGAATAAGCTTTCTTTGATGCGCGGTTACCTCTTCTCCAGCCAGGGCAGGTAGCGGCTGCACTCACACTTGATGGTGGTGAACGCCTGTCCGAACCGATGCTCCGGGAATCGAACCATCTCTCGCTCCGTCATGATCCTGAACCCGAGCACCAGGTCGGACCAGTACGGAGTTTTATCTTCAGGAACGTCCCGGAAGATCTGCCAGCTGCAGGAGGAGGAAGTTATAAACGTACTGAATATTCAACGTGTTGATAAGACTTAGTGGTTGACTGACCCGGAGCTGAGCATGACGCCGGCCTCCGGAGCGTCTTCAGACTGAGCGATGAGCCGCAGGTGGTCGAAGCTGGACTTGAACCAGCGCCTCTGCTGCTCCACTGGGACATCTGAGGGGGGAATATCATTTATTATTACATGGCTTCGTTGAATACTCAATTCTGATTGGTCAATTCAGAACACGTGACACGTTGTTAATCCAGTAGAACCGACCGCTGTCCAGGACTAATGGCCGTTGCCCGTTGCTAAGGAGGATCAAGAGAGAGAAAGGAAAAGACGGAGCGCTGGACGTCAGATGAATGAACAGAAGAAGGCAGAGAGGAAGTGAACAGAACACGGTGAGCTCTGCAGAGTTTAGGGGCTTGTTATTGGATCAGAAACTGTGAACAGAGTTGGACAGTGCTGCCGTAAAGTTGTTGTTGTTGTCTCAGTTCCAGCCGTTGGTGCGTCGTGGAACGGAGTTTTTTTTTTCTTAGCGGAAGAATTACGATAATTTTTAAGTCAATAAAATCATTTGTGATGAAGACCGCTTCGCGTGTGGCTCCCTGGTCCGCCTGTCGGGTGCTCTTTTACCCATAATGACCGCCTTGCTGCACATTGTCCCTTACGGCTCCTTCGTGGATGCATTTCCGGGAACAGAGATGTTTTAAAGAGTCGTGACGCACGGCCGGACTTATCTCAGCCAATGACAGCTCTGCATGCATCCCCTGGATATTATTTTATTAACTGCTTTCATCGCAACGCGATGTTTCCAGAGAGAACAGCTGAGAGGTCCGTGCAGAAAGCAGAGCAGTGTGTATAATATATATCACTCAGTATAACAGGCAGGGGCGCCGTAAGGGGGTGATAAGTTAGGACGATTCTAAGGGCCCGTGACTGACAGGGGCCCCAAAATGTTCAGAACATTAAGAAAAAAAATGTAAGTAACCTTTCATCAATCTTCAATAATTAACATTAATAGAACGTTATATTGATAAATTACTCACTAAACTTACGATTCATTTAACTTATTTTCTTCCAAAAGTTAATTACCCAAAGCCTCTGTACACCCCCTTCTATTTAAATGTAATGGTTTGGTCCTGCCTCCAAACGCGGTGCGGCACCGGCACTTGCAGAGAGTGAAAGCATGTGAGGAGGGATGCTAGTACTTAGCCATGTTTCAACGACCAACAAAGTCAGGCTCTAAGAAAAGAAGAGAAAGGAGAGAAAGGCAAGAGAGAGGGACTAAAGGGCGACAGGATGTCACCCAGTTGTTCACAAGAAAAGGTGGGTGTGGTCCATGAGTGGTGGAAATTAGTCTGTTAGCTAATGTTTTTTTGTTTACTAAGCTGACATTAAGTACTGATAATATCTTTACAGAAAATTCAGAGGTCTTTCATTTCACTGCTCTTTTAGCTGATATTTAAAGGTATGGTAGGTAATTCACTTCAGAAGCACTTGTTGTTATATTCCATGGAATGCTCTTAACATCCCGATAGCAATGAATATCTGAAGTGCTTTGACAATAAATACATACAAAAATGTCATCAGTGGATGCCGTGGCGCTGTAAAAAGCACGACCAATCATCTGAGCCGGCTAAAGTAACTGGATGGCCTACCTGCCTGTCAGCCTTCCATCTGTGCACACACTCATCTCTGCCCTCATTGGTCACGTGCGCGTTCGTGTGTTGGAGGAGGGACTCTGTGAGGAAGTCTGAAGGAAGGGGCAGATTTTTTTCAGTTGTGTATTTTCAAATTCTAGCGCACTCGAGCTGGTTTCTCCATTCTTACCTACCTTTAATAAATGCAGGCACATTTTTAGCAGCTATTCACACTAAATCCCCTGGTGCCGGGACCAACAGATCCATCTTTAGGCTCAGCAGCCCTGTCCCCCCATAACGGTACGTCCACACAGCAGCTTTTCAAAAATCTTGAAAATCTTGGAGCTGGGCGTGTCTGAAAGCTTGGGGATTTTTTGCGAGCAACGCGACCAACAACCAATCCCATGAATCTCCCGCCCCCGACATACAAAGCAAAAAACCCCGGGGATTTTATGCGAGCAATATATATATATATAAACTCCCCAAACAGGCGAAACCCTACCAGTTCCACCCACTGTCTCCGCCTCCTCCCTCCATGCCCGGTTCCTCCGGTTTGTATCCCGGTAAATAGTCTGGTCGTAAAGAACCGGGTGATTTGCTACCGTAATGTCTCGTTTGGAATATGAGGAAATGAACTGCGGTCTTGTTCTCCCAGCTTACACGCGGTTTGATTGGCTAGCGCTTCAACTGTCAGATTTGCATAAACAGGATTTGATTGGCTGACGCTTCCAGCTCAGCTTCAAAAGCTTCAAAAGTTGAACATTGCTCAACTTTTGAATCCTGGAAATCTTCGCTTCGCTCCCCCACAATGCAGTTCGGCGAAAAGCGAGGCAAAGTGACGTCATCCCCATTCAAAGTCAATGGGCAGAGAAGCGTTGGAAGCGTTGGAAGATTTGTTTAAAGCTGCTGTGTGGACGTACCGTAAGGCTGAACCTGAACCAGCTGAAGGAGGTGAGCAGCATTGTGTTGAATGACACTTAACATATCTGAAGGGAGACTGGAATACAATGTATATATATAACAAAAAGCTAACATCTAATTTAAATTATACATTTCAAACACAGTATTTTCCCACATAGCCAATGATCTATATAAAACAAAAAACTGCTTTTAGTCTATTTAGGATGATGGACGGTTTGAAGCATTGAGTGATCAGTCTGTAAACAAAATGTTAATCACAGACATTTTGGTTATGATATTAATACTAATGTTATTATATTAAAGCAGGGGTGGGGAACCTCCGGCCCCCGGGCCGTATACGGACCGCTAGACCATTTGGTACGGCCCTCGAGGTAATTTATAAACAAAGTGGCCTGTGCCTGGTGGGGGGGGGGGGGGCCCAATGTGATATATTTTCATGGGGCCCAAAATCACTGGCCGCGCCCCTGATAACAGGCCTACTCTCTTTGCTTTAGTTTAGTAGATATCTACAAACAAAGAGTCCATATTTTTCTAAAACCATTTAGTGCTTCACAAAATAAAATACACAACTGTAGCCTGATTATGCTTTAGGAGCTGTAGGTGTGTGTGTGCTACAGTGTGTAGGTGTGTGTGGTACAGTGTGTAGGTGTGTGTGTGCTACAGTGTGTAGGTGCGTGTGTGCTACAGTGTGTAGGTGTGTGTGGTACAGTGTGTAGGTGTGTGTGTGCTACAGTGTGTAGGTGCGTGTGTGCTACAGTGTGTAGGTGTGTGTGGTACAGTGTGTAGGTGTGTGTGTGCTACAGTGTGTAGGTGTGTGTGGTACAGTGTGTAGGTGTGTGTGGTACAGTGTGTAGGTGTGTGTGGTACAGTGTGTAGGTGTGTGTGGTACAGTGTGTAGGTGTGTGTGTGCTACAGTGTGTAGGTGTGTGTGGTACAGTGTGTAGGTGTGTGTGGTACAGTGTGTAGGTGTGTGTGTGCTACAGTGTGTAGGTGTGTGTGGTACAGTGTGTAGGTGTGTGTGGTACAGTGTGTAGGTGTGTGTGTGCTACAGTGTGTAGGTGTGTGTGGTACAGTGTGTAGGTGTGTGTGTGCTACAGTGTGTAGGTGTGTGTGGTACAGTGTGTAGGTGTGTGTGGTACAGTGTGTAGGTGTGTGTGTGCTACAGTGTGTAGGTGTGTGTGGTACAGTGTGTAGGTGTGTGTGGTACAGTGTGTAGGTGTGTGTGTGCTACAGTGTGTAGGTGTGTGTGGTACAGTGTGTAGGTGTGTGTGGTACAGTGTGTAGGTGTGTGTGGTACAGTGTGTAGGTGCGTGTGTGTGGTACAGTGTGAGCGTAGATGCAGCGGACAGACAGGTCTCAGTTGGTTTGGTGTCCTCTGCTTACTTTTAATTCTTGCAAATAAAACTTTTGGCCCGTAATTTATTTTCCTCATTGTAGCGACTAGAGAGGAGAGAGGGGGGGGGGGGATATATCCAGTCTCTGATAGTGTTACGTTATTATGAGAGTGCTCTGTTTGATTCTGAAATTGTATATATTTATATAAATATATATATATGTGTGTGTGTGTGTGTGTGTGTGTGTGTGTGTGTGTGTGTGTGTGTGTGTCCTCATCTGCAGCCTGTTATTGTCTCATTACACCGCACTGTGAATGAATCAAAGTGGTCATGAACTCATCTGTCCATCAGACAGAGGGCTGCTGTGCCTCCTGTCATCATTAATGGACGTCTCTTTAAAATGACCGCTCAGAGGAGAGGAGTTCTCATTTCTCTAACCGCCTGCTGCTTCCCCTCCTCTCTCCTCGGCTCCCCTCCTCTCTCCTCGGTTCCCCTCCTCTCTCCTCGGTCCCCCTCCTCTCTCCTCGGTTCCCCTCCTCTCTCCTCGCTTCCCCTCCTCTCTCCTCGGTTCCCCTCCTCTCTCCTCGCTTCCCCTCCTCTCTCCTCGGCTCCCCTCCTCTCTCCTCGCTTCCCCTCCTTGCTTCCCCTCCTCTCTCCTCGGTTCCCCTCCTCTCTCCTCCGCTTCCATCTCCTGTGGGCGGGACTAAGACACGAGGATAGGAGTCGAGGAGGGGAGTTAGAGAAATGAGAAAGGGCCCTTGTCTCCCTTTGTCTTGTGTCAGTTCGTCTTGTCTCCACGTCGAGTCATGTCTGTAATCATAGTGAATCTTTTGAGCATCCTCGTAGTGATCTTTTGTTTGTTATCGGAGTTTTCCTATCAAGTGATTTTGTTTGTAGCTTTAGTGTTTTATAAATGAAAGATATGTTGAGTTCAAACTGAATGGTGCATCTGAGTTCCTGTGAGCCCATCGTGTCACAAATAAGAAATGAATCCTCACCTGGGTTGTGGTGGGCGAACAGGATGCCGGCGGCTCCATCGCTCGTGGTCTCGGGGCTGAACTTCTCCCCCAGCAGGGTGACTGAGACGTGGGGAAGATTCTCCACGATGCACACCGCCGTGGAGAAACCCACCACCCCCGCCCCCACCACCACCACCCGAACACCTCCCATCATCCTGCAGAGAGAGAGGGAACAGCAGCATCACCTGGGACCCAAAGCAGGCTCTGACCTGAGCTGCTACCATCTGATGGAGATCACTGGAGTCAGCCTGAAGCATCCTCTGTGCTCCAGCCTGAAGCATCCTTTGTGCTCCAGCCTGAAGCATCCTCTGTGCTCCAGACAGCCTGAAGCATCCTCTGTGCTCCAGACCTCTCAGTGAACACAGAGCTATACATCAGAAGCACACTGAAGGCTCTCTGAGCAGCTCTCACTGATCCTGCTGTGATGTTCCATGTTGTTGTTTGTTTCTCATGTCTGTTGATGTTCCACAAGGAGCATGTATGTATATATGTACATGTACATATATACATATACATGTATATATATACATGTACATATATACATGTACATATATATATACATGGTCCTTGCATCACAGCAGCTCCATGTGGAACATCAACATATATACATATATGTATACATATATATATATATATATGTATACATATATATATATATATGTATACATATATATATATATATACATATTTATAAAACGGACAAGTCAAATCAAGCAATCTGATTGGTTCTTAGCCGTGATATACTGAGCGTATACCACGGGTAGAATTGTAAGTTACTTTTCACAACAAATCAGTATCCCTCCGCGTCTGAGAAAAACAGTATATCGTTGGGATGAAAAGCAAACTGCTTGCAGTTTGCTTTTCATACTGGAACAAGAAAACAGCGGAGAAGTAACGGGGCAGAAACCCTCCTTTTTACGCAGCGGTCCAGACATAGACATCAAACGGCAAAACATATTCAGTGTGCAGTTCCTTTGGCATTAGGGCAGGGATATCTAGATACTTTCCAAGCTTTGACATAATGAGTTGTGCTACTTTTAAAGCAAGCAACGATGTTTTCAAATCTGTAATCAAAGAGGTCCGCAAAAACACTATCGACCAATCAGATTGCTTGATTTGACTTGTCAGTTTTATAAATATATTTACATTTCTTCCGTTACAAAACAAACTTACAAAGCATAAAATAGAAACATTTAAGATTAACTTCGACCTCCGGGGGAGTCTTACTATGGAGGAGTGGATTGAGGAGTGCCTATCTCCCGGAAAAAAAAGCACCTAAACGACGACATGCAGAGCTCCGTGAAGAGCAGGTAGACCAACTGGAGAAGTAGCACCATTCAAAAGCTTTCTGATGCGGGTCTTGAAAGCAGAGAAATGATGACCGTTAGAGGCTACAGGTGCAAAGCTCTCTCCAGAGCTACTGGAAGCCGAATCTCGGGGACCGGAGAAAGTGGAGCAATATTCTCACCACGCCGAGCAACAGCCTAGAACAACCTCAACCTATACAAGTAACCTCGTAAGCCAATCTACTGATGCTGGACAGTTTCTCAGCTGCACAATAAACGGCAACAAACAAATGAATGTAAATAAATAGCCAAATAATGGATCAACGCTCTCTGTCTAATATGTTCGCTAGCTGTTAGTGTTGTTGCATAGCAACCACCTCGCACTATGTTTTGTGCAGAAGGCAACGGAGGGACTATTTTATTTTGAACATCATTATTTACTAATAAAAACTATTTAAATTAGAGTGTGTATTTTTCTTTCATATTGCCACACTTGGTAACCGTTTCATAAAAGCAACAGCTCACTTCAGGCCGTGATATATGCTCATTATATCACAGCCAAGGAGGTTGTCGACGCCCCTTAGCTGTGATATACTGACCATATACCACGGCCTGAAGTGAGCTGTTGCTTAAATATATATACATATGTATATGTATATATATGCCGTTAATAACTGTGTAATATACACCTGGCTGCTAAGGAACTGTTCCAGGATGTGTATTTTGTAAAGTGTGTAATTTTGTATGCTTGCTTCTAACATCAAGCTGTCTGCGGCTCTTCTCTGCTGTCGTCCACTCTGTGGGACGAATAAAGGTATTCTGATTCTGATTAATGCACAACTTCCCCCGACCTCAGCGCACTGTTCAAAGGTCACAGACAGACATCTGTAATAATTACGATCAGTGTTGGGTGTAACGCGTTACAAAAGTAACGGAGTTACAGTAATATATTACTTTTTGTTGTAACGAAGTAATGTAATGCATTACTAATGAAATGTGGGTAATATATTACCCGTTACAATGCTCAGTAACGCAGTTACAACACATGTTAACCCGAAATTAAATGGTGTTTTGTTTTTTTAACAATGTACTAACATAGCGAGACATTCCGACACCAGACAAATTGTGCGGGTAGATTAGTAAACCTGGTGTTTTTACCCTTCAGGCTTCGCGTCGGGATCTTCGGGGCAGTTGAATGTTATGCACCCTCTATTCAAAAAAGAGAACGGAGCGAAAAATACTAACAACAAATTGTGTCAGGTGCGCGTGACCTGCTCCGCTGCGTGTGCATCATTTCCAAAGTGCTTCCACAGCAGTGACACACATCTGTGGATAATCATTTATACGAAAATGGTTAAAGCAACCATCACTAAACGCCAGCAACACTGCATCTACTGCAGACAGTAGCAACAGGCCAGATGGGGACATCACGTTACCCTCCGTTGTGGACACTAGCTTACTCCCGCCTGACTCGCCGCCCTCAACCCCGGAGCAGCACTCTTCGTTGCCCGAAACTACGCAGCCCCTCTGCGGCCCGCAGGTGCCAGGATACCACGGCAAAACAGAGCCTGCCCAGGTATATCAAGTACCCGCCTGTACAGTGGGGTTAGGCGGTCATTTTGCAGCTCGTGGTATACAAATAGACAAGGGCTAGAATATTCATGTGAAAATAGATCCATATTCTGCCATGCCTGTAGAAATGTTGGGTCAAACATAATGCATACAACAGCACAGATGCCTTCACCACGAATGGCTACAAAACTATCTCATACCCCAAGCTTATCAACGAGCTGATGTTGCAGCTGAAATGTTCTCCAGGTCACAAAGTCAACCTCACATGATGATGTGATACCAGTTTTCAAGCACAGTAAATATTCTCTTCCCAGAGTATATGATGGGACCAAGGTGATGATTAGTACATGGTTTTAATAATACTTTTGCTTTTCAATGTTTGCCATTTCAAACCATGAGCTGGTTCAAATCATGGGCGTAGGAAGCATCCTGAATGTGGGGGGGACATTTTTAAAGGGGGGTGTGGGTGTCCTCCCCCACGAAATAAAATAGATGTCCTGTATTCTGGTGGTTTGATACTTTTCTGTGGCTCTACTAGCATGAGGAACATGATGGGTACATTCTGTAATTTCATCCAGTCGTAAAGAAAGGAAACATATTTGGTTATTAATTCAGAGCCGTCTTTGAATTAATAAAAAGCAGTTTAAATGCCCATTTTTTGTACATTTATAAACAACAATACATATGTGTGAGTGCATTGAGAGATATTGTTGTGGAGAGTTATTTATATATAAATCGCAAAATACATTTGTGAATCCTTCTGTGAGCATTTATTAATATTGAGACTGATCTGACTCCAGATGTTAAGTTCACCTAGGAATGGTATCATTGACTGAAATGCTTCCTGTTCAGTATCCCACTGATTTCCTGAACACTCTGGGATGAGATGATGATTCAATGTTGATGAAAGGGAAACTGTCATTTCCCTTTCATCAACATTGAATCATAACAAGTCATACTGAATGTAAATACAACTGACTCTAAAGTAAGTCCCAGTCTGTGACATTGGACATTTTGAAGACTCAAAGTCCCAAGCAGTAGAATATTAGCTATCTATGTGCACAGAAAATAAACAGTGAACTGAATACTGGGATGGAAATGGCCTATCAGCACTCAGTAAAACATAAACACACACAACAAGCTTCTGAATGATAAGAAGTATAATTAAAACATAATGCAAATTACCATTTTGAGAGAGAGTACCTTAAAGCAGGGGTTCCCAACCCCCAGGTGTTTCTGCCGGGCCGCGGAATAGCTGTGAGTTTATCGTAATATTTGCAGAATTATAAATATATACAAATATTTTATCATAATATTTTTTTCAAAACGTGTTTAATTTTCGCACCGATACCAGTCATATTATTTCATCCAGTAGCCTGGTTCATCTTTCACCAGATAGCCGTTGAAAATGGCTTTTGTGCTGTTCCTCAGCCTGGTCTCAGCCTGGTCTCAGCCTGGTCTCAGCTGTGGCTCAGCCTGGTCTCAGCTGTGGCTCAGCCTGGTCTCAGCTGTGGCTCAGCCTGGTCTCAGCCTGGTCTCAGCTGTTCCTCAGCCTGGTCTCAGCTGCGGCTCAGCCTGGTCTCAGCTGTTCCTCAGCCTGGTCTCAGCTGCGGCTCAGCCTGGTCTCAGCTGTGGCTCAGCCTGGTCTCAGCTGTGGCTCAGCCTGGTCTCAGCTGTGGCTCAGCCTGGTCTCAGCTGTGGCTCAGCCTGGTCTCAGCTGTGGCTCAGCCTGGTCTCAGCCTGGTCTCAGCTGTTCCTCAGCCTGGTCTCAGCTGGGGCTCAGCCTGGTCTCAGCTGTGGCTCAGCCTGGTCTCAGCTGTGGCTCAGCCTGGTCTCAGCCTCTCGTGCGCACGAGAAAGTTACCGGTGCGCCAAGTAGGAAGAGGAGCGCACAGGAGACAACCGTTTGATTGCAGACTGTTATGTTGATGTGGGGAAATGGCAGTGCACATTATTTGAGATATATTTCAAACTCTGACTTCATTTTAAAGGACATGTCGGCCAGGGGTGTAGAGCTATTTGTTTAAGCACCGGATTGGCAAAACAGCAGAGTAAACCAGTCTGTCTTGATCTATGGATTCATGTCGGGACTCTCACGGTATCTGCTGCCCGCAGCTGTTTGAAGGAAAACCTCCTTCACTTCATGAAATGGCTGCAGCATCAGGAGGCAGCGGGACGTGTAACTCCGCCTCTGAGAAGTGCAGCACCAGCGGGTAAAGAGCTGTGCCTTTTTACACACCGCCTTCGCTGTGTTTACCTTCATCAGAACAGCTTAAGAGTGACTGCAGGCTGCTACGTGTTAACCACACACACCTCTACACACACCTCTACACACATCCAACTGCCCGATTACTTATTATGGAATGGAGTTGATAGTGAAGCACTGACACAGCGCTCTACAGAGTGCGGCGAGTGGATAGACCGATTCACGGACTTTCCACATGGTAAAAGTGGGGGGGGTCTAAACTAATCATTTGAAAAAGTGGGGGGGACTTGTCCCACCCTCATATAATGGCTGCGACGCCCATGGTTCAAATAATATGTGCCTTGATTTACAATATGTTCTCATTTGTTTTATCAGTAGCTTTGAAGCTTTTGTGCTTTTCTTTGCCACAGTCCACTTTGGACTGTGGCAAATATTTCAGGATTGCACTTTTAACTCACTTGAAATGTTCTCACTTGCTTGGTTTCAAAACATAACAAATGCCATAATCTGTTCATTGGGACCATCAATGCTATTTTTCATTGCTGTTGCCGGCACTATTGCTCATGTAAACCTACTACTGCTGCGCCCCCTGTAACCTCAGAGGCACCCCCTGTAACCTCAGAGGCACCCCGAGTCATTCTGTTCTGGAACCGGGCCTGTACACGGCCATATACTAAACACACTACAGAGCCCATTCCGTGTCCTGTTATTGTTTACTTCCTCTCTGCCTTCTTCTGGTGATTTATCTGACGTCCAGCGCTCCGTCTTTTAACCTCTTTTCCTTTCTCTTTCTTTCCTTAGCAACCTTCTTTATAGTCCTTGACAGTGGTCTGTACTGCTGTATTAACAACGTGTCACATGTTAAGAAGTTACAATCAGAATCGAGTATTCAACTAAGCCGTGTAATACAAGTTGTTAGTAGCCTAAGGGCCTACACAGTTGTTATGCTACCACATCGCCCTTCACTGTATGTATAATGAGCTGCACTAAACTACATTTCAGCATTTAAAATACCTAGCTATTCTTTTGCGGTTATTTTGGTGAAAGTAACTAAAAAAGTAACTAAAGTAGTGTAACTCATTACATTTCAGAGACAGTAATATTGTAATGTAACTTATTACTTTCAAAAGAGAGTAATAAGTAATATGTAATATATTACATTTTGGAAGTAACTTGCCCAACACTGATTACGATGCGTTAGATAACACGCTGTAAACCAGAGAGGCAGCAGGACATACTCCACATGTACTGCAGTAACATGTTGTTAGTGTGTATAACCTCCAGTTACTGCAGGAAATGCACAGAAAAGTAAAAAAATAAGTCAAGTAAGTTTAATATCCCATAATACTTTTCAGAAATATATCTGGATTTCATAGATTTTTTTTAAAAGTCATAAATATTTTAAAAATACTAAAAATTACAACATTTTAATTAAAAGGTTTAGTATTTAAAGATCCCACGGCCATTTCTCCTGATCATAGTTCCATCGTTGATGTCGACTAGAATAGATTCACATTGTTCAATGTTCCAAACTCACATTGGTTTCTCACAGCCTCTCTGATAGTCTGTGTATTCACTCTCTGTCCTACACGGCTTGTTGGAGCTCCTGCCCCCCCCCTCCCTGTGAGCCCACTGTGCTCTGATTGGTCGGGACGTTGCGAGGCTCGTTGCTGTTCACCGCTGCTGCGAGGAGCGGACATCCTGAGCACACGAACACTCACAGCCGAAGTAAAAACCGTAAGTGTGGCTTGATATTGAGTCAGAAAAAGGTTTGTAACGCTGTGAGAATCTGCAGAGAGCATTCCTCCACCATCCCAACTCGTCTATTACCAACCAGGGAGCTCCATGCAAGTCAATGGGTCTCCCTGTTAGTTAGCCAAGGGGTCCTGGTGAGTGAGAGCTCCACGGATTGGTCCATTTGGGCCAATCCGGTCCTTTGTTGTTGAACTGGGTGTTCACACGTCACAGAACCCAGGAAGTAAACAATGGAAACAGAGAAATGTCCAACGAGGCGTTCTGGGGCAGCACAGACAGGTCTTCTCTGTGTCAGAGTGTTACTCCCTACAGGGTGCACTCTGAGGGTGTGAGACTGTGCAGACAGGTCTTCTCTGTGTCAGAGTGTTTCTCCCTACAGGGTGCACTCTGAGGGTCTGAGACTCTGCAGACAGGTCTTCTCTGTGTCAGAGTGTTTCTCCCTACAGGGTGCACTCTGAGGGTGTGAGACTCTGCAGACAGGTCTTCTCTGTGTCAGAGTGTTACTCCCTACAGGGTGCACTCTGAGGGTGTGAGACTCTGCAGACAGGTCTTCTCTGTGTCAGAGTGTTTCTCCCTACAGGGTGCACTCTGAGGGTGTGAGACTCTGCAGACAGGTCTTCTCTGTGTCAGAGTGTTTCTCCCGACAGGGTGCACTCTGAGGGTGTGAGACTGTGCAGACAGGTCTTCTCTGTGTCAGAGTGTTTCTCCCTACAGGGTGCACTCTGAGGGTGTGAGACTCTGCAGACAGGTCTTCTCTGTGTCAGAGTGTTTCTCCCTACAGGGTGCACTCTGAGGGTGTGAGACTCTGCAGACAGGTCTTCTCTGTGTTAGAGTGTTTCTCCCTACAGGGTGCACTCTGAGGGTGTGAGACTCTGCAGACAGGTCTTCTCTGTGTCAGAGTGTTTCTCCCTACAGGGTGCACTCTGAGGGTCTGAGACTCTGCAGACAGGTCTTCTCTGTGTCAGAGTGTTACTCCCTACAGCAGGGATCACCAACTACATTTGTCCAAGGGCCAAAATGTATCCAATAGACACTATCGCGGGCCAGCGATTTTTATATAGCCCATATGGGGGGGGGGGGGGGGGTGCTAGTGGAGCACGCTCAGGTATTGTGGACCGCATAAAGCTGTAATCAGTTACTGGATACATGCTCTGAAAGTAATCAGAATACAGTTACGTGTCTTAAAAATGTATTCAGATTACTTTTAGAATACTTTCTTTTTCCATAACAGATGGTATGTGTTGGTGAGCAGGAGACACTTGTTTTACTGTTCTAATGGCTTATCAAGAACTCAAACACAACATCTTGGTGTCATTCTGGACCTCTCATCTGCACCCACATAACAAACATCACCCAGACTGCATTCTTTGTACTGTCTTAAAATCTTTCCTTAGAACATGTTATGAATTGTAAGGTGTCCTTGGGTGCTTTGAAAGGCGCCCCTAAATAGAATGAATTATCATTATTATTTATTATTATTATCTGAAACGATGTAATAACTTTTAAAACTTGTTCCAGTCACTTGCCCCATGCATTCAGCAGCAGCAGGCCATTCACTTTGATTTGATCCCGTTATAAATGTCATCATTTCGACAATAAAGAAATGCTACATCAACGTTATCTTGCACATTTTATCTAACCATCTCCGTTTCTAACTTTCAATATAGTTTAAAAGAGATCTCTCTCTCTCTCAGCTGCGTGCGGGGGCGGGGCCTCACAGACACGCTGCATCTCTCTCTCCCTCACAGACACGCTGCATCTCTCTCTCCCTCACAGACACTCTGCATCTCTCTCTCTCTCACAGACACGCTGCATCTCTCTCTCTCTCACAGACACGCTGCATCTCTCTCTCCCTCACAGACACTCTGCATCTCTCTCTCCCTCACAGACACTCTGCATCTCTCTCTCTCTCACAGACACGCTGCATCTCTCTCTCCCTCACAGACACGCTGCATCTCTCTCTCCCTCACAGACACGCTGCATCTCTCTCTCCCTCACAGACACGCTGCATCTCTCTCTCCCTCACAGACACGCTGCATCTCTCTCTCCCTCACAGACACGCTGCATCTCTCTCGCTCACAGACACGCTGCATCTCTCTCTCCCTCACAGACACGCTGCATCTCTCTCGCTCACAGACAAGCTGCATCTCTCTCTCTCTCACAGACACGCTGCATCTCTCTCTCTCTCACAGACACGCTGCATCTCTCTCTCCCTCACAGACACGCTGCATCTCTCTCTCCCTCACAGACACTCTGCATCTCTCTCTCTCTCACAGACACGCTGCATCTCTCTCTCTCTCACAGACACGCTGCATCTCTCTCTCCCTCACAGACACGCTGCATCTCTCTCTCCCTCACAGACACGCTGCATCTCTCTCTCCCTCACAGACACGCTGCATCTCTCTCTCTCTCACAGACACGCTGCATCTCTCTCTCTCTCACAGACACTCTGCATCTCTCTCTCTCTCACAGACACGCTGCATCTCTCTCTCGCTCACAGACACGCTGCATCTCTCTCTCCCTCACAGACACGCTGCATCTCTCTCTCTCGCTCACAGACACTCTGCATCTCTCTCTCCCTCACAGACACGCTGCATCTCTCTCTCCCTCACAGACACGCTGCATCTCTCTCTCTCGCTCACAGACATGCTGCATCTCTCTCTCCCTCACAGACACGCTGCATCTCTCTCTCCCTCACAGACACGCTGCATCTCTCTCTCGCTCACAGACACGCTGCATCTCTCTCTCGCTCACAGACATGCTGCATCTCTCTCTCCCTCACAGACACGCTGCATCTCTCTCTCCCTCACAGACACGCTGCATCTCTCTCTCTCTCACAGACACGCTGCATCTCTCTCTCTCTCACAGACACGCTGCATCTCTCTCTCCCTCACAGACACGCTGCATCTCTCTCTCCCTCACAGACACGCTGCATCTCTCTCTCCCTCACAGACACGCTGCATCTCTCTCTCTCACACAGACACGCTGCATCTCTCTCTCTCTCACAGACACGCTGCATCTCTCTCTCCCTCACAGACATGCTGCATCTCTCTCTCGCTCACAGACACGCTGCATCTCTCTCTCCCTCACAGACACGTTGCATCTCTCTCTCGCTCACAGACACGCTGCATCTCTCTCTCCCTCACAGACACGCTGCATCTCTCTCTCCCTCACAGACACGCTGCATCTCTCTCTCTCTCACAAACACGCTGCATCTCTCTCTCTCTCACAGACACGCTGCATCTCTCTCTCCCTCACAGACACGCTGCATCTCTCTCTCCCTCACAGACACGCTGCATCTCTCTCTCCCTCACAGACACGCTGCATCTCTCTCTCGCTCACAGACACGCTGCATCTCTCTCTCGCTCACAGACACGCTGCATCTCTCTCTCCCTCACAGACACGCTGCATCTCTCTCTCGCTCACAGACATGCTGCATCTCTCTCTCGCTCACAGACACGCTGCATCTCTCTCTCGCTCACAGACACTCTGCATCTCTCTCTCTCTCACAGACACGCTGCATCTCTCTCTCGCTCACAGACACGCTGCATCTCTCTCTCTCGCTCACAGACACGCTGCATCTCTCTCTCCCTCACAGACACGCTGCATCTCTCTCTCTCTCACAGACACGCTGCATCTCTCTCTCCCTCACAGACACGCTGCATCTCTCTCTCGCTCACAGACACGCTGCATCTCTCTCTCGCTCACAGACACGCTGCATCTCTCTCTCGCTCACAGACACGCTGCATCTCTCTCTCGCTCACAGACACGCTGCATCTCTCTCTCTCTCACAGACACGCTGCATCTCTCTCTCGCTCACAGACACTCTGCATCTCTCTCTCCCTCACAGACACGCTGCATCTCTCTCTCCCTCACAGACACGCTGCATCTCTCTCTCCCTCACAGACACGCTGCATCTCTCTCTCGCTCACAGACACGCTGCAGCTCTCTCTCGCTCACAGACACGCTGCATCTCTCTCTCTCTCACAGACACGCTGCATCTCTCTCTCTCTCACAGACATGCTGCATCTCTCTCGCTCACAGACACGCTGCATCTCTCTCTCCCTCACAGACATGCTGCATCTCTCTCTCTCTCACAGACAAGCTGCATCTCTCTCTCCCTCACAGACACGCTGCATCTCTCTCTCGCTCACAGACAAGCTGCATCTCTCTCTCCCTCACAGACAAGCTGCATCTCTCTCTCCCTCACAGACATGCTGCATCTCTCTCTCTCTCACAGACACGCTGCATCTCTCTCTCGCTCACAGACATGCTGCATCTCTCTCTCGCTCACAGACACGCTGCATCTCTCTCTCGCTCACAGACAAGCTGCATCTCTCTCTCCCTCACAGACATGCTGCATCTCTCTCTCTCTCACAGACACGCTGCATCTCTCTCTCGCTCACAGACAAGCTGCATCTCTCTCTCCCTCACAGACAAGCTGCATCTCTCTCTCCCTCACAGACATGCTGCATCTCTCTCTCCCTCACAGACACGCTGCATCTCTCTCTCCCTCACAGAGACGCTGCATCTCTCTCTCGCTCACAGACACGCTGCATCTCTCTCTCCCTCACAGACACGCTGCATCTCTCTCTCGCTCACAGACACTGCATCTCTCTCTCCCTCACAGACACGCTGCATCTCTCTCTCGCTCACAGACACTGCATCTCTCTCTCGCTCACAGACACGCTGCATCTCTCTCTCCCTCACAGACACGCTGCATCTCTCTCTCTCTCACAGACATGCTGCATCTCTCTCTCTCTCACAGACACGCTGCATCTCTCTCTCACTCACAAACAAGCTGCATCTCTCTCTCCCTCACAGACACGCTGCATCTCTCTCTCCCTCACAGACATGCTGCATCTCTCTCTCTCTCACAGACACTCTGCATCTCTCTCTCCCTCACAGACACGCTGCATCTCTCTCTCCCTCACAGACATGCTGCATCTCTCTCTCTCTCACAGACACTCTGCATCTCTCTCTCCCTCACAGACACGCTGCATCTCTCTCTCTCTCACAGACAAGCTGCATCTCTCTCTCCCTCACAGACACGCTGCATCTCTCTCTCGCTCACAGACACGCTGCATCTCTCTCTCGCTCACAGACAAGCTGCATCTCTCTCTCCCTCACAGACACGCTGCATCTCTCTCTCGCTCACAGACACGCTGCATCTCTCTCTCGCTCAGAGACACGCTGCATCTCTCTCTCCCTCACAGACACGCTGCATCTCTCTCTCGCTCACAGACACGCTGCATCTCTCTCTCCCTCACAGACACGCTGCATCTCTCTCTCGCTCACAGACACGCTGCATCTCTCTCTCCCTCACAGACACGCTGCATCTCTCTCTCTCTCACAGACACGCTGCATCTCTCTCTCGCTCACAGACACGCTGCATCTCTCTCTCCCTCACAGACACGCTGCATCTCTCTCTCCCTCACAGACACGCTGCATCTCTATCTCGCTCACAGACACGCTGCATCTCTCTCTCCCTCACAGACACGCTGCATCTCTCTCTCCCTCACAGACACTCTGCATCTCTCTCTCGCTCACAGACACGCTGCATCTCTCTCTCGCTCACAGACACGCTGCATCTCTCTCTCCCTCACAGACACGCTGCATCTCTCTCTCGCTCACAGACACGCTGCATCTCTCTCTCCCTCACAGACACGCTGCATCTCTCTCTCGC
Source organism: Pogonophryne albipinna (assembly GCA_028583405.1). NCBI lineage: Eukaryota > Metazoa > Chordata > Actinopteri > Perciformes > Artedidraconidae > Pogonophryne > Pogonophryne albipinna. The sequence continues at coordinate 331,385 of JAPTMU010000108.1, forward strand.
TCACAGACACGCTGCATCTCTCTCTCTCTCACAGACACACTGCATCTCTCTCTCGCTCACAGACACGCTGCATCTCTCTCTCGCTCACAGACACGCTGCATCTCTCTCTCCCTCACAGACACGCTGCATCTCTCTCTCCCTCACAGACACGCTGCATCTCTCTCTCGCTCACAGACACGCTGCATCTCTCTCTCGCTCAGAGACACGCTGCATCTCTCTCTCCCTCACAGACACGCTGCATCTCTCTCTCGCTCACAGACACGCTGCATCTCTCTCTCCCTCACAGACACGCTGCATCTCTCTCTCCCTCACAGACACGCTGCATCTCTCTCTCGCTCACAGACACGCTGCATCTCTCTCTCTCTCACAGACACGCTGCATCTCTCTCTCGCTCACAGACACGCTGCATCTCTCTCTCCCTCACAGACACGCTGCATCTCTCTCTCCCTCACAGACACGCTGCATCTCTCTCTCCCTCACAGACACGCTGCATCTCTCTCTCCCTCACAGACACGCTGCATCTCTCTCGCTCACAGACACGCTGCATCTCTCTCTCTCTCACAGACACGCTGCATCTCTCTCTCGCTCACAGACACGCTGCATCTCTCTCTCCCTCACAGACACGCTGCATCTCTCTCTCCCTCACAGACACGCTGCATCTCTATCTCGCTCACAGACACGCTGCATCTCTCTCTCCCTCACAGACACGCTGCATCTCTCTCTCCCTCACAGACACGCTGCATCTCTCTCTCGCTCACAGACACGCTGCATCTCTCTCTCCCTCACAGACACGCTGCATCTCTCTCTCCCTCACAGACACGCTGCATCTCTCTCTCCCTCACAGACACGCTGCATCTCTCTCTCGCTCACAGACACGCTGCATCTCTCTCTCCCTCACAGACACGCTGCATCTCTCTCTCGCTCACAGACACGCTGCATCTCTCTCTCCCTCACAGACACGCTGCATCTCTCTCTCGCTCACAGACACGCTGCATCTCTCTCTCTCTCACAGACACGCTGCATCTCTCTCTCGCTCACAGACACGCTGCATCTCTCTCTCGCTCACAGACACGCTGCATCTCTCTCTCCCTCACAGACAAGCTGCATCTCTCTCTCCCTCACAGACACGCTGCATCTCTCTCTCGCTCACAGACACGCTGCATCTCTCTCTCCCTCACAGACACGCTGCATCTCTCTCTCGCTCACAGACACGCTGCATCTCTCTCTCGCTCACAGACACGCTGCATCTCTCTCTCCCTCACAGACACGCTGCATCTCTCTCTCCCTCACAGACACGCTGCATCTCTCTCGCTCACAGACACGCTGCATCTCTCTCTCTCTCACAGACACGCTGCATCTCTCTCTCGCTCACAGACACGCTGCATCTCTCTCTCCCTCACAGACACGCTGCATCTCTCTCTCCCTCACAGACACGCTGCATCTCTCTCTCCCTCACAGACACGCTGCATCTCTCTCGCTCACAGACACGCTGCATCTCTCTCTCTCTCACAGACACGCTGCATCTCTCTCTCGCTCACAGACACGCTGCATCTCTCTCTCCCTCACAGACACGCTGCATCTCTCTCTCCCTCACAGACACGCTGCATCTCTATCTCGCTCACAGACACGCTGCATCTCTCTCTCCCTCACAGACACGCTGCATCTCTCTCTCCCTCACAGACACGCTGCATCTCTCTCTCGCTCACAGACACGCTGCATCTCTCTCTCCCTCACAGACACGCTGCATCTCTCTCTCCCTCACAGACACGCTGCATCTCTCTCTCGCTCACAGACACGCTGCATCTCTCTCTCCCTCACAGACACGCTGCATCTCTCTCTCGCTCACAGACACGCTGCATCTCTCTCTCCCTCACAGACACGCTGCATCTCTCTCTCGCTCACAGACACGCTGCATCTCTCTCTCTCTCACAGACACGCTGCATCTCTCTCTCGCTCACAGACACGCTGCATCTCTCTCTCCCTCACAGACACTCTGCATCTCTCTCTCGCTCACAGACACGCTGCATCTCTCTCTCGCTCACAGACACGCTGCATCTCTCTCTCCCTCACAGACAAGCTGCATCTCTCTCTCCCTCACAGACACGCTGCATCTCTCTCTCGCTCACAGACACGCTGCATCTCTCTCTCCCTCACAGACACGCTGCATCTCTCTCTCGCTCACAGACACGCTGCATCTCTCTCTCCCTCACAGACACGCTGCATCTCTCTCTCGCTCACAGACACGCTGCATCTCTCTCTCGCTCACAGACACGCTGCATCTCTCTCTCCCTCACAGACACGCTGCATCTCTCTCTCGCTCACAGACAAGCTGCATCTCTCTCTCTCTCACAGACACGCTGCATCTCTCTCTCGCTCACAGACACGCTGCATCTCTCTCTCCCTCACAGACACGCTGCATCTCTCTCTCGCTCACAGACACGCTGCATCTCTCTCTCTCTCACAGACACGCTGCATCTCTCTCTCCCTCACAGACACGCTGCATCTCTCTCTCCCTCACTGACACGCTGCATCTCTCTCTCGCTCACAGACACGCTGCATCTCTCTCTCCCTCACAGACACGCTGCATCTCTCTCTCGCTCACAGACACGCTGCATCTCTCTCTCTCTCACAGACACGCTGCATCTCTCTCTCGCTCACAGACACGCTGCATCTCTCTCTCGCTCACAGACACGCTGCATCTCTCTCTCCCTCACAGACACGCTGCATCTCTCTCTCGCTCACAGACACGCTGCATCTCTCTCTCGCTCACAGACACGCTGCATCTCTCTCTCGCTCACAGACACGCTGCATCTCTCTCTCCCTCACAGACACGCTGCATCTCTCTCTCGCTCACAGACACGCTGCATCTCTCTCTCGCTCACAGACACGCTGCAGCTCTCTCTCGCTCACAGACACGCTGCATCTCTCTCTCGCTCACAGACACGCTGCATCTCTCTCTCGCTCACAGACACGCTGCATCTCTCTCTCGCTCACAGACACGCTGCATCTCTCTCTCGCTCACAGACACGCTGCATCTCTCTCTCGTTCACAGACACGCTGCATCTCTCTCTCGCTCACAGACACGCTGCATCTCTCTCTCGCTCACAGACACGCTGCATCTCTCTCTCTCTCACAGACACGCTGCATCTCTCTCTCGCTCACAGACATGCTGCATCTCTCTCTCGTTCACAGACACGCTGCATCTCTCTCTCGCTCACAGACACGCTGCAGCTCTCTCTCGCTCACAGACACGCTGCATCTCTCTCTCGCTCACAGACACGCTGCATCTCTCTCTCGCTCACAGACACGCTGCATCTCTCTCTCGTTCACAGACACGCTGCATCTCTCTCTCGCTCACAGACACGCTGCATCTCTCTCTCGCTCACAGACACGCTGCATCTCTCTCTCGCTCACAGACACGCTGCAGCGCTGTGCAGTGTGCACACAGTTCTGCCAGTAATGAATATTACATTTTGTGAGGAAACTTTTCCACCAATAATTCCAATAAGTATTCCAAAATGTATTCACTTCAGGTTTACCAAAGTAACTGTAATCAGATTACTCGTTTTTCAAATGTAACGCCAGCTGAATACAGTTAGCCTACTTGATTTTTGTATTCTGATTACATAACGCCGTTACATATATTCCGTTACAACCCAACCCTGCTTCTAGGCTACTGTCCCGCAGCTCCTGCCTCTCTGTTGGACTCTGTCGCAGCGGGGCTGCTGCTGTGGTGCGGAGCGCACAAAGCAGACTCTTCACAACGAAGGATCAATTCTTGTTCACGGCAGGGAATGTTTCGCAGTACGCAGTCTACTGACCCGCAGCTGCTGCCTCTCTGTTGGACTCCGGTACTGCACCTTACTCACGAGACATTGTAAAAAAAAAAATGGGTGGGAGGCGAACGCAGTAACCACTCCGCCAACGCCACAATCACCCCCGTCGTGCGGGCCGGATGAGAATGTCTGGCGGGCCGGATGTGTCCCGCGGGCCGCCAGTTGGTGATCACTGCCCTACAGAGTGCACTCTGAGGGTCTGAGACTCTGCAGACCGTTCACATGCAGAAGCTACAGAACACAAGGGGACGGGTCAGAACCAGAGAAGCATGACGTGGGACCTTTAAAACAAAACCTGATATTTTAGAAAAAATCATATAATAATATTAGGGATGCACGATATTGGTTTTTTGAAACCGATACCGATAACTTCCTGCTTCTCATGACCGATACCGATACCGATAACTTCCTGCTTCTCATGACCGATACCGATAACTTCCTGCTTCTCAAGACCGATACCGATACCGATAACTTCCTGCTTCTCATGACTGATACCGATAGCGATAACTTCCTGCTTCTCAAGACCGATACCGATACCGATAACTTCCTGCTTCTCAAGACCGATACCGATACCGATAACTTCCTGCTTCTCAAGACCGATACCGATACCGATAACTTCCTGCTTCTCAAGACCGATACCGATACCCGATAATAATATAATATATATATATATTAAATGTACCTGTAGTTTTTGCACACCTGGTGGTAAAAAGAGACTAGTAGTGAGCAAATGACATGAGCATTACTACTATGAACAAAACAAAGCCAAGAACAGTTTTGACTCTTCAAAGTGACCATATTTATTTTCCCAAATAAAGTTCTTGCCTTTTTCAAAAGCCTCGTCGATAGGTAAAAACCCCGGTGCCTTTGGATTCGCCGCTAGTTTAGCAGCGCAGGCGTCTTCGTACGCTTTGAACACACCATCGTAGCGATGGCGATGTTTCAGGTGACTAATCAGGTTGGAAGTATTATAGCTCGTTGCCTTGTTCCCTCCTCGTGGAACTTCTGCATTTGTTAATACAAATAGCAAGCGAACTATCTCACTCTGAAACTTTGAAATAGTCCCATACTACCGACGACATGTTTGTTTACTATCCTGGCTTCACGGCCGCACACCATTTACGTCACAGCCAGGCATGAGTTAGGGAGCGCTGGATTTGTGAAGAACTCCCCTCTTCCTAAACCACTAATACCACAGTACTGGCAAAACGGGAGGAGCCGAGTGGAAAACAAGCGCCCCTCATCCCAATCCCCCCACACCGCAGGATTTCTTTTTTTTTACCCCAAAAATATATTGTATATTATCGGGGCTATTAATACTTGTATCGGGTTTATCGGGATGACGTCATAATTCCTAATATCGGACCGATAATTATCGTGCACCACTAAATAATATGCCATAAAAAGTTAAACAAATAAGTAAAAAAATATAGTGGTATTTCAGAGAAACGTTTTAAAATGCGATAAATATTAAAAAATATATAATAATATTAATATTTAAAAAATAAAGTACAGTATATAAGTAAAACTTAAATATTGAAAAGTAAAAGAAGTGTTTATATGATGCCATACAAGTTGAATAAAACACGGTATAAAGTCATAAACAAGTTTAATATTACAACATATCAAAAGTATAACATGCCGTTTAAAGTTAATAATTAAAATAAAAAAGGCACAGCATAGTTTCTCATTACAAAAAAAGATCTATCAAAGTTCAAAGTATAAGATGCCATAAAAAGTTAAATATTAGTATAGTTTGTGATCATTAGATGTTGTATTGGCGCCTGCAGCCTGAAGCTTCATATCGGTGCAAAGAAAACCTCAAACTCATGCATTTGCTTAAACAGAAAAACGAACATGATGCCATTATTATACAGAAAGCTCCATCCTCTGCATCCTCTGCATCCTCTGCATCCTCTGCATCCTCTGCACAGCCCTGATGTTACACTTCAGATCAAAACGGCTCTGCTGCAGATATGTTGTGCATTAATAGAACTAAAAGAAACACTGACTACTTGACAAGGAGTAAAAATACACACTTACTACAACTATAATATACACAGTTGAACTAAAGCAGAACTGTATAGTATGTGGCACGGAGCCAGCTGGTGATATTCTGCAGCAGGTGGTTTGTAACTCCACATGTCTACCTTTAACTCAGGGGGGTCAAACTCAAGGCCCGGGGGCCAAATCCGGCCCGCGACTTCACTTCATGCGGCCCCACAAGAGCTTGCAAAGAATATAATATGTTTATTACACGGTTACATGCCGCTTTACACATTGCCCATAAACTACATGTCCCACAATGCATCTCAAATTAGACTTTTTCCTCGGAATTTGACCTTTTTTTTTCAAAATGTTACTTTTAAAAAAAAATCATTTTGTGACATGCGCACTGAAGAGACTTGCAATTGTTTTCCTAGACTTCTGTTTTCAGACGTAGTTAATTATGAAGTTATTACCCTATCAGATAATAATCCAATGCAGAGGCAATCATGTATATAATATAATATATGTATATATAATACATTACTTTATATTAAATATTTATATATTTATTCGTATATATAAAACTGACACTTTGAGTGCAACATGCTAATGTGGCCCGAGTTGAACAGCCCTGGTTTAACTGAAGCTGATTTTGCATAATGTAATTGTAATCAAACACGATTTTTTAAACGTCTCACAACGTGTCCTATAGTGAATAAAAGGCCGTTTATTGTAGCTCTCTACGCCCCGTCCACACAGCAGCTTTGAACAAATCTTGAAAGTCTTGGAGCTGGGCGTGTCTGAAAACTTGGGGATTTTTTGCGAGCAATATATATATATAAAAACTCCCCAAACAGGCGAAACCCTACCAGTTCCACCCACTGTCTCTGCCTCCTCCCTCCATGCCCGGTTCCTCCGGTTTGTATCCCGGTTAATAGTCTGGTCGTAAAGAACCGGGTGATTTGCTACCGTAATTTCTCGTTTGGAATATGAGGAAATGAACTGCGGTCTGGTTCTCCCTGCTTACACGCGGTTTGATTGGCTAGCGCTTCAACTGTCAGATTTGCATAAACGGGATTTGATTGGCTGACGCTTCCAGCTCAGCTTCAAAAGTTGAACTTTGCTCAACTTTTGAATCCTGAAAATCCTGAAAATCTTCGCTTCGCTCCCCCACAATGCAGTTCGGCGAAAAGCGAGGCAAAGTGACGTCATCCCCATTCAAAGTCAATGGGCAGAGAAGCGTTGGAAGCGTTGGAAGATTTGTTTAACCTCTTAAGCCCCACGGACCCGAGCTCGGGTCCGAAAATGCTATATATGTAGCAACAGTGCTATATCTGAAGTGTCATTCATGAAACTATTAATATTCCATACCCATCTGACCGGAGGAAACTTGGCTAACTGACGATACGAAATATTTTTTTTTTTTAGAAAAAGAAGTCTCACAAGAAGCCTCTAAATGAGCCCATGGCAAAAACGGGCAATTGCTATATCTGCTCATAACTCACAAAAACGATCATTTATAATTCATACTTTCTGCACAACCAACACATTTTCTGAAAGCTGAGATTCCACAGATTCCATGGGTATACACCCCATCACTACAGGCACAACATTAACCGAGCTAGCAGCCAGAACATAGCAAGTAAACAATATCAGTTTTCAAACCCATGACAATAATGAGGTCTTACCTTGGCTGTTTTGTGATCAAAAGCTGTGTTCAAAGGAATAAAAACGCTGCTCAAGGTTAATGTCTCTTGTCACTTTAAAATGATTACTGATAATCAATCCTTTCATTCACGGCAGAAGAGTAGGTCCAACGATTTGCAGAAGAGTAGGTCCGTGGCTTCAGCTGCGGGAGATGCAGTTTACGCATAGCTCCCCCTCCGCAGGCGTAACGTATTTACGTATTTTGAAACTGCCACTCGATTCGATTGGCTCTAACGATTCAAAAAAGGTGTCAATCACCCAAATCGACCAATGGGTTCCAGAGATAGGATCTTTGCGTAAGTATAAGTAAAGGCAGTATAGCTGGTTTAGGCACACCCCACTCTTTTTACGCAGCATAGCATAGCATGTCCCAGCATGTCATGTCCCGCAGCGACAGGAGAGCAGAGAACGGCAGATCGATCAGCGAAACAGCAGGATTTGTTTTCTTTGTCTTCATTGTAACAATGGCAGCCAGAAAGAAGACTTTTTTGTCCGGAGGCATTGGACATCGTATTTCAGGACTCTCCATCGGAAGATAGAGATCTCCTCACGCATAAAGGGGACAGGAAGGACTCTGAATATGAACCTCCGTCACGGAAAGGTATGTCATCTCTCTGTTTGTATCTATTACTTATTCATTTGGTGTGAGAGTTTATTCATCTGTTTGTATCTATTACTTATTCATTTGGTGTGAGAGTTTATTCATCTGTAGTAATTTCACACACGTGACAATAACACGACGGCATCCATCTTGTGATATAATGTTCTTTCACACACTCAACAACAAACAAACAAGATGGATGCCGTTTCTTGTTCTTGTTGTTGAAATAAACAAGACATGTTGAATTTAACACGGTATTACATTTCATTTAGCTGACGCTTTTATCCAAAGCGTCAGTTATTACGTATTATATATATATATATATATATATATATACACAAATGCATACATAATATGTATATACACAATATATAAATATATGACAGACGGAATATTATTAAATATTGAAAAGATGATATGAACCCCGTCTCACATAATTTACACGGTATACATTTTGAGTGATATAATGTTATTTCACACACTCAAAATTGATGTTCTGCTGTTGTTGTACAGAAATTATTTCTGATTTGAGTTACATTTTAGAAAGTACAAGCCAGAGAATTAATCTATTTGTTTTTTCCACATTTGTTTTCACAGTGAGGAAGGCGATGAGGAGATGGCTTCTGGATGCCCGAGTATTATGGGGAAGATGCCAGCAAGGTCAGGAGGTGCTGCAGGAGGTGCTGCAGGAGGTGCTGCAGGAGGTGCTGCAGGAGGTACTGCAGGAGGTACTGCAGGAGGTGCTGCAGGAGGTGCTGCAGGAGGTACTGCAGGAGGTACTGCAGGAGGTGCTGCAGGAGGTGCTGCAGGAGGTGCTGTAGGAGGTGCTGCAGGAGGTGCTGCAGGAGGTACTGCAGGAGGTGCTGCAGTAGGTGCTGCAGGAGGTACTGCAGGAGGTGCTGTAGGAGGTACTGCAGGAGGTGCTGCAGCACCTACTGCAGGAGGTGCTGCAGTAGGTGCTGCAGGAGGTACTGCAGGAGGTGCTGCAGTAGGTGCTGCAGGAGGTACTGCAGGAGGTGCTGTAGGAGGTGCTGCAGGAGGTGCTGCAGGAGGTACTGCAGGAGGTGCTGCAGTAGGTGCTGCAGGAGGTACTGCAGGAGGTGCTGCAGGAGGTGCTGCAGGAGGTGCTCTGATGCTGGCAACAGAAGGAGACACCTGTGTACTGCAGGAAGTGTCAGGTCCCTCTGTGCTTCACTCCCAAAAAGAACTGTTACAGGGCGTGGCATGACTTACTGGAGTAATACTGTAACATTCAGGGTTTGTATAAAGTTTTGTTTTTTTTACCCAATAAATGCTTGTTGTATAGTGTGGTGCTAATTTTTTTTAAATAAATCTGCTCCAGTTGGAGTCAAATGTTTCCTAAGTTTCCTAATTTGTATTGTGCAAGTAACATGCATCTCATGCAAAGAGGGAACTTCCCACACACACAGACTCACACACACTTAATTATTTTTATTTTATTTTTATGGAATGAATACCTATAGTGATAATTAAATGTTATACAATGATTTTTACAGTCTGGTACCTGAAAAAGGTTAAATGGCACTGATGGAACCAAATGTGCCCAAAGCTTAGTCCGCTTGGACCTTTTTTTGCTAAACCTCTCTAAAAAGGTCAATTCTCACTTGTTTAGCCTCAATCTTGATACAGGGTACTTATTATATGTTATACTTTGTATTCCTAAAGCTTTTAGGCTACTAACTGTTGAAGCAAACACAGTAGTGGTGGCTTAAAGCCCACCTCTGCTCCGCGCCGTTCGTTAGATGAGCCTGGTCAGATTAATAAGAGAAGGAGTTCAAAACACCGGCATAAAAGTTATAACAATAATCTGATTTTAATGGTAAAAAACACCAATACAAATTACAGAGTACTCCGGGCTCCCAGCTCTACTGCTGTGCGATACAGGTATCGGGACCAGCCAGTCAGAAACAAGGGGGGCCCTTTGCATGAATAAACAACAGTATATATGGACATTTTTGGGGCGGAGATGTGGGTCGGCTCTTCCATCCCATTTTACTCCTAAGTGAAGCGTGAGAGCCTCGGAACTAGTCAAGGTCAGAATCACTTTTTATCTTCCACCTAACTTCACTCCTTTACTTTCCCAGGGAAGATTTCACACAAACTATTCTTTCCCAAAACAATCAAACATTGTACACAGAGATATTAGTGCTTGAGATTATACTGGCCCCAGGAAGAACCTTGAATAAGAACATGTGCGTGCTGGTGGGGGGAAAGTGTATGTGTGTGTGTGTGCTGATATCTGGGTCAGTGAGTGTATGTGTGTGTGCTGGTGAGAGGAAGTGTGTGTGTGTGCTGATATCTGGGTCAGTGAGTGTAAGTGAGAAGGGTTATATATATATAGGATTACTTTAAAACAGTCCCAAATAATACATGTTCACTTCAATACAGTTCAAGATAATACCTGTTTACTTTAATACAGTTTAGAACAATATCTGTTTGCTTTAACCCCTCTTTTGATCTCACCTTCAGAGATCAACTTATACACAGCATTTGAAACATAACCACTGTCATTCTTGTCTACTGTCTGTTCCCCAACATTTATATGAATCCATCAGTCGCTGGGATTTAGAGCACTTTAAACCTTTAGGAACAGTCCACCATAACAACTTCTTATGACAGTGGAGGGAGACCAAAATATGTTAAAAAAATTGTCCTTGTCGGCTGAGTCATCGTGCTCGTCCTCCTCCGACGCGTAAGCCAACAAGGGCATTTGGTACGAAGGGGAAGGGGCAGCTTCTCCCTCAAAAAATGGGTTATTAAAACAAAGTTCCTCAAAAAATGGGAAAAACAAAGTTCCTCAAAAATGGGATATTAAAACAAACTCCACACCGGCTATATCAACCTGTTTCAGCGGAGAGTGTAGTCCCCTGTGCCGTCCTGGCTTGCCGTGTCTTTGTCCCCCCGATCCGCTGACGGCGGCTTCTGGGCTGCCTGCTAGAGAGATGTCTTCTGGATCCTCCTCCTCCGGCCCGCTGATGGCGGCTTCCGGGTCGATGCTGGAGAGATGTCTTCCCGATCCTCCGTCTCCGGTCCGCTGATGACGCCTCCCGGGTCGACTGCTGGAGTGGTGTCCTCCCGATCCTGCTCCTCCAGTCCGCTGATGGCTGCTTCCGAGTCGACCTCCTCGTCGAGGGCCACGTCCGTCCTGATGTCGTCCACGGTCCTAGCAGGTGGTTTCCCCGCCGCACACTGGCTCCAGCTGTCCCCCTTTCCTCCTAGACGGACGGCATGAGAGATCCGCTGGGTCACTCGGTCGGGGCCGGAGAGCCTGGGATTGAGCCACTTTGTCCTGATGACCTTCAGCCAGACGAACTCTGCTGTGTCGGCCTCCTGGGTCCCTCTTTGGCGTCACCAACCTGTGTGGAGAAATCTGATACAAATCCCTCAAGCCTACGCTCAGGGCTCCTGGGCCCTCAGCTGTTTGACCCATTTAAAATCTAAATATAATATGAACTGCTAATGTTTCTGGTAAAGAAACACACTAATGTTATGGATTCAAAAACAACCAAAATCATGATACTGACAAAATGAATGATTTCCTGGTGATACTGCCTTTACCTGTCAGTGCTGAGATATTATCAAGATCTCTCACAGTAGACTCTTGGCCACTGATTCTGCATCTGTGTTACCTGTTATAACTCAATCAATATTAGAAACATGTCAACATCCATCAAACAGTATCTTATCCCCAGATATGGAGCAGGTCAATTCTAAAACTGTCAATCAATGGTCAGATTGAACATCCGAGTTGGGGCAGCAGGTTCCTTTCAGTCCCTAAATGAAAAATGTACATTGTGAAGTTTACACTCCCCCTTTTTACACATGAACCTCATGTGTAACCAAAATCCTGTATGGGAAGAAAACCTTCAGGTAACCATTGACTGAGTTACTCTCCCACAGAGCCCCAGAGTAATGTGTTAGTCCAACAGCATGCTTGATTAGTCATTGTTTTAAATCATGCAGTTGCACTGATCACATGCAGACATACACTCACACTCACACTGTCAGGTTGTAAAGTCAAGTTTGGTCAGGTTCGCCCCAGAGTCAGTCATTGACAGTGCCTTCTCAAGTTACACTGTCGGTCAGGGTCAAAGGTCAGTTGGTCTCAGTCCTTTTGGCCATGTGTCGTGCTCTGCAGAGACTTTGATATGTCAGCATAGGCCAGTATCCTTTGTCTACAAAAATCTGTCATATATGGAGCGCCATCATTTATTAATTCACAATTACAACTATACTTTTCAAGATATCTCTAACTTTTCATCGGAACAGCTGTTTCCCACATTTCCTGAAATGTGTTAGCCAAAAATGTCACTTCCTCATAGTACTACTACTGCAGTTTATTAACACCTAATCTATATTAAAATGTCTAATAGATCTATTTCAGAAACTTGTGCATATAATTATTATCTTGAGTCAAAACATTATCAGGATCTGTAAAGTTCTGCTATGTATTTCATAACTCATATTAATTTATCTTCAATTCTGGTCCACTTAAAGAACAATGTTAACCTCTTTAACAGTGAGTAGAACCTTGGGGGTACGAACATGTAACAATCACTCCTTCCTTTATTAAGGATTTAAAAACAGAAGTAATTTCATCAATGGTTTGTAGTTGAATTTAGGAATTATCACTTATGGTAGGTATGTTTTTACTTTTTAACATCTCCAAATGTCAGTTAATTACTAATTAAATGGATGTCCATGAGGAGGTGGTGACACTTTGTCTTTTAAACTCATAATCTGGTGCCGTGCGCTCCCTGTGAAGCTGCAACTAAGATTTTAAAAACCACTGCAGGGTGGGTCAAGTGACCCATTCTCCCTATTGGTCGTCAATAATATGCAGCTTTACAATGGGTGATCCAAGGCCCCACATTTGTTTACTCCCAATTATATTGCTTTTTCAAAATGAAATTAGCTGTTTTTAATTTTAATTTAATTTTAAACTCTACATTTTGGACGACAAACAACAGTTATTTCCCCAGAAAAAGTTCTCCTGTAGTAATATATGCTACGATGGTGAAGCCAATACCTCAAATTGAAATACTATATTTTCTTTAGAACTAGCTTTCCCTTCAACATGGCCTATATAAATAAATATGTGTCTGATCTTATAGAGATGTTACTAAAACTCTCCCTTTGAACTGATCAATACTGTAACAAATTAAAAGACTACCAAATTCACACATGAATAAAAACTCTAAAAGAATAATTTGTAAACATGATGAAAAGATTGAAGAATATGGTTCTACACTGTACTCCTAACTCCCAAACACCCACTACTTAAAGTCTAGTGCATACTTCCATCACGCCCCCCTTTTCCCTCAGTGTGTTTTAGGATGATTTTTCACTTCACTTTAATAGTTTCCTCTTTACCGCTATTTTTAATTTACCAATTGATTAATTCATGGTTAATACATCTTCTTATCTTCACTTATTTATCAAGTCAATTCAAGTTCTTTACATTTGGTTCTTTAAAATACATTAGTAGATACCTTGTGGAGTATTCACAATAACTAATCCTCTCTAGGATATGAAATCCGTTCATCTTTAAGCAGATACTATTTCCTTATTTATCTTTTGTTCATGATAACAATGGTATAACAACCACACGTTTTACCCATAGCTAGTTTCTATGTCAAGATTATTATGTGTTATATGTATAATCAGATGTCTTGTTTGCTAAACAAGAATAATAAACTTTATTCTTTTCAGTATTCCAGACCATCATTTAAACAAGCAGCCTCTTATCTAAACACTAAGCATTAAGGTTTCTACACCACCCCCTGGGAAACTCTTGCACAATTATGCTGTAAAATCATTGCATCATTCCTTCAGAGTCTGAACCATCTGAGACAAGCATGTCTCAAGATCTTGTCATAATGAGCACAGTCAGTGATGCAGCTGTAGTCAGTGGCAGGGTCCCCCAAAAAGCTAGGACCGGCCCTGGTCAGTGGGCTCCAAGGAAACTCTCCCTGGCATTGGGATGAGGGAAGGAATCACTTGGCAGACACACGTTCTTTGTTGTCTCTGTACAGCAGAAATCCCCCAAAACCGCAGTACCTCTTCACACCACTGTTGCCTTGACAACGAGGCACAAGCAAAATGTCAATATCTCCTCAGAGATGCGTTCTTTGCACACTTCTTCTGTTTGCAGTGAGCAACTCTTCACCAACACACTGATTCAGAGAACCCAAAAGGTGGTGCACAGCTATCCAATGCTGCTGTAATCACAGCCATTCAGCTACTGAGAAAAACTCAATTTAAATCTCTCTCCCAACGGGTTACAAAATAAAACGGCTGAGGTCAGGAATGCTGAAACATGTGAATGTTAAAACAAACTAATGATAGTAGTCTGCCTATTCTTTATTACTTCAGTTCTAAGTTAATAGGCAAAACAAGGAAACTCTCCCTAACCACAGATTCATATTTTATCTACTTGGTTATTCTATTCATTTTCAAATTGTTTATCTAAGTTGTGTTACAAGCATGGTGAGGTTGTAACAGAATACACAAATAACTGTATTCAATCCGCGCCGTATTTGAAAACTGTAATGAATTAAAATCAATGTTTAACGACGTAATATAAGTTAAATATATTGTTAAGCTAATTACTGTTTTATTGTGAAGGCATCTCTGGTGAACAGCGGCCTGTGGCTTTTATTTTGAAAGGCCGTTCCGGAAATATACTCCGTAATGTGAACAGTGAGTTTGACTTCTAGAAACACGGAAAGTTACGATAACAATCGTTCTAATGCATTAAATAAAGTCATGAAAGAGACAAGGAGGGGGAAAGGCGTGTGGAAGTCAGCAATGAACTGAAAATGCCACCAATCCTCCGTTTTAACCATGGTTTTAAAGTGATGGCGGACATTGAAAACCGAAGCGGGCATATACACACATACCCCGTCATACATACACAAGATTCCTTCTGACCGACAAGAGCTCAAAAACCCTTCTGCTTATCACTTACTACTCTTTGTTTTATTCATAACCTAAAAATACAATTGTGGTGAATAGCTTGCGTCTTCCTACTCTCAAAACTTCTCATAAAAACCTCAAAGTGACGTAACTGTGTCCCACAAAAACTATGCTAAAAACACAAATTATAGTTTCTTATTTATTTCAATATCTACCACCTCAAATCACACATTGATCAATTAATTTTCAATGTATTCACTCCAACTTCAGATCACTCGAACTTTCACTTCTTCCATGATTGACTTTGTATCTATTATCTGACTAGGTTGATATGTGTTCATTTGTATTTATTAATACACTGGACAAATCTTGTCGTTACTTAATGTCCTTATTCTATTTATTTGAATGTTCTTAATTCAGACGTGCACACAGCATATGGTTATACACCCTGTTCGCCTCCAGAGGGCAGCAGCTGACCACGAATGAACTTCCTCTGTCTGATGAAGCTCCCAGCTTCTGCAAACCTTGTCTCCTGTTCTGCACTAAACTATACTTCTGCCCTTTCCTCTCAATTATTACACAGATTTGACGTAAAAAATCACACAGAGTTTATTCCCTTATACATTCTGTCCGGCTTTTTTTGTGCGATGTATTATTTCAACAGATAATCCTGGCTTTTGGGGGCGCTTCGACACCTCTCTTTAGAGATGTGACCCCCACATGGAGATTAAACCCAAGCCAAAAAAATCCTTTATCGTCACATTTAGCTGTTCAGATCAACCCCACAGCAAGAGTTTGTGAAATCCGGTCCTTCCAAATAGATTTTGAAATTTGCGTATTTCCTCTTGGATATACCCACATATAATATCGACTTCAGCTTTCTGTCAGCCTATAGTCTACAGAATTTCCCCAGCGAGTCAGCCGTGCAGGGGACCTCGCTGGTTCACTTTACTTTAGTGAGTTAAGATACTGGAATGCAATACCAGATTCTTACACACACTTAGTGCCTTATAGGTCAGGAATGTCCTACCTGACTCTTATACACACTTAGTGCCCTATAGGTCAGGAATGTCCTACCTGACTCTTATACACACTTAGTGCCCTATAGGTCAGGAATGTCCTACCTGACTCTTATACAAACACTTTCTTAAGTATTGTATTTTTTACCGTGACTAAGAACACTGAGAATGCCGCTGACAACTCTAAAATTTTGTAGCAAAGCCAAATCACAGATTTTGGTAATCAACAGGTATCTGTTTTACCTTTGTATCATGTAGGACGTCCTGGTTTAATTGTCAACGGTGTCCCGGGTGTCCTCCCCTGGACAGAAATTCGTCCGCTGGCTGTCGGTGGTCCTTCTAGAGACCAGCACTCATCACGTCGGGAGTTCACCAGCTTGTTGGAACAAACACAGTAGTGGTGGCTTAAAGCCCACCTCTGCTCCGCGCCGTCCGTTAGATGAGCCTGGTCAGATTTAATAAGAGAAGAAGTTCAAAACACCGGCATAAAAGTTATAACAATAATCTGATTTTAATGGTAAAAAACACAATACGAAATACAGAGTGCCCTGTAACAGAGCACTCCGGGCTCCCAGCTCCACTGCCGTGCGATACAGGTATCGGGACCAGCCAGTCAGAAACAGGGGGCATTTTGCATGAATAAACAACAGTATATATGGACATTTTTGGGGCGGAGATGTGGGTCGGCTCTTCCGTCCCATTTTACTCCTAATTGAAGCGTGAGAGCCTCGGAACTAGTCAAGGTCAGAATCACTTTTTATCTTCCTCCTAACTTCACTCCTTTACTTTCTCAAGGAAGATTTCACACAAACTATTCTTTCCCAAAACAATCAAACATTGTACACAGAGATATTAGTATCAAACATTGTACACAGATATATTGGTGCTTGAGATTATACTGGCCCCAGGAAGAACCTTGAATAAGAACATGTGCGTGCTGGTGGGGGGGAAGTGTATGTGTGTGTGTGTGCTGATATCTGGGTCAGTGTGTGTGTGTGTGTGTGTGTGTGTGTGTGTGTGTGTGTGTGTGTGTGTGTGTGTGTGTGTGTGTGTGTGTGTGTGTGTGTGTGTGTGTGTGTGTGTGTGTGTGTGTGTGTGTGTGTGTGTGTGTGTGTGCGCTGATGAGAGGAGGGGTAAGTGTGTGTGGCAGGGTATCTGGGTCATTGAGTGTAAGTAAGAAGGTTTATATATATAGGATTACTTTAAAACAGTCCCAAATAATACATGTTCACTTCAATACAGTTCAAGATAATACCTGTTTACTTTAATACAGTTTAGAACAATATCTGTTTACTTTAGTAGGTGTCCTTGGGTGCTTTGGAAGGCGCCTCTAAATAGAATGAAGTATTATTATTTGTGGTACGTAATGCTCCTGATGTCCCCAAGAGAGAAGCCCTTCCCCTGCCTGGTCTGTGGGAAAGCGTTCACTCAGAAGCACACGCTGCTGGTTCACCAGCGCAGTCACAGTGGAGAGAAACCCTTCATCTGCAACGTCTGCAGCAAGTCTCTGAGCACCAAGCACGCTCTGCAGGAGCACATGCACCTGCACCAAGGTGGGGGTCCTACATGCATCACAAACATCTAGCTCTGGGTATTCTGTTTGCAGGTCTCTGCATCCACATCGTGTGCTTTCATGATGTTCTCATGATTAGCTTCATGTGTCATTTAGTCAAAGATATTCAATCATCTTCTAAAACTACGGAAGGGGATTAGGGCCACGTGTGCATTTCTTTTTCAGATCCAACCCAAAGTTATCTTTTATTAAGAATTCCCACTTTTTTTTCTTCGTTTTTATACTTTTTCTAAGAATTACGACTTTCAGAATTCCTTATTTTCTTCTCTTAGATATTTCACTTTTTTCTCAGTAACTCATTTTTATAATACTTTTGGTCAGATATCGTCATTTTTTAAACATGTGGCCCGAATACAAATCAAATCAAGTTTTATTTATATAGCACATTTATAAGCGATGTTTGGTGGAACCAAAGTGCTGAACATAAAATAAACATAGTCTACAGTAGAGACACTTTACAGCAAATACAACAGCACAGACCCTCTATCCTCAGACCCTCTATCCTTAGACCCTCTATCCTCAGACCCTCTGTCCTCAGACCCTCTGTCCTCAGACCCTCTGTCCTCAGACCCTCTGTCCTTAGACCCTCTGTCCTCAGACCCTCTGTCCTCAGACCCTCTGTCCTTAGACCCTCTGTCCTTAGACCCTCTATCCTTAGACCCTCTGTCCTCACACCCTCTGTCCTCAGACCCTCTGTCCTCAGACCCTCTGTCCTCAGACCCTCTGTCCTTAGACCCTCTGTCCTCAGACCCTCTGTCCTCAGACCCTCTGTCCTTAGACCCTCTGTCCTCAGACCCTCTATCCTCAGACCCTCTGTCCTCAGACCCTCTGTCCTCAGACCCTCTGTCCTTAGACCCTCTGTCCTCAGACCCTCTGTCCTCAGACCCTCTGTCCTTAGACCCTCTATCCTTAGACCCTCTGTCCTCAGACCCTCTGTCCTCAGACCCTCTGTCCTCAGACCCTCTGTCCTTAGACCCTCTGTCCTCAGACCCTCTGTCCTCAGACCCTCTGTCCTTAGACCCTCTGTCCTCAGACCCTCTGTCCTCAGACCCTCTATCCTCAGACCCTCTGTCCTCAGACCCTCTGTCCTCAGACCCTCTGTCCTTAGACCCTCTGTCCTCAGACCCTCTGTCCTCAGACCCTCTGTCCTTAGACCCTCTGTCCTTAGACCCTCTATCCTTAGACCCTCTATCCTTAGACCCTCTGTCCTCACACCCTCTATCCTTAGACCCTCTGTCCTCAGACCCTCTGTCCTCAGACCCTCTGTCCTTAGACCCTCTGTCCTCAGACCCTCTGTCCTCAGACCCTCTGTCCTTAGACCCTCTGTCCTCAGACCCTCTATCCTCAGACCCTCTGTCCTCAGACCCTCTGTCCTCAGACCCTCTGTCCTTAGACCCTCTGTCCTCAGACCCTCTGTCCTCAGACCCTCTATCCTCAGACCCTCTGTCCTCAGACCCTCTGTCCTCAGACCCTCTGTCCTTAGACCCTCTGTCCTCAGACCCTCTGTCCTCAGACCCTCTGTCCTTAGACCCTCTGTCCTTAGACCCTCTATCCTTAGACCCTCTATCCTTAGACCCTCTGTCCTCACACCCTCTATCCTTAGACCCTCTGTCCTCAGACCCTCTGTCCTCAGACCCTCTGTCCTTAGACCCTCACATCGTACAAGGAAACACTTCCAGAGAAACCCCACAGTTTAAAGGGAACATGGGAGAAAGCTCAGACAGAGCAACAGAGGCGGGATCCCTCTCCCAGGACGGACAGACGTACAATAGATGCCGTGTGTAAATCCAAGAGATAATACATTTTACAGCATATAGACCGAATGTTAGGAAATGCATGTGTCTGTAACAAGAAGATGAATCCACGAGGATGTCAGCTACAATCCTGTGGAAGCCATCAGGGAAGCAGCATGACGAGACCCAAGGCAGGACCGCAGAGACAGGATCAGCCACGACCCGAAGTCCACGACTTAATCCAGAACTCAGGATAGAGGATCCAGGACACAGGATAGATAGATCCCGGCGTAGATATAGATACAAAACAAGAAAAAAGATTTGGCTGCGTTAATCGGAACAAGAGAATACACAGACACAGACAGAGAGGGAAAAGGTCATTGGATCAAAGTTATTCTTGATAACCCTCTAGAAAGATCTCATGAACTTCCCCACTCAATCTATCAAGACCCGAGCAGTTCTATTAGATATAAGAAACAGAGATGGGGGGGGGGAATACAGAATATCTTCCGCAGTAAACGGCATTTTCAAAAGTGTAATTATGATTTTTAAACTCACCATAAAGATGTCATCCTTCAGTTTGTGGCAGCGTCTCTGTTCTCTTCTCACTGCTGTGTGTCTCTCAGGAGAGAAGCCGTTCGGATGTGATCGATGTGGGAAGACTTTCACTCAGAAGCGTCAGCTGAAGAGTCACTGCAGAGTTCACACAGGTGAGCACCATCAGCACATCCTTATGCTGTAAGCTCATTCATCTAATACCTTCTTTCTTTAAAGGCAAGTCTCTCCCAGAGTGCGCTCAGTGCCATCACACGTTCATGGACACGGCTCAGCTGAAGAAGCACCTGAGAACTCACACAGGTACATCAGGTCTATGAATACCATTGTTCTGTGGAGGTGAGATCTGTGATGTTGTTGTTGTTCAGGTGAGATCTGTGATGTTGTTGTTGTTCAGGTGAGATCTGATGATATTGATGTTGTTCAGGTGAGATCTGTGATGTTGTTGTTGTTCAGGTGAGATCTGTGATGTTGATGTTGTTCAGGTGAGATCTGATGATATTGATGTTGTTCAGGTGAGATCTGTGATGTTGTTGTTGTTCAGGTGAGATCTGTGATGTTGTTGTTGTTCAGGTGAGATCTGTGATGTTGTTGTTGTTCAGGTGAGATCTGATGATGTTGTTGTTGTTCAGGTGAGATCTGTGATGTTGTTGTTGTTCAGGTGAGATCTGTGATGTTGTTGTTGTTCAGGTGAGATCTGATGATGTTGTTGTTGTTCAGGTGAGATCTGTGATGTTGTTGTTGTTCAGGTGAGATCTGATGATGATGTTGTTGTTGTTCAGGTGAGATCTGTGATGTTGTTGTTGTTCAGGTGAGATCTGATGATATTGATGTTGTTCAGGTGAGATCTGATGATGATGTTGTTGTTGTTCAGGTGAGATCTGATGATGATGTTGTTGTTGTTCAGGTGAGATCTGATCAGTGTTGGGCAAGTTACTTCCAAAATGTAATATATTACATATTACTTATTACTCTCTTTTGAAAGTAATAAGTTACATTACAATATTACTGTCTCTGAAATGTAATGAGTTACACTACTTTAGTTACTTTTTTAGTTACTTTCACCAAAATAACCGCAAAAGAATAGCTAGGTATTTTAAATGCTGAAATGTAGTTTAGTGCAGCTCATTATACATCCAGTGAAGGGCGATGTGGTAGCATAACAACTGTGTAGGCCCTTAAGGCGACTAACAACTTGTATAACACGGCTTAGTTGAATACTCGATTCTGATTGTAACTTCTTAACATGTGACACGTTGTTAATACAGCAGTACAGACCACTGTCAAGGACTATAATGAAGGTTGCTAAGGAAAGAAAGAGAAAGGAAAAGAGGTTAAAAGACGGAGCGCTGGACGTCAGATAAATCACCAGAAGAAGGCAGAGAGGAAGTAAACAATAACAGGACACGGAATGGGCTCTGTAGTGTGTTTAGTATATGGCCGTGTACAGGCCCGGCTCCAGAACAGAATGACTCAGGGTGCCTCTGAGGTTACAGGGGGCGCAGCAGTAGTAGGTTTACATGAGCAATAGTGGCCGGCAACAGCAATGAAAAATAGCATTGATGGTCCCAATGAACAGATTATGGCCTTTGTTATGTTTTGAAACCAAGCAAGTGAGAACATTTCAAGTGAGTTAAAAGTGCAATCCTGAAATATTTCATACAGTCCAAAGTGGACTGTGGCAAAGAAAAGCACAAAAGCTTCAAAACTGTACTGATAAAACAAATGAGAACATATTGTAAATCAAGGCACATATTATTTGAACCATGGGCGTCGCAGCCATTATATGAGGGTGGGACAAGTCCCCCCCACTTTTTCAAATGATTAGTTTAGACCCCCCCCACTTTTACCATGTGGAAAGTCCGTGAATCGGTCTATCCACTCGCCGCACTCTGTAGAGCGCTGTGTCAGTGCTTCACTATCAACTCCATTCCATAATAAGTAATCGGGCAGTTGGATGTGTGTAGAGGTGTGTGTAGAGGTGTGTGTGGTTAACACGTAGCAGCCTGCAGTCACTCTTCAGCTGTTCTGATGAAGGTAAACACAGCGAAGGCGGTGCGTAAAAAGGCACAGCTCTTTACGCGCTGGTGCTGCACTTCTCAGAGGCGGAGTTACACGTCCCGCTGCCTCCTGATGCTGCAGCCATTTCATGAAGTGAAGGAGGTTTTCCTTCAAACAGCTGCGGGCAGCAGATACCGTGAGAGTCCCGACATGAATTCATAGATCAAGGCAGACTGGTTTACTCTGCTGTTTTGCCAATCCGGTGCTTAAACAAATAGCTCTACACCCCTGGCCGACATGTCTTTAAAATGAAGTCAGAGTTTGAAATATATCTCAAATAATGTATGCACTGCCATTTCCCCACATCAACATAACAGTCTGCAATGAAACGGTTGTCTCCTGTGCGCTCCTCTTCCTACTTGGCGCACCGGTAACTTTCTCGTGCGCACGAGAGGCTGAGACCCTGAGCCACAGCTGAGACCAGGCTGAGCCACAGCTGAGACCAGGCTGAGCCACAGCTGAGACCAGGCTGAGCCACAGCTGAGACCAGGCTGAGCCACAGCTGAGACCAGGCTGAGCCACAGCTGAGACCAGGCTGAGACCAGGCTGAGCCACAGCTGAGACCAGGCTGAGCCACAGCTGAGACCAGGCTGAGCTGAGCCACAGCTGAGACCAGGCTGAGCCACAGCTGAGACCAGGCTGAGGAACAGCTGAGACCAGGCTGAGCCACAGCTGAGACCAGGCTGAGCCACAGCTGAGACCAGGCTGAGCCACAGCTGAGACCAGGCTGAGCCGCAGCTGAGACCAGGCTGAGACCAGGCTGAGACCAGGCTGAGGAACAGCTGAGACCAGGCTGAGCCACAGCTGAGACCAGGCTGAGCCGCAGCTGAGACCAGGCTGAGCCACAGCTGAGACCAGGCTGAGCAACATCACAAAAGCCATTTTCAACGGCTATCTGGTGAAAGATGAACCAGGCTACTGGATGAAATAACATGACTGGTATAGGTGCGAAAATTAAACACGTTTTGAAAAAAATATTATGATAAAATATTTGTATATATTTATAATTCTGCAAATATTACGATAAACTCACAGCTATTTGGCGGCCCGGCAGTAACACCTGGGGGTTGGGAACCCCTGCTTTAAGGTACTCTCTCTCAAAATGGTAATTTGCATTATGTTTTAATTATACTTCTTATCATTCAGAAGCTTGTTGTGTGTGTTTATGTTTTACTGAGTGCTGATAGGCCATTTCCATCCCAGTATTCAGTTTACTGTTTATTTTCTGTGCACATTACATAGATAGCTAATATTCTACTGCTTGGGACTTTGAGTCTTCAAAATGTCCAATGTCACAGACTGGGACTTACTTTAGAGTCAGTTGTATTTACATTCAGTATGACTTGTTATGATTCAATGTTGATGAAAGGGAAATGACCGTTTCCCTTTCATCAACATTGAATCATCATCTCATCCCAGAGTGTTCAGGAAATCAGTGGGGATACTGAACAGGAAGCATTTCAGTCAATGATACCATTCCTAGGTGAACTTAACATCTGGAGTCAGATCAGTCTCAATATTAATAAATGCTCACAGAAGGATTCACAAATGTATTTTGCGATTTATATATAAATAACTCTCCACAACAATATCTCTCAATGCACTCACACATATTTATTGTTGTATATAAATGTACAAAAAATGGGCATTTAAACTGCTTTTTATTAATTCAAAGACGGCTCTGAATTAATAATCAAATATGTTTCCTTTCTTTACGACTGGATGAAATTACAGAATGTACCCATCATGTTCCTCATGCTAGTAGAGCCACAGAAAAGTATCAAACCACCAGAATACAGGACATCTATTTTATTAAAGGGGGGAGGACCCCCACACCCCCCTTTAAAAATGTCCCCCCCACATTCAGGATGCTTCCTACGCCCATGATTTGAACCAGCTCATGGTTTGAAATGGCAAACATTGAAAAGCAAAAGTATTATTAAAACCATGTACTAATCATCACCTTGGTCCCATCATATACTCTGGGAAGAGAACATTTACTGTGCTTGAAAACTGGTATCACATCATCATGTGAGGTTGACTTTGTGACCTGGAGAACATTTCAGCTGCAACATCAGCTCGTTGATAAGCTTGGGGTATGAGATAGTTTTGTAGCCATTCGTGGTGAAGGCATCTGTGCTGTTGTATGCATTATGTTTGACCCAACATTTCTACAGGCATGGCAGAATATGGATCTATTTTCACATGAATATTCTAGCCCTTGTCTATTTGTATACCACGAGCTGCAAAATGACCGCCTAACCCCACTGTACAGGCGGGTACTTGTTTAGATATACCTGGGCAGGCTCTGTTTTGCCGTGGTATCCTGGCACCTGCGGGCCGCAGAGGGGCTGCGTAGTTTCGGGCAACGAAGAGTGCTGCTCCGGGGTTGAGGGCGGCGAGTCAGGCGGGAGTAAGCTAGTGGTCCACAACGGAGGGTAACGGTGATGTCCCCCATCTGGCCTGTTGCTACTGTCTGCAGTAGATGCAGTGTTGCTGGCGTTTAGTGATGGTTGCTTTAACCATTTTCGTATAAATGATTATCCACAGATGTGTGTCACTGCTGTGAAAGCACTTTGGAAATGATGCACACGCAGCGGAGCAGGTCACGCGCACCTGACACAATTTGTTGTTAGTATTTTTCGCTCCGTTCTCTTTTTTGAATAGAGGGTGCGTAACATTCAACTGCCCCGAAGATCCCGACGCGAAGCCTGAAGGGTATAAACACCAGGTTTACTAATCTACCCGCACAATTTGTCTGGTGTCGGAATGTCTCGCTATGTTAGTACATTGTTAAAAAAACAAAACACCATTTAATTTCGGGTTAACATGTGTTGTAACTGCGTTACTGAGCATTGTAACGGGTAATATATTACCCACATTTCATTAGTAATGCATTACATTACTTCGTTACAGCAAAAAGTAATATATTACTGTAACTCCGTTACTTTTGTAACGCGTTACACCCAACACTGGATCTGATGATGTTGTTGTTGTTCAGGTGAGATCTGATGATGTTGTTGTTGTTCAGGTGAGATCTGATGATGTTGTTGTTGTTCAGGTGAGATCTGATGATGTTGTTGTTGTTCAGGTGAGAAGCCGTTCACCTGTGAGATTTGTGGGAAGTGTTTCACAGCGAAGAGCACGCTGCAGACTCACATCAGGATCCACAGGTGAGACAGACGTTTACCTACAGATACTAAACTAATGTGAGATATAACGAGGTTGACTTAATAATTCTTAGGAAGTAGAACTGTATTTATATTGTATGTTACGTCCCGACGAGGGGAAGAGGAAAGCAACATACACCAGAATGGAATTGTAATAGTTCTAAGTAGTTTTATTATAAAGCAAGGTGAAACAAAATGGAAGGCACGCAGCCTGAACAAACAAAAGGAGGACTCTAACAAAGGGAGCCTGTTTACAAAGGAATAGATAATAACAAACTAAATAGCAACTAAAACCCTCACTGTCAAAGTGTATAAATACAGGAAGCTGTAAATAAACACAGCTGAGTCAGAGGACAACAGTCACACAACACTAAGCTAATCGAGACACATCTAATCACAATAACACGGATCTACACGGACCACACAAGTTAACCTACTGTCAACAAATTCGCACACAACCTAGCAACTAGCGAGAGGCCTCCGCTCACACAGCAGAGCCTCCAGAGGGATCGTCAGTCACAGGCTTTGAAGTCATCTCCAGCAGGTGCACGCCGGCTGTGTGCTGCGATTGGAGTGCGTCGGGCCTGGCGTGCTCCAATCACAATCTTCAGAAGGCGGACCAGGAGATTTCAGCCAATGACGTCAGGGCACCCGCACAGCAGCCCCCACACAAATCGAATGGGGGGGCAATCATTTACCAAGGGGGGGCACACACTGCCGTCAACAACCAACACACAAGAACCAACGCAACTTCAAAAAACATGCTGTAAAGTCTGTTGTCCTTCACACACATTGCAGGGTGTAGTGCTATTGTATAGCGCACCTATGATCTGTGCAGACGTGCACGGTTGTGGCACGACCACCAAAACAGAAACATAAGGACATAGGCCACCATACAAAAAGTGTGCAAATGTATTTAGTATCCTATCCATGTGAACATGTTTTAGGTGGGGGTGGACCTAACCTCCTCTAGGGAGGTCTGGGGGCATGCTCCCCCGGAAGATTATTTTTTAAATAATGAAGTTAAAGCATCAATCTGGTGCACTTTGAGAGCAACATGAAGAGATCTATGGATTCATCTCTCAGCATCCATATGAAACAGACCTGTACACAGATTTACTTTTTCTGTATGGATATTTTACTAATCGCTCCCCTTTTAAACTGTATTCTTGTGTTACTGTCCTATAGTATTTCATACCCGTTTTTCATTTATTCTCCTATTCTTTAATAACTATAATGATCAAGGTATTCCTCGCAAATACTTGTTTACATAAATGGTGACCAAACCGTTTGAGACCCACTGAGATAAGTTACACTAAAGTGAACTATCTAAACACTGAGAGAGTCCTTACCTCACTGAGCTGAGGTTATACGAGCCTCTCAGTCTGACAGGAGAGGGCTCTCCTCCACCTTGGTGTAGAAACAGCTCTTTATATCCGTTAGCATAGCTAAAGCTAAAACACCAGTGAAAGACAGCCACTAACTCTCCTCCTCTGACGCCCCAAAGGAAGAGGCGGGTCTTTAGCTGCCCCTTAAAAATCTCTACTGAGGCAGAGGCTCTTAGTTTCTGGGGGAGTTCGTTCCAGAGCCTTGGGGCCACCGCCTCAAAGGCACGGTCCGTCTTTAGCCTGGTTCGGGGCACCCTTAGGAGGCCCTGCTCAGAGGGACCTCAGGGCCCGGGTTGTGCTGTGAGGGTGGATCAGGTCGTTAATGCAGGCGGGGGCTTGGACAGCTCTATATGTGAAGACTAGGACCTTACATTGGGTTCTGAGATGGACCCAATGGACAGGGAGCCAGGCAGGGCGGAAAGGATCGGAGTGATGTGGCAGGTGTCTTTGGACCGAGTGAGTAATCTGGCTGCAGCATGTTGGACCTGTTGTAACCGGTTTATTGATGTTTTGTTGAGGCAGGAGAACAGTGTGACGTATCATCTTTAATCATTCAAAACATGAAGTATTGTTATCCTTTATTTAGGAGAATAGCAATACACACATACACATATTAAACACATCCATGAACATGTGTCCTCAGAGGGGAGAAGCCGTTCTCCTGCTCCCTCTGCAGCCGCTCCTTCTCAGACTCCAGCGCTAAACGCAGACACGAAGCCTCTCATTCAGGCAGGAAACCCTTCAGCTGCTCCTCCTGCAGCCTCTCCTTCACCCGCCTGGACAACCTGAAGACTCACAGCAGGGGGCACAGCAAGGAGCGCGCTGACCCCCCCACTGACCCCCCCGAGGACCCCCAGCTGCACGAGGAGGTGCGTCACTTTTCACACTTTATTTCGTTTATTTAAAGGTGTCCTATCATCCATGTGTCCCCGGTGTGTCCTCGGTGTGTCCTCGGTGTGTCCCCGGTGTGTCCTCGGTGTGTCAGGAGACTCACTAAGTGATGTCTTCTCTACATCACTGTGTGTCCCCGGTGTGTCCTCGGTGTGTCAGGAGACTCACTAAGTGATGTCTTCTCTACATCACTGTGTGTCCCCCGTGTGTCCTCGGTGTGTCCTCGGTGTGTCCTCGGTGTGTCAGGAGACTCATTAAGTGATGTCTTTTCTACATCCCAGTGTCCCCCCGGTGTGTCCCCGGTGTGTCCCCGGTGTGTCCCCGTGTGTCAGGAGACTCTCTAAGTGATGTCTTCTCTACATCACAAAGTCTCAGAAATCAAACCCCTCTCTCTTTTCCTCCGTACCCACATCTCTAAGAACGGGGGAACTTTTTTTAAGACATACCATACTGATCAAGATTAGCTGCCGATATGACGTAATATTAGAAACTATCAGAAACGTCACGTTTCAAACTGTATTTCATTTTTCTGAAATAGTATACTTTGACGACTAAGACTTTTTTTAAGACATACCGTATCGACCCTGATTTTGTTCTAGGAAAAACAACCTGTCTTATATTCGGGTCAATACGGTAGCCTACTATGCTATGACTTTTAAAAGTCTCCTATCATGCTAAATGCACTTTGTATATATTATACTCTCTCCAGTACAGGTTTGCTCTGAGTGTTAGCATGCTAATGTAAACTCAGACCATATTACTTCCAGAACACATCTCATTGTTTCTGAGAGCAACGTTTCTGATTGGCCCGTGGGTTTAAAGCCCGCCCACATTTTAGTAATGTGGTCATGACGCAGCAAATCTGGATCAGCTCCGTTGTTCCCCGTTTTTAGAGATGTGGGTACGGAGGAGAAGAGAGAGGGGTTATTTCCTGACTCTTTGAGAGTCTCCTGACACACGGGGGACACACGGGGACACACCGGGGACACACCGGGGACACATGGTGATGTAGAGAAGACATCAAGAAGTGACTTTTGCATAATAGGAGACCTTTAAGACATACTATGCTATGGCTTTTAAAGGATTTGTTATTTTCTACCCCCCTCTCAGCAGCGAGGCGCCCTGCAGCAGAACCAGCTGGTGGTGACGGACGACCTGAGCTTCGTTTCGGGTCAGAACCAGGAGATCAGCATCATCACCACGGAGGAGGCAGAGTCTGGGGGCGGGGCCTCAGCCGACTCCGCCCCCAGACTCACCCTCCTCACCCATGGGGGCGGGGCCTCTGCAGACTCCACCCCCTCCAGACTCGAGGGAGTTCACGTCATCACACTGAGTAAAGAGGCCCTGGATCAGCTCTCATCATGTCACCTTGGACCCCCCCTCCATCATGGACCCCCCCTACAACATGGACCCCCTCTCCATCATGGACCCCCCCTACAACATGGACCCCCCTACAACATGGACCCCCCCTCCATCATGGACCCCCCCTCCTCTCACAGCCTATCAGTGAGCAGATCCCCCCCCAAAACATCCAGGGACAGACGTTTCAGATCCAGGCCGGGACTCTTTCCTATCTTTACACCACTGGAAACAGCTGAGACCCTCTGATAAAGGGAGGGGTCCCACTGAATTTGGTGTGAATGCTGAGAAGTATTCACAACACACTGTATGTTCTCCATCTGTTTTGATTGCACACATTTTACGTTGCAGAATCTCCGTTCGAGCTTCAAAACGTGCCGCTCAATAACGACATGCTCGCCATTACTCGGGACATTCATAACTTTCATCGTCCCAGAAACATTAAGCATCATTTGACTATTACACGTCAGCTTTTCCGCATTCACACCGCAGGAGTTCCATCCTCGAGTTATCACATGACACGACTAACTGTTCCTGAAGAAAACTGTATTTCTTGGAGAAGGTAAAACTGAGAAAAGTCTTGATGAATTTAAACTCAGTAAACTCAGTAAACCTTTATAAAAACCTCTATATGTCACTCTGGGCGTTCAGAGAATACCCTGGAACAAAACATCCATTTAATTATATTAATAAAATGAATAACTGAGAATGGTATCTGTGTTGTTGATCTGTAATATCACAGTGTTACGTTGATTTGTTTGTCCTTCTCGGACCATGCTCTACGCATTTCAGTGGGTTTGTGTTAGAAAAGAAAGCAACCAATCAGATCTTGTTCTGGGTCTCTGGGTAGAATATCCTTCAACAAGGTATTCTACATCCTCGATCGAATGCCCTGGCCGTTGCACTGAATGAGAGCGTACGTTTGGACTGACAGTTTGATCAACCAATCAGATATTGATTTGTAGCCAATGGGCGTGTTCTTCCAGAGTTCCCCTCGGTTCCAGCTGCTCTAGAAGGCCCGCTAGTTCACTGGAGAGACACAGAGGATCTAGATCAGTGCTTCTTAAAGTGTGGTCCGCGGACCACTGGTGGTCCGTGAACGCCCCCTAGTGGTCCGTGAGTATATTGGTAAAATTTCACATTTGAAATAAATAAATACTTAAGTTTTCCTCACTCTCGCGGGAATATCTCCGCAATGGAGCGAGTTTAAGTTTCACTTTCGATTGCATGATATAGCCCAGATAAACACATTCATCACACATGTGGCCACTTGTTTGTACCATTTTCAGGCAATTTGTAAAAAACGATGTGTTTTTGGATATTTGTGGAGTTAGGTGGTCCGTGAGTGTTTTTTTATTGGTTAAGTGTCCTTGGTATGAAAAAGTGTGGGCACCCCTGATCTAGATGAATGCGACGAAGCAATTAATGCCGTTTTATTGTTGTTAACGTTGAAATGACAAGTGCAACAGGTGAAGATGAAGTTGTTGCGGAATTGTTGTGAGTACCTTTTCAAGACGACAATTCAGTGAAAAGACGGACATTATAATGCCGTGGGGGGGGGTGGGGGTGTCTACAGAAGGTCCAGTTGTGATAGACACGGTTCGCCACTGTTTAAATCACATTTCAACACACTATAATATGACTTATTGGAAATACGTCACTATGACAGCTGTGTTTGTGTGGTACACATTTGACATTAGTGCCACAACACAAGGGAATCACACAGTAAATATCCTTCTTGTGGCCTCAGTGACTGCCTGTGACCTGTAGGGGGCGCTGCACACTCATTATCTCATGCTTTAAACACTATCGAAAGGGATGTGTAGAAAGACTTTTCAATGAAGATTCACTGTACACATAGATAGTTGTCATGTTCACACTGTATTCTCTTTTTTGTACAGATGTTATTCTTTGAAATGTTTTCTTTATTTGCTGTTCTTGTTTTACCATTGAAATGTCTCTGACTGCTGAGTGCCGGCTAAAGCATGCATGGACATTCACTTGATGTGAGACACACCTTCGGAAGTGCTTATGTCTCATTTTATTATCTTTAAATACATGTTTAAAGCGCAGGAGAAATGTTTAGTGTTAGTTTGTGATGTACGGAAACATGACAAGCTCCTCCCGGATACAGCGTGTGATTGGCTGTCAGCAGGTGATTAGCCAATAGCAGAGCTCCTCCTGCAGCCTGCATTATTATCTTCTGCAGACAGAAAATAAAACACACACTCACACACTCACACACACACACACACACACACACACACACACACACACACACACACACGCACG
The DNA here is from genome assembly GCA_028583405.1 of Pogonophryne albipinna. Lineage (NCBI taxonomy): Eukaryota > Metazoa > Chordata > Actinopteri > Perciformes > Artedidraconidae > Pogonophryne > Pogonophryne albipinna. Next base: position 362,498 of record JAPTMU010000108.1, read on the forward strand.
CACACACACACACACACACACACACACACACACGCACACACTCACTCACACACACACACACTCACACATACTCGCACTCGCACACACTCACTCTCACTCACTCTCACACACTCACACACACACACTCTCACCCACACACACACACAAACACTCTCACTCACTCTCTCACACACTCACACACACAAACACTCACTCACTCTCTTACACACACACACACACACACTCTCTCTCTCACACTCGCGCACACACACACACACACACACACACACACACACACACACACACACACACACACACAGACACACACACACACTCTCTTACACACACACACTCTCACACACACTCTCACTCACTCTCACACACACCTTCTTTAAAGTTTTTTTTTTTTTTTTACATGCACCAGATCTGATACAGCAAGGAGGAGGAGGAGCAAGAGGAGGAGGAGGGAGAGGAGGAGGAGGGAGAGGAGGAAGAGGAGGAGGAAGAGAAGGAGCAGGAGGAGCAGGAGGAGGAGGAGGAGGGAGAGGAGGAGGAGGGAGAGGAGCAGGAGGAGGAGGAGGGAGAGTCTGATTGGCAGCGAGTCGCTCAGGAATCATTCAGTAAAGGGATAAACCTTCAGGATGAGACTAGAAAGACAGGTGACTGAATGTATTTGAGGAAAATCCCTAAAGAAATTAGTGATGAAGATTCAATGTTTCTGTCATCAAAGGAAGAATCCTCCCGAGGTGATGACTTGTTTCCTCACTCTGTGTTTCCTTCAGAGACTGAACCATCCAGAGTTCCTTCTCTCTACACACTACCTACTAACTGCACAGCGATTCCTAATCTGAAACAATCCCTTCAGCTTGTTACGCATTTATTACAATACTTTGTGTAAAATGTTTACAATGAATAGCATGTCTGCTCACTAGGGCTCATCACAAGCTGCACGTCTGCTCACTAGGGCTCATCACAGGCTGCATGTCTGCTCACTAGGGCTCATCACCAGCTGCATGTCTGCTCACTAGGGCTCATCACCAGCTGCATGTATGCTCACTAGGGCTCATCACAGGCTGCATGTCTGCTCACTAGGGCTCATCACAAGCTGCATGTCTGCTCACTAGGGCTCATCACAGGCTGCATGTCTGCTCACTAGGGCTCATCACAAGCTGCATGTCTGCTCACGAGGGCTCATCACAGGCTGCATGTCTGCTCACTAGGGCTCATCACAAGCTTCATGTGTGCTCAATAGGGCTCATCACAAGCTGCATGTCTGCTCACTAGGGCTGATCACAGGCTGCATGTCTGCTCACTAGGGCTCATCACAAGCTGCACGTCTGCTCACTAGGGCTCATCACAGGCTGCATGTCTGCTCACTAGGGCTCATCACCAGCTGCATGTCTGCTCACTAGGGCTCATCACCAGCTGCATGTCTGCTCACTAGGGCTCATCACAGGCTGCATGTCTGCTCACTAGGGCTCATCACAAGCTGCATGTCTGCTCACTAGGGCTCATCACAGGCTGCATGTCTGCTCACTAGGGCTCATCACAAGCTGCATGTCTGCTCACGAGGGCTCATCACAGGCTGCATGTCTGCTCACTAGGGCTCATCACAAGCTTCATGTGTGCTCAATAGGGCTCATCACAAGCTGCATGTCTGCTCACTAGGGCTGATCACAGGCTGCATGTCTGCTCACTAGGGCTCATCACAAGCTGCACGTCTGCTCACTAGGGCTCATCACAGGCTGCATGTCTGCTCACTAGGGCTCATCACCAGCTGCATGTCTGCTCACTAGGGCTCATCACCAGCTGCATGTCTGCTCACTAGGGCTCATCACAGGCTGCATGTCTGCTCACTAGGGCTCATCACAAGCTGCATGTCTGCTCACTAGGGCTCATCACAGGCTGCATGTCTGCTCACTAGGGCTCATCACAAGCTGCATGTCTGCTCACGAGGGCTCATCACAGGCTGCATGTCTGCTCACTAGGGCTCATCACAAGCTTCATGTGTGCTCAATAGGGCTCATCACAAGCTGCATGTCTGCTCACTAGGGCTGATCACAGGCTGCATGTCTGCTCACTAGGGCTCATCACAAGCTGCACGTCTGCTCACTAGGGCTCATCACAGGCTGCATGTCTGCTCACTAGGGCTCATCACAAGCTGCATGTGTGCTCACTAGGGCTCATCACAAGCTGCATGTCTGCTCACTAGGGCTGATCATAAGCTGCATGTGTGCTCACTAGGGCTCATCACAGACTGCATGTCTGCTCACTAGGGCTCATCACAAGCTGCATGTCTGCTCACTAGGGCTCATCACAAGCTGCATGTGTGCTCACTAGGGCTCATCACAAGCTGCATGTCTGCTCACTAGGGCTCATCACAAGCTGCATGTCTGCTCACTAGGGCTGCTCACAAGCTGCATGTCTGCTCACTAGGGCTGCTCACAAGCTGCATGTCTGCTCACTAGGGCTCATCACAAGCTGCATGTCTGCTCACTAGGGCTCATCACAAGCTGCATGTCTGCTCACTAGGGCTCATCACAAGCTGCATGTCCGCTCACTAGGGCTCATCACAAGCTGCATGTCTGCTCACTAGGGCTCATCACAGGCTGCATGTCTGCTCACTATCACAAGCTGCATGTCTGCTTACAAGGGCTCATCACAAGCTGCATGTCTGCTCACTAGGGCTCATCACAAGCTGCATGTCTGCTCACTAGGGCTCATCACAAGCTGCATGTCTGCTCACTAGGGCTCATCACAAGCTGCATGTCTGCTCACTAGGGCTCATCACAATCTGCTTGTCTGCTCACTAGGGCTCATCACAAGCTGCATGTCTGCTCACTAGGGCTCAACACAGGCTGCATGTCTGCTCACTATCACAAGCTGCATGTCTGCTTACTAGGGCTCATCACAAGCTGCATGTCTGCTCACTAGGGCTCATCACAAGCTGCATGTCTGCTCACTAGGGCTCATCACAAGATGCATGTCTGCTCACTAGGGCTCATCACAGGCTGCATGTCTGCTCACTAGGGCTCATCACAAGCTGCATGTCTGCTCACTAGGGCTCATCACAAGCTGCATGTCTGATCACTAGGGCTCATCACAAGCTGCATGTCTGATCACTAGGGCTCATCACAGGCTGCATGTCTGCTCACTAGGGCTGATCACAAGCTGCATGTCTGCTCACTAGGGCTCATCACAAGCTGCACGTCTGCTCACTAGGGCTCATCACAGGCTGCATGTCTGCTCACTAGGGCTCATCACCAGCTGCATGTCTGCTCACTAGGGCTCATCACCAGCTGCATGTCTGCTCACTAGGGCTCATCACAGGCTGCATGTCTGCTCACTAGGGCTCATCACAAGCTGCATGTCTGCTCACTAGGGCTCATCACAGGCTGCATGTCTGCTCACTAGGGCTCATCACAAGCTGCATGTCTGCTCACGAGGGCTCATCACAGGCTGCATGTCTGCTCACTAGGGCTCATCACAAGCTTCATGTGTGCTCAATAGGGCTCATCACAAGCTGCATGTCTGCTCACTAGGGCTGATCACAGGCTGCATGTCTGCTCACTAGGGCTCATCACAAGCTGCACGTCTGCTCACTAGGGCTCATCACAGGCTGCATGTCTGCTCACTAGGGCTCATCACAAGCTGCATGTGTGCTCACTAGGGCTCATCACAAGCTGCATGTCTGCTCACTAGGGCTGATCATAAGCTGCATGTGTGCTCACTAGGGCTCATCACAGACTGCATGTCTGCTCACTAGGGCTCATCACAAGCTGCATGTCTGCTCACTAGGGCTCATCACAAGCTGCATGTGTGCTCACTAGGGCTCATCACAAGCTGCATGTCTGCTCACTAGGGCTCATCACAAGCTGCATGTCTGCTCACTAGGGCTGCTCACAAGCTGCATGTCTGCTCACTAGGGCTGCTCACAAGCTGCATGTCTGCTCACTAGGGCTCATCACAAGCTGCATGTCTGCTCACTAGGGCTCATCACAAGCTGCATGTCTGCTCACTAGGGCTCATCACAAGCTGCATGTCCGCTCACTAGGGCTCATCACAAGCTGCATGTCTGCTCACTAGGGCTCATCACAGGCTGCATGTCTGCTCACTATCACAAGCTGCATGTCTGCTTACAAGGGCTCATCACAAGCTGCATGTCTGCTCACTAGGGCTCATCACAAGCTGCATGTCTGCTCACTAGGGCTCATCACAAGCTGCATGTCTGCTCACTAGGGCTCATCACAAGATGCTTGTCTGCTCACTAGGGCTCATCACAGGCTGCATGTCTGCTCACTATCACAAGCTGCATGTCTGCTTACAAGGGCTCATCACAAGCTGCATGTCTGCTCACTAGGGCTCATCACAAGCTGCATGTCTGCTCACTAGGGCTCATCACAGGCTGCATGTCTGCTCACTAGGGCTGATCACAAGCTGCATGTCTGCTCACTAGGGCTCATCACAAGCTGCATGTGTGCTCACTAGGGCTCATCACAAGATGCATGTCTGCTCACTAGGGCTCATCACAAGCTGCATGTCTGCTCACTAGGGCTCATCACAAGCTGCATGTGTGCTCACTAGGGCTCATCACAAGCTGCATGTCTGCTCACTAGGGCTCATCACAGGCTGCATGTCTGCTCACTAGGGCTCATCACAGGCTGCATGTCTGCTCACTAGGGCTCATCACAAGCTGCATGTCTGCTCACTAGGGCTGATCACAAGCTGCATGTCTGCTCACTAGGGCTGATCACAAGCTGCATGTCTGCTCACTAGGGCTGATCACAAGCTGCATGTCTGCTCACTAGGGCTCATCACAAGCTGCATGTCTGCTCACTAGGGCTCATCACAAGCTGCATGTCTGCTCACTAGGGCTCATCACAAGCTGCATGTCTGCTCACTAGGGCTCATCACAATCTGCTTGTCTGCTCACTAGGGCTCATCACAAGCTGCATGTCTGCTCACTAGGGCTCAACACAGGCTGCATGTCTGCTCACTATCACAAGCTGCATGTCTGCTTACTAGGGCTCATCACAAGCTGCATGTCTGCTCACTAGGGCTCATCACAAGCTGCATGTCTGCTCACTAGGGCTCATCACAAGATGCATGTCTGCTCACTAGGGCTCATCACAGGCTGCATGTCTGCTCACTAGGGCTCATCACAAGCTGCATGTCTGCTCACTAGGGCTCATCACAAGCTGCATGTCTGATCACTAGGGCTCATCACAAGCTGCATGTCTGATCACTAGGGCTCATCACAGGCTGCATGTCTGCTCACTAGGGCTGATCACAAGCTGCATGTCTGCTCACTAGGGCTCATCACAAGCTGCATGTGTGCTCACTAGGGCTCATCACAAGCTGCATGTGTGCTCACTAGGGCTCATCACAAGCTGCATGTCTGCTCACTAGGGCTCATCACAAGCTGCATGTCTGCTCACTAGGGCTCATCACAAGCTGCATGTGTGCTCACTAGGGCTCATCACAAGCTGCATGTCTGCTCACTAGGGCTCATCACAAGCTGCATGTCTGCTCACTAGTGCTCATCACAAGCTGCATGTTTGCTCACTAGGGCTCTTCACAAGCTGCATGTCTGCTCACTAGGGTTCATCACAGGCTGCATGTCTGCTCACTATCACAAGCTGCATGTCTGCTTACTAGGGCTCATCACAAGCTGCATGTCTGCTCACTAGGGCTCATCACAAGCTGCATGTCTGCTCACTAGGGCTCATCACAAGCTGCATGTCTGCTCACTAGGGCTCATCACAGGCTGCATGTCTGCTCACTAGGGCTGATCACAAGCTGCATGTCTGCTCACTAGGGCTCATCACAAGCTGCATGTGTGCTCACTAGGGCTCATCACAAGCTGCATGTCTGCTCACTAGGGCTCATCACAAGCTGCATGTCTGCTCACTAGGGCTCATCACAAGCTGCATGTCTGCTCACTAGGGCTCATCACAAGCTGCATGTCTGCTCACTAGGGCTCATCACAAGCTGCATGTGTGCTCACTAGGGCTCATCACAAGCTGCATTCCAATGAAGGACACTTGGCTGCAAGTGGAAGCTGACAGATGGTCCGTTAGATCTGGGGACAGAGAGGATCCTTGCATCGTTTGATTGGAGAAGAGATTATTACTACGTCAGCTGACAGCAGACCTGCATGAGACTGGGATGCATTAAGTATTGAAGAAGTATGTAAATGAGTTACTCTGCAGGTTTAGGGACAAACAGGTGCTTTCAGAAGTCACAGTTCTTCGTCTCGTGATGCTCCGGACGAGAGAACAACAACGTGTTCTGCATTCAAGGAAACACCCGAGAGTTCACTGATCAGGATTCAACACCTCTGTTTCCATGGAGACCAGATTGAGGCGTTGGAAATGTGGGAGTACGATCATGTGGAAAAGTAAACAAACAAGACTCAGCGAGGATGGACAGTAACAGCTGATTCATGTCAACACATGTAAATCCTCCTAAACGCAGACACATTTTGGCGATATTTAAAATACTGAGGGTGTTTTCTTTTATTTCTCAAATGCACGTGAGCTCCTCACCCAGCCCCTGTTGGAGGACTGAAAGCTACATCACATCACTTGTTAGATGCTTTTATCCAAAGTGACTCACATACTCGATACTGAGGACAATCCCCACAGGAGCACTTTGGGGTGAAGTGTCTCAGGGACACAACGACATGCTGACTGCAGCGGGGTTTGAACCTGCTATCCTCTGATCAGCGCACTAACCAGCACACTACCCCACTGAGCCACAGCCTCCATCTATTGTCTGTTAAAGCACCGAGGAAAGACTCAGGAGGAAATATAAAGAGACTGAATTCATGCCTTCTTTCAGAGCAGTGGGAATAACTCACGGAGCTGATGTCACTAACTGTGTGTTTGTGTAGCGTGACATAACGCCTCATTAGCATATGTAAACATCATCCGTCAGACATCTTGTAATGTGAAAGATCATGGTGTTAATGTCAGTAATGAGGAGGGGAAGTTTCAAGTTGCTCAAGATGTTTCGGAGTGTGTTTTGATCTGTGTTTTTATATCTGCACTGGAACAAAAGCTGCTCCAACAACAAGTTGAACAACAATGAAATCAAGCTGTTTCCACTTGAAGTCAGTCCAAAGATCTGCCAACAGAACAAGTGAACATCAGCTTGGTGAGATGTCTAGAAGTAAGAAGGGATGTTTAGATCAATCACATCTTGTAATCAGCAGGAGAACTCATTCTGAACTATGTCACCAGAATCAGGAGATGCTGTGTTTCAGAATAATCCTCAAAGGTTTCTGTGTTCTGATGTTAGCTGGTGATTTCCTAATAAAGTGTTTCCTCTGAGATACGACTCAAAGTGAGAGGTTTTCACTGAACAAGATGAAGTGTCGTGGCCCATTCTTGTGGGATATCTAAAAGCTGTGCCACGTCAACAGGGATCCGCTTCTTGACTCACACGTTAAAAACCATCCAAATAAAGCTCTGTAGGCGCTGATTTCTTTGCCTTCCTCGGCCGATTTATTTGCTTCCATATATTTAAACAAACAAAATGATCAGTGTAACGTGAGGTCAAAGACTGTTCCGATTCCCCGTTCATTGAGACCATTTCCTCCTCACGCTCAGTCCCACCCCTTCCTTATATCACAGGTGGCTCGCAGTTAATCAACGTTTTCTCCCAATATTTAATTGGGTACTAGTACATAAATGGAAAGAATATATTAAGATCTAAATTAATAAGAAAATAATACACTCATTGTCAACACAGAAAATGGCTCTAACATTGTCTAAAAACAAGAGCCTCTGTCTCACTGCAGTGTTGCTCCTGGAGTTACCTTCTATCAGGAGAGACACATTCTGACTGGATACCAGACACAGGTACTGGGCAGGATCCAGAGCTTTTGTAGACTGCATCGTTCCCGAAGAGTTTATAGAGCGATTGCACCTGTAATATATTCACCTGTAGTTTCTCCTCTTAACACAAATCTAACTTTTAATGTAACAGCTGGATCCTGTTTCTATATATCCTTATTTTGGTGATGAAATATTGCATGAAGAGGAGAGGACGATGGTGAAGAGGATCTGCAGCAGAAACACCATTATTATTATTATCAGTGAAGGAACAGTGATGTCCCTCAGACCTCAGGGAGAGGGACACACAGAGAAACACACATTAAAACACGTTAACTCTACACACTGATATTTAGTGACTCGTTGCATCAATGGGGGAAAAGAACAAGCTTCTAATTAACACTTTCAGTCCGTTAATTGAATCAAAAACGCTCGTCAAGTATCGTCCACGTTAATAAAGTTCTCTGTAAACCGACGGCTGGTTTGGCAAAATGTTTTTTCAGGAATAAAAGAGTGACGAGAGTTTTCCCTGAGACACGACTTGATGCTTTTAACAAAAAGTCTGTTTCTGAAGCGTCCGTCAAGATATCTGTCCTTAAATACAGAACAAACTGGATGCGTCACGTTGAGAATAACAGAAATACGACATGATTACACTGTTCCTCCCTCAGGACGATACAGAGCTGTAAGAGGTGTCGTTTTTCCGTGTTGGACCCTGAAGGCAGCATCTCCCTCGTTGCCTTTCACTAAAAACAATGGGTTTTTTCCATTTGATTTTAAACGTGAGCGGATTTAGCAACTAGCTAATTAACCAGTGGATCAATTAGAGGTAAGATAAGATTGACTTTATTGTATTTCACCAGGGAACTTTTTATACCTCTCTGTTATTTGACTGAATCCACAGAGCTGTACATCTGTAGGGTTCGGGTGTACTTCTACTTTAAAGGTCACCTATTATGCAAAACCCTCTTCTTCGTCTCTTCTACATCAACATGTGTCCCCTCTTCTTCACGTCTCTTCTACATCAACATGTGTCCCCTCTTCTTCACGTCTCTTCTACATCAACATGTGTCCCCTCTTCTTCATGTCTCTTCTACATCAACACGTGTCCCCTCTTCTTCACGTCTCTTCTACATCAACATGTGTCCCCTCTTCTTCATGTCTCTTCTACATCAACATGTGTCCCCTCTTCTTCATGTCTCTTCTACATCAACATGTGTCCCCTCTTCTTCATGTCTCTTCTACATCAACACGTGTCCCCTCTTCTTCACGTCTCTTCTACATCAACATGTGTCCCCTCTTCTTCATGTCTCTTCTACATCAACATGTGTCCCCTCTTCTTCATGTCTCTTCTACATCAACATGTGTCCCCTCTTCTTCATGTCTCTTCTACATCAACATGTGTCCCCTCTTCTTCATGTCTCTTCTACATCAACATGTGTCCCCTCTTCTTCATGTCTCCTCTACATCAACATGTGTCCCCTCTTCTTCATGTCTCTTCTACATCAACATGTGTCCCCTCTTCTCCATGTCTCTTCTACATCAACATGTGTCCCCTCTTCTTCATGTCTCTTCTACATCAACATGTGTCCCCTCTTCTTCATGTCTCTTCTACATCAACATGTGTCCCCTCTTCTCCATGTCTCTTCTACATCAACATGTGTCCCCTCTTCTTCATGTCTCTTCTACATCAACATGTGTCCCCTCTTCTTCATGTCTCTTCTACATCAACATGTGTACCCTCTTCTCCATCAACATGTGCCCCCTCTTCTCCATGTCTCTTCTACATCAACATGTGTCCCCTCTTCTTCATGTCTCTTCTACATCAACATGTGTCCCCTCTTCTTCATGTCTCTTCTACATCAACATGTGTCCCCTCTTCTTCATGTCTCTTCTACATCAACATGTGCCCCCTCTTCTTCATGTCTCTTCTACATCAACATGTGTCCCCTCTTCTTCATGTCTCTTCTACATCAACATGTGTCCCCTCTTCTTCATGTCTCTTCTACATCAACATGTGTCCCCTCTTCTTCATGTCTCTTCTACATCAACATGTGTCCCCTCTTCTCCATGTCTCTTCTACATCAACATGTGTCCCCTCTTCTTCATGTCTCTTCTACATCAACATGTGTCCCCTCTTCTTCATGTCTCTTCTACATCAACATGTGTCCCCTCTTCTTCATGTCTCTTCTACATCAACATGTGTCCCCTCTTCTCCATGTCTCTTCTACATCAACATGTGTCCCCTCTTCTTCATGTCTCTTCTACATCAACATGTGTCCCCTCTTCTTCATGTCTCTTCTTCATCAACATGTGTCCCCTCTTCCTCATGTCTCTTCTACATCAACATGTGTCCCCTCTTCTTCATGTCTCTTCTACATCAACATGTGTCCCCTCTGTGGAAAGAGACTCTGAAAGTTTCAGGAACAAAGATTCTCTCTCTTTTTGATCCATTTCTATAAAAACCTGTCTGAAAATGAGCTGATCAGATTTTGGCCACTTGATGATGTCATAACGATGTTTTGTCTTGTGTAACCATTAGCCAATCAGCAACCAAGGTAACCCCCCCCCCCCCTTATCACCTGAATGTCCTCCTAGAGCTCCATTGAGTTCTTTGTAACCAAATGTCTCTCAGAGGGGCGTGAGGAGGGGCTCCTTATTTTCATCTAAAGTAACAGACAGAGAATCAGCACTTTGGAAACAGGGCTGAAACAGAGGGGATTATGGGTAATGCTGCAATGATCTGTTTGGTGTTTCAGCCAATCAGAGGCATATATTTGAGACCTATGAGATACTGATGATAAACAGGATAATAGGTGAACTTTAAATCTTGCATTTACCAGGTTTTTTGGGAAGTTTTATGGAGAGTTTTTTCGTCCCTCAGAACACTAACTAACGGCGGCGAGGCGCGAGTCGAAGCTGAGGTCCAGACAGTCTGCATCCATCAGCTCGTTGCGGATAATAGCGTCCAAATCGCACTCCAACCCTCCGTTAAACACGTCCAGATCCAGGTCTGAGGTCAGCTTAACGGGAGGCTTCGGGACCGGTTTGGCGTCGTTTTCCTCGGGGTCTTTTATGTGCAGAATCGTGGCGTTTCGGCGTGAATTCTGCAGCGCGATGGCAGCGGCTCCGACCTGAGACATCAGAGGGTCGGACTGAGTCAGGAGGTCGTGGCTCTGAAGGTCCTGAAACAAAAACAAGAAAGTGTCAATAAATCACTCCATTTCCCCCATTCACACTATCTCTTATGAAAAGGCATTAACTTCTCTCTTCTCATAAGTCTTTCCTACCAGGGTATAAAGAGCCTGAGCGTTGCAGACCGAAGAGAACCAGGTCTGTTTGTTCTCCTGGATCGTCTGCATGGGGGCCGTCCTCAGGGCGATGCACGGAGGCGTGAAGAGGCCGAGGGTGGAGGGTCTACTTTCTGCGCCGCTGAAGCTGAAAACTGAGCTCGAATCGCCCTCTTCTTCCTCGTTTGGCTGCCGCGCCGCCACGTTGTCCAGCAGGTTTTCTGACACCATGTCGTTCAGGTTAAGTTCTGAGAGGGTGGAGGGAGCGATGCTGCTGGAGGAGGAGGAGAACAACATGGGGGACAGAGGAGAGTTCGTACCCTCCTCCAAACCCTCGTCTAGCTCCAGGTTGGCGAGAATTGGCGACAAACGTCCGCTGAGCGTTGAGGCGTTTGAGTTTGTTCGAGAGCGGAAATCGGTCCAAGCATCAAGTTCTTCGCTGCTTCGGGAGGCGGGACTTCCTGTCCACTTCGAGAGGAAGTTACTCTCGGATCCAACTTCCTGCAGAGACACCTGAAGGCACACAATGTACACAAGATCTGTCAAAGTCAATTCACTTTATTGCCAATCTTTCAGTTTGTGTGTATTTCTTTTTTTTACCTAACTTAACTTTTTAATGCTATTTTATTTCTATTTCAGAAATATTTTGGATTATTTCTTTCTTATATTTCTCTTATGTACATTGCCTTATTTTTTATGCTGCTGCAACGCAAACATTTCCCAAATTGGGATCAATAAAGTACCTACCTACCTACCTACCTCCCTACCTACCTACCTACCTACCTACCTCCCTACCTACCTACCTACCTACCTACCTCCCTCCCTCCCTCCCTACCTCCCTCCCTACCTACCTACCTACCTACCTACCTACAGACAGAGAGATCGAAATACCGTTTCCCACAATCCCAAATTATTACCGAATTTTATTCTAGAGACATTTTCCTTCCATCATTATGGTTTGAATGTTTATCTTACTAATATAAGGATGACACCTGCGCTGTCGGGTATGACGTGCATGTCTTTATAAGAGAGAGAGATAAGATAAGAAGCACTTTATTGATCCAGATGTGGGACATGTTTGTGTTGCAGCAGCATAAAAAGACAAGGCATTGCACAATAAAAATTTAAAGACAAAAAAGGAGAAAATATATGTTAACAATAACAAGATGTGTCTTTATGCCTAAATATGGCAGGACAATGGGACACAGCTGATCGTGATTAGACGGGAGGCGGTATAGTCTTTTCACCGTGTTCTTTTTGTTCTATTTTGATACGGAGAACTCTTAGTTTCTTTCAAGCGAGGAAGTTTGTCTTCATGTTTGAATGCCGCCTGGATTTAATTAATACATTTGATTTGATTCAACGCTACACTACAAAAACTCTAAATCTTGCCCAGTATGTGTCTAATATCTCGTCAGATATGTCTCTCCATCAGAGGCTTGTCCTACGAAGCCGGATGTTCTCTTAGCGGCTAACTTCAGGAAGAACTCTGGGTTTCCGGTCCTACGACGCTGGTTCTCTTCTTAGCGGCTAGATCTCCATGGTAACTGATACTGAGCGGCTAGCCCAGGGGTGCGGGAAGGGGGGTGCTGGGGGCGCTGCAGCACCCCCTAGCGGCAGGCAGGCGGTGCTGCAGCGCCCCCTAGCGGCAGGCAGGCGGAGCTGCAGCGCCCCCTAGCGGCAGACAGGCGGTGCTGCAGCGCCCCCTAGCGGCAGGCAGGCGGTGCTGCAGCGCCCCCTAGCGGCAGGCAGGCGGTGCTGCAGCGCCCCCTAGCGGCAGGCAGGCGGTGCTGCAGCGCCCCCTAGCGGCAGGCAGGCGGTGCTGCAGCGCCCCCTAGCGGCAGGCAGGCGGTGCTGCAGCGCCCCCTAGCGGCAGGCAGGCGGTGCTGCAGCGCCCCCTAGCGGCAGGCAGGCGGAGCTGCAGCACCCCCTAGCGGCAGGCAGGCGGAGCTGCAGCGCCCCCTAGTGGCAGGCAGGCGGAGCTGCAGCACCCCCTAGCGGCAGGCAGGCGGTGCTGCAGCGCCCCCTAGCGGCAGGCAGGCGGCGCTGCAGCACCCCCTAGCGGCAGGCAGGCGGCGCTGCAGCGCCCCCTAGCGGCAGGCAGGCGGAGCTGCAGCGCCCCCTAGCGGCAGGCAGGTGGCGCTGCAGCGCCCCCTAGCGGCAGGCAGGCGGAGTTCCCCTGTCTGCACATTTATTTTACTTTTATTTTATATATATTTATTTCATTTCATTGTGCCTGAGATTATATTTAATATTATATATTATTATTTAAATGATCATTTTAAACTATATAATAAATTATTTTGCTTCAGGGAAGAAAAATAAAAAAGATGTGGAAAAAAAGTAGTTATTTTCAGCAATAAGGCGAAACCTTCCCAAATGCTTGTGTCACTGCATCCTGGTCAAATATAAATATAATGTGTAATGTTTGTGTCTTTGACATTAGCGCTGCTACGCAGCCACCTGTGCCCTGTGCTACGAAGCCAGTTCAACAGACCCTGGATATGTTTGAGTTATCTTAACTAACCCTAACAAACGAGATCTCGCTAAGCGGTCCTACGACGCTGGTTGTCACTGTCACTCCCCGATCCGTCCCCCTGCCCGGTCTGCAGTGCGCATGTGCGAGATGGTCCGCCATATTGGACAACTCCGGACGGCAACCCAAGAAGGACACTTGACACAGTGGCTTTTAGCAAAGCTCAAAAAGAAAACGAGAGAGAGATGAGTTATTGTTATTACAACGTGACTTCACTATTATTTAACAACTCTTTGTATTGGGTTATTTTATTTGGGGTTCAGTACATTGTCAGAATAAGAGAGACATGGATTTAACTTCTGTTAGACAGCCATCATACTGAATACATATTTACTGTGAATGTATGCAACAATGTATGGCATATGGCTTTTGGCAAAACCATATGCCATACATTGTTGCATACATTCACAGTAAATATGAACTTTAAACTTCCATGACTTAAACATATAATCCAGGATACGAGCCACAGAGTTGCACCTGCAAGGTGAATACAGAACAACTGGTTAAAAAATAACTACAGAGTGTTTGAAAGCGTACAACAGGTTTATGATATCACTGCCCCGTCTAAGACACTTGCTTAAAATAATACTTCAGTATAATGTGAGTGTTGCACGGCCAGATACGGCTCAGCTGACTCAGATAAGGAAATATTGTGATATTATGATCGATGATCTGATTGATGATGTGATATCAGTGTGCTCATGATAAGTGCGACACGTCGGCATCTTCTCTGCATACGGCAGTTTAAACTGTATTTCCTTTCTCCTGTAATATGACTTGATAGATTTAAACTCCGCACACTGAGCTCTGATTGGTCAGCAGGCGGTGCTTCCCAAACCTGAGCCTCACGTGCCGCCTATGATTGCTGCTGCAGCCGTGCATAATCTGTGTAATCTGGAGCCAATAAATTCCACATTGTTGGTAAAATAATATTTTACATCTTTGTAGTGTGTGTGCTCGCGCTTTTGTGCGTGCACTATAGTGCCCGTATAGTGTTCACTGGAGTCCATTGTTATGCCACTGTGTGTGTTTTTTTTCCACCTCCCCCCCCGTTGGTGCGTAATTAGCACATCGGACAGCACCTCAGCACCTCCACTCAAAATACCTTCCCACGCCTCTGTTCACATCATATCACTTCATAATGTATCATATATCTCCTGATCTGAGTCAGCTGAGCCGTATCTGGCCGTGCAACACTCACAGTGTCACAGACTGGATGCAGAAGGATTATTTTAAGCAACACATTAAGTTGAGGAAACACTCGAGTCAAATGTAATGAAAGTCAGATGGTGTCTTAGACGGGCAGTGATATCATAAACCTGTTAATGTACGCATTCAAACACTTGTTCTGTTACCAGCTGTATTCACCTTGCAGGTGCAGCTCTGTGGCTTTGATCCTGGATCAAGTGTTTAAGTCATGGATGTTTAAAGTTTAACTTCTTCATATGTCTAATATTATAGTTCACTTTTCATTCAGGAAGTATGACGCTGCGCTGTCAGTACGCTTCTCCATGTTTGTGATTGGTCAAATGTTGCTAGCCCCGCCCCTTTCATGTGAACGCGCTCTCAGCCGGACAGAGAAACCCTGGCTTGAGTTACCGAGTTGATAACCAGCGTCGTAGGACCGCTTAGCGAGAGCTCGTTTGTTTTGGGTTAGGTAAGCCAGATAACTCAAACATATCCAGGTTATGTTGAACCGGCTTCGTCGTACAGGACTCTGGTATAAGACATAATAACTTCAGAAGTAACACTGCAGTGAGATATAGGGTCTTGTTTTTAGAGTCAAAACATCTCATTTTGAGTCGTATCTCAGATGAAACACTTTATTAGGAAATCACCAGAACACAGAAACCTTTTGAAGCGTATTCTGAAACACAGCATCTCCTGATTCTGGTGACATAGTTCAGAATGAGTTCTCCTGCTGATTACAAGATGTGATTTATCTAAACATCCCTTCTTACTTCTAGACATCTCACCAAGCTGATGTTCACTTGTTCTGTTGGCAGATCTTTGGACTGACTTCAAGTGGAAACAGCTTGATTTCATTGATGTTCAACTTGTTGTTGGAGCAGCATTTGTTCCAGTGTACAACGACCTCCGCAAAGTTAGTTTGGAAACAAAGGCCACGTCCACACGGAGACGAAACGGCTTGTATCCGCTACAGTTCTCTATCGTACAGACGGTTCGTCCACACAAGGCCGACACGGAAGCGCGGATAACGATAACGGCTCCCAAGGTGGGAAGGTCTGCGGACAGAACGCTCTGGGGGCCGAACGGCTCCGTGTCTACTTCCTATACGATCATTTCCTGAAAACGATGACGCCATAGCCCCGCCTCTCCCCACCTCTCCTGCTCACCCCCGTGTCATTGCTGATGTGTTTCGCCAACAACAACAATGGCGGATCACAGGGTTGCGTTCGTGCTGCAGACGCTACTGACCGTGCTACAGATGTTAGTGCAACATCTACAGCTCCTCGACCACAGCCATCAGCAACAAGTGGACCTGGAGAACTACATGAACTACATGTTGCTAAATCCACCGCGGGGAATAACCAGAAGGGCAACCAGGCAACCATGGCAACCAAGCGCCACTTACAGGCCCGGCATATGTACTACAGCGCCTCCAGCGGGTCGAGCGGTCTCGTGCGGACGGACACATTTCTTGAGCTGATTCCGTGTGGATGGAAGACTCTTTTGATATCGACTAAGGCTCGTTTTCGTCTCCGTTTCGTCTCTGTGTAAACGTGGCCAAAGAGAGGTGCGTCATAAGCTACAACCCCGATAGAGGAAAGTGGAGATTAAAGGTAGAAACGGATTAAAACGCCACGACATACCTGGTAATAAACCTGGTTCTGGTTCTGAAGCGACGCCTTCTTCTTCTTCGCGGCTCGTCCTCTCGCTCCTCTGATGTTCTTGCTGTTGTCCATGGATACGGCTCGTCGTCGAGGAGCTTTCCCTTTGCCCTCCTCTGGGTTCAGGATCCACCACGAACTCTTCCCCGTTCCCTCGTTCTGGAGCTTCAGGAAGCGGCTGTGCAGAGACAGGTTGTGCCGGATCGAGTTCTGCAACAACAAAAACAACATGAGAGAGGATACTAAGGAACGTTCTATACTTCTCTATGAAGGGATCATTTGATTGAATCCACAGATCTCTAAAGCAGAGATCCTCCTCAAAGGATCCTGCAACATCTCCTCTTGAGATGTGTGGAAGAAGTCACTCAGAACACTAACTAACTAAACTATGTTTACATTTGACTACTGGCTGCTTATTCATTTTGCACTAATACAACTCTGCAAGAAATATATTATTTACTACCGTCATTCTGCAGTTCAATACTTTCTACTTGTTTTACTTCATAATGCTGCGAATTATTGTATTTAAATGCTGAATATGTGCTCATACTTAACTCAAGGTCACCTATCGTGCTATTTGTAGGCAATAGCAGAGGTCTCAGATATATATATATAAAAACATGTCTAGTGTTTTGCTCCAAACACCAAACTGATCATTCTAGCCACGCCTCATATCCCTCTATTTCACTTCCTGTTTCTAAAGTGCTGATTTGGGGATAAAGCTTTAAAGAGGAGGGGTCTGAGCTCATGCGGGACCCGGCAGCTACTGTCTAAACTAAATGCTGCCGTGATGAAACGCCATATCATGGATTATCAAGGACTCTCTCTGAAACAGTTTGGAGCTCAAAGGCTTTCTCTCTTGCCGGTTATACCACAAGGTGAGTTCCTTTTTACTTCCTGCTTCTTCACACACATGCTCTCCAGTACAGGTTAGCTCTGAGTGTTAGCATGCTAATGTAAACACAGACCATAATACGTCCAAAACAGTCGGGCATTGTTTCTGATAGCAGCTTTCTGATTGGGCCGTGGGTCCACATTTCAGATATTACGTCATATCGGACGCAAATCTGGATCAGCTCCGTTGTTCCCCGTTTTTAGAGATTTGGGTACGGAGGAAAAGAGAGAGGGTTTTATTTCCTGATGCTGCGTGAGTTCTCCGACACACCGGGGACACAGCGGGGACACACCGGGGACACACCGGGGACACACCGGGGACACACCGGGGACACAGCGGGGGGACACCGAGGACACACCGGGGACACAGCGGGGACACAGCGGGGACACACCGAGGACACACCGGGGACACACCGGGGACACACCGAGGACACACCGGGGACACATGGTGATGTAGAGAAGACATCAAAAAGTGACTTTGCATGATAGGTCCCCTTTAAGTAAGTACTGTTTTTATTATGTCTCTATCAGAAGTGTCTCTTTGCTGTGAATATGTTAATGTGCGTTCAGTGGGACTAATAAAGGAAGTCTGATTCTGATCCGACTACAAAAAGTCTTATTTCACAAAAACAAAAAGCACCAATGAGTCGACTGACATTATTAAATGCATGTACTTCCTGTAAGAGAAAAGTGAGTTGTATTCCTTGCAATAAAGCTGATGATTATACAATATAATTATTATACATCAATGCAAGCCACATTATCTAAACTGAGGATGAATCAAAATTATGTTTTCCTCCAAAAACAATGACTTTTTTCCAATCGTCTGACAGTTACAAAGCCTTTGGTTTGGCCACATGTTCCCAGATAGCAACGAGTAACTTGGGGAGTAAGACAACCGATTAGATACATGAACTACAAGAGTGAGACGTAGAAGGTGCGTTAGACCTGAACAGAGCAGCTGTCTGAGGGTCTGTGACCAGAAAGGCTAAGTCATATGTGGGCGTCTCAAGAAACAGAATGATAGGGTTGCCAGATACTTTTGAGACACAAAATCAAGTATTATGGATATTTTCTCGCCTCCTCAGGCTCTTTCAAATCCTTCAAAGGGTTCAAAGGGTTCAAAGGGTCAGATAAAGGAAATCTCTCCGGCTGATAACCTCAGAAAACAGTGACCCTTGACCTTTGTCCACCAAATCTAAATCAGTGCAACCTTCAGTCCATTCTCACAGGGTTGCAATATATGTTGTTGTTGTTGTTTTTTAGCTGTTAAGGTTGTTTGTATAGTTACATTTGAATGTGGTGTAAATACTGTATTATCCTTATATGTTTCTTTTGTCAGTAAAAAAAACATAAGATATTCACTTTAATTTGGTATAAAGCAGATTTGAGATTCTGGAAAATGACGTTGAAATGTTGATAAATCTGTAAATCTGTCATTTTCTCTGCAGACATCTGCTGTGTGCCACTCAATCAGCTGACTGTGTGTGTGTGTGTGTGTGTGTGTGTGTGTGTGTGTGTGTGTGTGTGTGTGTGTATGGGTGATCTTTTCAATGTATTTTATATTAAAGTGAATCTTTTTGAGTCTGACAAAACAAGACCTTTGACCCTGGGATGCACGCCCCCCCCCCCCCCCCCCCCCATTAACACAGGAAACGTCTTCCTGCACCCCCACACCCTCCAGGATTATTACACACTATATATTAGTTTTTCACCCCCCCCCCAACCCCCCACCCCCCACCCCCCACCATCTAAACCCTGCAAAGCTCGGAGCTTTCCTCAGACTTGATTCCAGGACGGATGAATTGGTTTTCAAGCCCGAACTAATCCTTCAAATCAGAAGCTGCAGACTGAGATCTACTTCCTGTTTACACTTCGCACACATTTTGACTTTATTTTTGCTCAACATTCAACTTTATTTTCCACTTCTCAATATGTTGGGTTCATTCTTGACGTTGGGGCTTTATCGTGGACATCCCAACTTAATTCAAGACCTTCTGACTTCTCAACGTTTCTGGATTGTTCTTCGACATTTCAGCCTCACTCTCACCTTTTGACCGTTTTATGGACCGTGAATACAAATACATTGATCTCAGAAGAGAGAAGATGGTTAATGCCAGATTTGAGCTAATAGCTCACGTCCACAGCGCCCTTTAATATCCCAATTCCCTGCTGAGTGTTTGAACCCAAACACACCTTCAAATGAACCTGATAACAGACCCTCCTCTCAGGGGGGGGGGGGGTCTGATAATAACCTGTTTGCCTCCCCTTCCTCCCCCATCTCTACCTCACACAGGGACCAGGGGGGGTCTCACCTTTCTTATCATTACGACTTTATTCTCTGTATTTTAAATTCTCTACATTTAGACGTTGTCACATTTCCACTTTGACATGTTTGCTTCTTTCTCTACATTTGGACTTGACATGTGAGCTTTATTTTGCCCAATGTTTCCTCTTCTCGTTAATATCCCTGCTGATATGCACACCCACATAACCCTTATAATAACCCTTATAATAACCTGATAATAGACCCTCCTCTCGGTGGATGTCTGATAATAACCTGTGTTTGCCTCCCCTTCCTTCCCCATCTACCTGCCTCTGTGCACTGATGTGTCTCCACAGGGACCCAGCAGGTGGTCTCTGTTCAGGTCTCAGCCTCCTCTCTCTCACCTTCCATCCCGCGGAGCTGTTAGTGTCTCCTTTGTCCTTGAAGTACGGCACGGACCTCACCATCCAGTCGTAGATCTGGGCCAAAGTGAGCCTGTTCTCCGGGGAGCTCTCTATGGCCTGAGAGATCAGATCCGCGTAGGAGAAGTTCCCCCAGGCGTTCCTGCGGGAAGAAGCCTTCCTCAGGGCGGCTGTAGGGGGCGTTAAAGCCGGGGACAGAGACCCATCATCAGCGGGCAGATTCACCTCCACAGGCCGGGACACGGAGCTCAAAACCCGGCGGGGCTTCACCACAACAGCAGACCCCCCATCATCTTCATCCTCATCATCCTCATCATCCTCTTCCTCTGGGATGACGTCACTAATGCCCGGTTTGTCTCCGGACTCTGGACGGGGCAGCGGCCAGGTGCACGAGCGCGGCCGCTTTTGGGGCTCGAAATCCGGATCGATTTCCACGATCAGGGGGGTGTCGGGGCTCCGAGCCTCGGACATGATATCAGCTGTGTGTGTGTGTGTGTGTGTGTGTGTGTGTGTGTCGACACAAAGGGTTAAAATCACTCCATCAGTGTGTTTGCAGCTTTATTTACTGTACACGCTGCAGACAGACCAGCACATGTCTGTCTATGTGTGCGTGCGTGTGTGCCTGTGTGTGTGTGTGTGCGCGCGTGTGTCTCTATCCGCACACGCAGCACACACCCCGGCCAGCATGCATTGCAATTCCGCAGAAACGGTGCGTTAAAGGGTCCTCGGAGGAATCCAGTGCGCGCTCCCGTACAGCGTCCTGCAGCGCGCTCCCGTGCATGGCAGAGAAACACGGGGAATACAAAAGGGAAGATGCAGCTAAAGCTAAAACCCCCCCAAAAAGATCCTCATCCTCAGATAAAGCCCCCCAAACATCACCGCTCAGCTGCCATCTTGACCGTTTCCTCTCAGCCTTCACACTTCATTCAGTCTGCTGCTGCACAGGGAAAACCTCACAAAGCTGCACCCCCCCCCTCGTGCACAGAGTTAAAGAGACAGTGTGGAGGATCTGCAGGACTCTGACATCACTGTGTATATTTTACATTTCACTAAAATACTCATTAAACTGAAGTTATCTGCTGTTATCAGACTAAAAACGTGCAAAATGCAACATTTCTGCATCAAAATGCGTCAAAACAACTTATTATGTTGTGTTATTTGTTCTCTCTTTGAGCATGCAGTCCACAACCATATGTTTTCCCTTTCTATATTTTCAATTTAAATCAAATGTATTTTTTGCAGATGGTTTAATCAATCTATCCAATCCACTTTATTTATATAGCACAGTTTAAAAACAGAGGGTTTGCCAAAGTGCTTCACAATGAACATAACATTATAATAAAATATAATATTACACAAATAGATAAAAGGCACACATAAGAATAAATACAAGGCACATAAAGGAGTAAAAGCATACAAATAGGTAAGACACAGCTCAGACTGACTGGTAGGCGAGGGAAAAGAGGTGGGTCTTTAGGCGGGACTTAAAAGCTTCAAGAGTGGGCGACAATTTGACACAAGAGGGCAGGTCGTTCCGGAGCCTGGGGGCTACCGATGAGAACGCTCGGTCTCATCGGTCTTTCTCTTTGTTTTTGGGACTATCAGCCGCAGCTGATCAGCCGACCTCAAAGCCCTTGAGGGGGCGTACACCTGTAAGAGGTCGGAGATGTACTGAGGGGCCAGCCCATTAAGAGATTTAAAAACAAACAATACAATCTTGAAATGGACTCTGAAATGGACAGGAAGCCAGTGGAGGAGAGCCAGTGGAGGGAAGCCAGTGGAGGGAAGCCTGTGGAGGGAAGCCAGTGGAGGGAAGCCAGTGGGGGAAAGCCAGTGGAGGGAAGCCAGTGGGGGAAAGCCAGTGGAGGGGAGCCAGTGGAGGGGAGCCATTGGAGCCAGTGGAGGGAAGCCAGTGGAGGGGAGCCAGTGGAGGGAAGCCAGTGGGGGAAAGCCAGTGGAGGGAAGCCAGTGGAGGGAAGCCAGTGGAGGGAAGCCAGTGGGGGAAAGCCAGTGGAGGGGAGCCAGTGGAGGGGAGCCAGTGGAGGGGAGCCAGTGGAGGGGAGCCAGTGGAGGGGAGCCAGTGGAGGGGAGCCAGTGGGGGAAAGCCAGTGGAGGGGAGCCAGTGGAGGGGAGCCAGTGGAGGGGAGCCAGTGGGGGAAAGCCAGTGGGGGAAAGCCAGTGGAGGGAAGCCAGTGGAGGGAAGCCAGTGGGGGAAAGCCAGTGGAGGGAAGCCAGTGGAGGGAAGCCAGTGGAGGGAAGCCAGTGGAGGGAAGCCAGTGGGGGAAAGCCAGTGGAGGGAAGCCAGTGGAGGGGAGCCAGTGGAGGGAAGCCAGTGGAGGGAAGCCAGTGGGGGAAAGCCAGTGGAGGGAAGCCAGTGGAGGGAAGCCAGTGGAGGGAAGCCAGTGGAGGGAAGCCAGTGGAGGGAAGCCAGTGGGGGAAAGCCAGTGGAGGGGAGCCAGTGGAGGGGAGCCAGTGGAGGGGAGCCAGTGGAGGGGAGCCAGTGGAGGGGAGCCAGTGGGGGAAAGCCAGTGGAGGGGAGCCAGTGGAGGGGAGCCAGTGGAGGGGAGCCAGTGGGGGAAAGCCAGTGGAGGGAAGCCAGTGGAGGGGAGCCAGTGGAGGGAAGCCAGTGGAGGGGAGCCAGTGGGGGAAAGCCAGTGGAGGGAAGTCAGTGGAGGGAAGCCAGTGGAGGGGAGCCAGTGGAGGGGAGCCAGTGGGGGAAAGCCAGTGGAGGGAAGCCAGTGGAGGGGAGCCAGTGGAGGGAAGCCAGTGGAGGGGAGCCAGTGGAGGGAAGTCAGTGGAGGGAAGCCAGTGGGGGAAAGCCAGTGGAGGGAAGCCAGTGGAGGGGAGCCAGTGGAGGGAAGCCAGTGGAGGGAAGCCAGTGGAGGGGAGCCAGTGGAGGGAAGCCAGTGGAGGGGAGCCAGTGGAGGGAAGTCAGTGGAGGGAAGCCAGTGGGGGAAGCCAGTGGAGGGAAGCCAGTGGAGGGGAGCCAGTGGAGGGAAGCCAGTGGAGGGAAGCCAGTGGAGGAGAGCCAGTGGAGGGGAGCCAGTGGAGGAAAGCCAGTGGAGGGGAGCCAGTGGAGGGAAGCCAGTGGAGGGAAGCCAGTGGAGGGAAGCCAGTGGAGGGGAGCCAGTGGAGGGAAGCCAGTGGAGGGGAGCCAGTGGAGGGAAGCCAGTGGAGGGAAGCCAGTGGAGGGGAGCCAGTGGAGGGGAGCCAGTGGAGGGGAGCCAGTGGAGGGGAGCCAGTGGAGGAAAGCCAGTGGAGGGGAGCCAGTGGAGGGGAGCCAGTGGAGGAAAGCCAGTGGAGGGAAGCCAGTGGAGGGAAGCCAGTGGAGGGGAGCCAGTGGAGGGAAGCCAGTGGAGGGGAGCCAGTGGAGGGGAGCCAGTGGAGGGGAGCCAGTGGAGGGGAGCCAGTGGAGGGGAACCAGTGGAGGGGAGCCAGTGGAGGGAAGCCAGTGGAGGGGAGCCAGAACTGGTGTGATGTGGTCAAACTTGCGGGTTCCTGTAAGCAGCCGCGCCGCAGCGTTTTGCACCAGCTGCAGGCGGGCCAGCGAAGTCTTATTTAGGCCGGCATAAAGTGCATTACAATAATCTAAACGAGTCGAAACAAAGGCATGAATTACACGCTCAAAGTTCTAATCTAAAATCTAAAGGTCCAATATGCAAAATGTCTGCATCAAAATGCAAATACATATTTCCTTATGCCATTTGTGGAAGGTGTTTGAAATGATCAGATCACACATTTTCACATCGATTATCAATCCGTTCCTAAATACGATATTAAGACAAATTGACCTCCACCAGTCTTCAGAGCAAGAACCATTCAATTAGACTTCTTCACACGACCTGAGGACTGGTTTCATGATCAACACTTTCTCCAACAGAACAATATTCTTCTCTGTAAAGGAATTACATTGCAGCTTAATGAAAACACCTTCTCCCACCATTGTCTCTTGCTCGGACAAAAACATTCTAACATGTGGTGTAATCTTTTCATTTGAGTTTGACCTGTAGACTTTGTCCCTTCCCCAAACTGTCCCTCTTCTGTTTTCAAGTGCTTTGTGTAAATATAATCTAACGGCACCTTTTTCTAATGTAACCTGGGTTAATATGATTTACTAACATTAGTAATCTGATTACATGTCATCTGTTACTCCCCATACCCTAACCCACTCAGCTGAGAGGTTATTGTACGCCAGTTTCCTGCAGGTGAGGAATCACAACCAAAACACACACTGAGGTATTCACTTATAACATCTCATTTCAAAGCACATCTCTCCCAGTTCATTCCCAAACATGTAACGGCTCAAAAACACCATTTTAAGATTTTATTCCTGCACAAAATGAAATATCATCATCAGACCTCTACAGCTGATTCAGAGCGCTGCAGCCAGGCTGGTCTTCAACCTCTCAGTTCTCCCACAATGCACCTCTCCTTCCTCCACTGGCTGTAAGACCCTGGTACTGGTCTACCTAAAGGGATCTGGTCCATCATACATCCAGAACTTGGTCAAACCATCACTGCAGCAACACGAGGAACCCTAACCCCCCAACAAAGACACACCTGTTTGCCATATCATCATATCATCATTTAAAACAGGGTGTCCAAAGTCATTTGGAATCGGCCCTCAGCAAATTCAAAAAGTATAATGTAGTACGGCCCACAAATGAACCTGGTGCTCGTCTTGTACTTCTTAACTCACATATATTACACAGTAGTATTCATGAGTTAAGACCCTTTTCAAATACATTCATTCCATTCAAGTTGGAAACATGTTCTAACAAATCTAAGTTGAGAAGAAAAAAGCCCAGTAAGTTATTTACAAACCAACCTTGAAACAGACCCTTGATATTTCCTCTTATCATCAGCGATCTGAAGCTTCTGTTTCAAACAATGAGCTGCTGACAGAATAAAGTGAGCCCTCAGGAGAGCTGAATCATCGACCTCCCTTTGATCGACTTTCCCAACAACTTCACTCGAGGCGACGCACCTCTAGTGAGCGGCCCAGACCTCCCTATGTCTTTCTGTCTGTGGCCCTCGCTGAAAGAAGTTCGGACATCCCTGCTTTAAAACATATATCATTACATTTAGCTGAGGCTTTTATCCAGAGAGACTTAAGTGCGTTCGACCAACAAGACACAAACTTGAAGAAAACAGAATCATATAAGTACATCCAATCAAATCAAGTTTTATTTATATAGCACATTTTTAAAACGATTTTGGTCGAGCCAAAGTGCTGAACATATAATAACCTTACAGTAAGGACACTTTACAGCAAATACAACGGCACCGTTTGTGCAGAATATCAGTGTGAGGTTTCATAGAGTCAAACATTTCAAGTTCTGCTCAACTGGCTTTAGATAAGCCAGTGCTTTGTTAGCATATAAGTGCTTTGTTAGCATATAAGTGCTCTGTTAGCATATAAGTGCTCTGTTAGCATATAAGTGCTTTGTTAGCATATAAGTGCTCTGTTAGCATATAAGTGCTCTGTTAGCATATAAGTGCTCTGTTAGCATATAAGTGCTCTGTTAATAATTCTATCGCTGGAAGTGGAGTCGAAAGAGATGAGTTTTCAGTCTGCTTCCTGATGTCGATGCTCTGATTGCCTTTTAATAATAATAATAATAATAATAATAGATTACATTTGTATAGCGCCTTTCGAGGGACCCAAGGCCACTTTGCATGCTGAACAAACAAACAAACAAACAAACAAACAAACAAGAGGGGCAAATCATGAAGTACAAATGAAATAAATAGCTTTGTTAAATTGTATTGTTAGTCTTGTCTTTGTTTAACAGAGACATAAGTTTATGATTTACATTTCAGGAGATAAAGGAAGTGTAAAAGGTGGGTTTGCAAAGAGTTAAGGACCGGGGGGGTTAGGGTTAGATCAGTGCTTCTCAAAGTGTGGTCCGCGGACCACTGGTGGTCCGTGAGCGCCCCCTAGTGGTCCGTGAGTATATTGGTAAAATTTCACATTTGAAATAAATAAATAAATTTAAGTTTTCCGCACTCTCGCGGGAATATCTCCGCAATGGAGCGAGCTTAAGTTTCACTTTCGATTGCATGATATAGCCCAGATAAACACCTTCATCACACATGTTGCCACTTGTTTGTACCATTTTCAGGCGATTTTGTAAAAAACGATGTGTTTTTGGATATTTGTGGAGTTAGGTGGTCCGTGAGTGTTTTTTTATTGGTTAAGTCCTTGGTATGAAAAAGTTTGAGAAACACTGGGTTAGACGATGGAGCAGCAGCTGTTTCCTCTCTCCAACACACAGAGAGACCTTCTCTCTCCTCTGAGGGTGAAGCTGCTCTGTTCCCGTGTGTGTGTGTGTGTGTGTGTGTGTGTGTGTGTGTGTGTGTGTGTGTGTGTGTGTGTGTGTGTGTGTGTGTTCCTGCACTTCAGATCCATCTCACTTTATATTAACTTTCTTTATTAAATATAACAAAAGACACACTTTGTCAGTTCCTCTGAAGAGTGTCCTCCGTAGTTCCCTCTGATATCAGGACAGCAGAGAGTCTACATATATTCAGATCAAACTGAAGACCCCTGTCCCACAAAACGCATGCGTCAGTACTTATTATGGTCTGGCTTGTTCGTAGTAAACATGTCAGCACTGTTGTTGTTGTTGTTGTTGTCCTTAGTTTGACTCGTTGTGGTTTATTGCACTGAGACGTCGCTTTGGATCGTCAGCTAGATGTAATCACCGTCCGTCCGTCTGCATAAATAACACTTGTTTATCTTCTCACTGAGTCTCTTCCCTGTAAGGCAGGTGTCTAAAGGCGTAGTTATTGTTTCACTTAAAACGACAGATAACTGGAAGTCTCAAACCACTCGTCGAGATGCATCGTATGTCCATGAGAGGAGATTCAAGTGTCCTTCAAATCCTCATAAAGTCTTCCGTACAGAAGTATAAAAGTCAATAAAGTTGGACCGCTTCATGAAGTCTGTTTTACAAAGTGCTTTTCAAAATGAAAGTCTTGAATGAATACTGTGTGTGCGGCGTTAGCACCGAGTTGCAGGGCGAGTGAGGGTCAGCATGGACCCTTTGTTTGTGTCCTTTGAAGCGTTACACCTTGGATTTGGCGCTCCGGTCTCCCTGGGTCCAGTATTCCTCCGTCTGCATCTCCGTCAGTCTGGAGACCGTCCTCTGGAAGGCGAACATCTCCTCAGAGCCGCTGAAGATCGACAGACTGCTGGCTTCATCCTGCAGACACAGAGGAGGACAGAGTTTCTGCACGAGTCAGCGAGGATTTCAAGGCTTTTCAAGGTTTTTCAAGGCTTTTCAAGGCTTTTCTTGTCATGTGTGCAGAGCTACAGTGGAGATATGACGATGAAAATCTGAGGTCACAGGTCCTCCAGCAGAGCAACACAGTGCAGAATAGTCTGTGATTGGAGTATTGAGAAACACGAGTTTCAAACAGATGGAAGTTCTGCGACTGCAGGGAGTCAGAACGAGTTGTTATGCTTATTGTGAGCCGTTTATCCCCTAACATGTCTTTTTTCAAGGGTCTTTAAGGTCATGCTACTATTTACATGCCCCCCCCCCCCAGGATATTGTTACTCATATCATTTTAATTATTATTTTGTCATTTATGACTCTTTTTGTCTACTCCCGTAAGCACGCACTTGTTATTTGTCTTCCCTTGTACATTCTCCTGACGGCCTTCTGTGTGTCTGAGACGCTGTACTTGTGTGACCTTGTCTTGTAACTCCTATATCACTCAATTCAGAAAAAGAAACAACCAGGGATCAGTTATTGTGAAAGGAGTCAGTAATCTGTGGAGTCCTGAGGTGGGAATTGAGAGGTGAAATGAGTTGTTGTGCTTATGTCTGTTTTTAAGGCTAGTGGAAAGAAACCCTTTCAAATCCACATCCAGGAGTTTATTTCAAAAACAAAGTCGTTGTGTCTGCAGATTGCTCCTAGCATCCGATAGGGCAGCATTACATAACGGCTCATATGGAAACATGATGTCCTGACTTGGAGCATCGACGTGAGGGTGTCTAGAAATGTTAGTTATCATGTCAGGAGGTATATAGTGTTTTTCTGGGGTACACTTCAAGATTTAGACCAATCAAAACAAAGCCTTTTTCACGATCGTGTGTGTGTGTGTGTGTGTGTGTGTGTGTGTGTGTGTGTGTGTGTGTGTGTGTGTGTGTGTCCATGGCCCGTTCTCATTTCAGCAAATCCCCCTCCTCGACTCCTCGGTCCTCCGGTAGTGACCCGGAAATGAATTTCAGCGCGCCATGTTGAAGGACATCTCATTTCTCTAAATGCACTTCGAGGACCGAGCATCGAGCATCGAGGAGGCTCTCTGGAGGAGCTCTAACCGAGGATACACTGATGGGTCCTCCACGGTCCTCCACGGCTCCTTCGTGGATGCATTTCCGGCAACAGAGATGTTTCAAAGAGTCGTGACGCACGGCCGGACTGATCTCAGCCAATGACAGCTCTGCATGCATCCCCTGGATATTACTTTAGAAACTGCTTTCATCGCAACGCGATGTTTCCAGAGAGAACAGCTGTGAGGTCCGTGCAGAAAGCAGAGCAGTGTGTATAATATATATCACTCAGTAGAACAGGCCTACTCTCTTTGCTGTAGTTTAGTAGATATCTACAAACAAAGAGTCCAGATGTTTCTAAAATCATTTAGTGCTTCACAAAATAAAATACACAACGGCTGTTAGGCTGTTAGCTGTAGGTGCGTGTGTGTGTTTGGTACAGTGTGTGTGTGTGTGTGTGTGGTACAGTGTGTGTGTAGATGCAGCGGACAGACAGGTCTCAGTTGGTTTGGTGTCCTCTGCTTACTTTTAATACTTGTAAATAAAACTTTTGGCCCGTAATTTATTTTCCTCATTGTAGCGACTAGAGAGGGGGGGGGGGATATATCCAGTCTCTGATAGTGTTACGTTATTGTGTGGCCTGTTATTGTCTCATTATTCCGCACTGTGAATGAATCAAAGTAAAGAAGTGGTCATGAACTCATCTGTCC
Organism: Pogonophryne albipinna; assembly: GCA_028583405.1. Lineage (NCBI taxonomy): Eukaryota > Metazoa > Chordata > Actinopteri > Perciformes > Artedidraconidae > Pogonophryne > Pogonophryne albipinna. Next base: position 391,569 of record JAPTMU010000108.1, read on the forward strand.
ATCAGACAGAGGGCTGCTGTGCCTCCTGTCATCATTAATGGACGTCTCTTTAAAATGACCGCTCAGAGGAGAGGAGTTCTCCTTTCTCTAACCGCCTGCTGCTTCCTCTCCTCTCTCCTCGGTTCCCCTCCTCGGCTCCTCGGCTCGCATCTCCTGTGGGCGGGACTAAGTATCGAGGATAGGAGTCGAGGAGGGGAGTTAGAGAAATGAGAAAGGGCCCAAGTCTCTCATCAGGAGCTCAGCAGCTGCAGTGCAGGTGTGTCAATGACAAACTGAGGTCCTCCAACATGAATATATTGAGGACATGAAACTAATCAAACAGATCAAACAGATCAAACAGATCAAACAGATCAAACAGTGCAGAATGTTCTGAGATTTGCTCGTTAATACGAATAGAATAGAATCAGAGCCAGAAGAGTCTAGAAGTCCACGGACTATATAGATCAATGATGAGATGCAGACAGGTGAATGCTGATGTGCTCAGTGTGAATATATAAAGTGTCACCCTCCGGAGCCCCAGGTCGTCCATCAGGATGTTGCTCTCGTCCTGTTCATGCTCTCCGTCCAGAACAAACAGTTCCTCCAGAGGATGGTCCGCCAGAATCACAACCCTCACCTGGAGACAGGTAGATATCAAACTACAGGAACACACAGCTGGAGGTCGGGGGTCGGACAGAGGTGTGTGTGTGTTTGTGTGTGTGTGTGTGTGTGTGTGTGTGTGTGTGTGTCAGTGTGTGTGTGTGTGTGTCACCTTGTGGTCGTACAGAGTGTCCACCAGAGTGATGAGTCTTCGGGCCTGGGCCTTCTTGTTGAGCGTCAGCAGGGGAATGTTTCTGATGAAGAGAGTGTCGAACAGACGAGAGACCTCCAGGTAGTCACTGGCTCCCAGAGGCTACACACACACACACACACACACACACACACACGCACACACACACACAGAGGAAGTGTCTCTACTGTGACAGGTGTCCATGCTTTAAGGTCCAACTCAAAGGAAGTGTTTGGTCACATTACTCCTAAAGCTCTTACTCGGTCACACAGCTCCTCGAAGGTGCAGTCAGCGATGCTCCCACACGCTTTCTCCAGACGCACCTTCCTGTTGTTCACGTTCATCATCCTGGGCCGCGTTACTGCAGAGAAACATATCATTACACTTTCTTTCTTTCAATTACGTTTATTTTCATATTTGTATTATTTTATATTTTTATTCCAAATTCTTGCTTCTTGTGTTTTTCTACATATTTTTTTATTTTATTTGATCTTTTTATATTAAAGAGGACCTGTCATGCAAAAGTCACTTTTTGATGTCTTTTCTACATCAACATGTGTCCCCGCTCTGTCCCCGGTGTGTCCCCGGTGCGTCAGGAAATAAACCCCTCTCTCTTTTCCTCCGTACCCAAATCTCTAAAAACGGGGAACAACGGAGCTGATCCAGATTTGCGTCCGATTTAAAGCTTTATACTAGGGCTGTCAAGTTAACGCTCCTGCTGTCCGCTTGCTGCAGACCACACTTCCACGCTCACCGGCAGGCACCGACTGGCCATCGGGAGGACCGGGAGGGTGTGTGTATGTGTGGCGCGAGAGAGAGAGAGAGAACGGGCACACCTTACGTGCATTGTTGTTGTTAGCATCTGGTGCTAGCTAGCTGCGCTAACGGATATAAGGAGCTGTTTCAATGAAAGCAGAGGAGCGACATTTCGCCGAGCTCTTGACTTGATGCAGGAAGCAGACAGAGGGACATTGGAGGAGAAGTCAGCACGGATAGTGCGCAACATGATTGCAGCGTCCAGGCAGCTCCCGTTCGAGCATATGCCTTGAGCTGCACATGGCTCCAACGATCCATCACACACACACACACACACACACACACACACACACACACACACACACACACACACACACACACACACACACACACACACACACACACACACACACACACACACACACACACACACACACACACACACACACACACACACACACACACACACACACACACACACACACACACACTTTGTATTGTATGAGAGGTTCCAGGTTGTTGTGTTTAATATTCATGAGAATATTTGTCATTGATCAAATGATAATAAACAAACATATAACGCATATTTGTCCACTCGTGTTGTTAAGAGTATACAAACTTGAAAAATATCCCTCTAAGGAACATTTAGAACAGATAAAAAAATGTGCGATTAATTTGCGATTAATCGACTGACGCTCTATTTTATCCCCAAATCAGCGCTTTAGAAACAGGAAGTGAAACAGAGGGATATGAGGCGTGGCTAGAATCTGTTTGGGGTTTGGAGCAAAACACTTCAGAGACATGTTTTTATATATCTGTATCTCTGCTATTGCCTAAGAATAGCACGATAGCTGAGCACGATAGCTGAGCACGATAGCTGAGCACGATAGCTGACCTTTAAATAAGAATATAAAGATATATAAGTCACTCACTGTCGTTCTGTTTGAAAGCCATCTCATCAAACTTCTTGTCTAAAGTCGCCTCGACGTCCGGCTCACTGGAGCTGAAACATCACAAACATACAAACAGAACTTCAAAATAAAACGTACGATGACTGGTTGGTTTTATTTTGAAGGGCTCTTACAGGAAGTAGAGTTTTCCAGCGGACGGTCGGTTCCTCCGGCGGTAATCTATCCCCGAATCCAGGCGGAGAGTTTGGCAATACCTCTGGAGAGAGAGGAAATGTTCACATTCCTATTTAAACGTGAGAATAGAAGTAGGTTTTGGTTAAACGCTTTAAGTTGCTAAATGCTTTGGTTTTGTCTAAAAATATGTCAGAAAATATTGAAATCGTGCCTCAAAGGTATAGACTCTGATATGAACAGAAACAAATCACCATATTTGAGACATATTACACATTTAGGATTGGCTTAAAAGCTGAATCTGATACTTCTTAACGTTGTTGGCAAAAATACAAATTAAAATGGGATTTTCTTTCCTCCCGAACTATATCTCTGGTATTTGAATGTGAGAATAGAAAAGTCGTTTTTGGTTAAATGCTCAGAAAATACAGATTTAAGTTGCTTTAGGAAACTTCTCATGAAGCTTGCATTCACTTGCTGATTTGTCTCTAAATGTTTTGGTTTTGTCCTAAAAATATGTTGAAATCGTGCCTCAAAGGTCTGGTTTTCTCAGTATAGATTCAAACATATTCTCGTAGTCTGTAAAGAGCGTTGAGGGGTCGACGAGACCTGATGAAGAGATTTATTAGTACAGAACAGTTAAAGGTCCCACGTCATGCTTCTCTGGTTCTGACCCGTCCCCTTGTGTTCTGTAGCTTCTGCATGTGAACGCTCTGCAGAGTCTCAGACCCTCAAAGTGCACGCTGTAGGGAGTAACACTCTGACACAGAGAAGACCTGTCTGCAGAGTCTCAGACCCTCAAAGTGCACCCTGTAGGGAGAAACACTCTGACACAGAGAAGACCTGTCTGCAGAGTCTCACACCCTCAGAGTGCACCCTGTAGAGAGTAACACTCTGACACAGAGAAGACCTGTCTGCAGAGTCTCAAACCCTCAAAGTGCACCCTGTAGGGAGTAACACTCTGACACAGAGAAGACCTGTCTGCAGAGTCTCAGACCCTCAAAGTGCACCCTGTAGAGAGTAAACCTCTGACACAGAGAAGACCTGTCTGCAGAGTCTCAAACCCTCAAAGTGCACCCTGTAGAGAGTAACACTCTGACACAGAGAAGACCTGTCTGCAGAGTCTCACACCCTCAGAGTGCACCCTGTAGGGAGTAACACTCTGACACAGAGAAGACCTGTCTGCAGAGTCTCAAACCCTCAAAG
>JAPTMU010000108.1:400381-520381 GCA_028583405.1 Pogonophryne albipinna
TGTAATGCAGGGAGAAAGGAGGCGACAGAGGGAAGTGTGTGAGAAAGGAGGCAACAGAGGGAAGTGAGTGTGTTGTAATGCAGGGAGAAAGGAGGCGACAGAGGGAAGTGTGTGTGTTGTAATGCAGGGAGAAAGTAGGCGACAGAGGGAAGTGAGTGTGTTGTAATGCAGGGAGAAAGTAGGCGACAGAGGGAAGTGTGTGAGTTGTAATGCAGGGAGAAAGGAGGCGACAGAGGGAAGTGTGTGAGAAAGGAGGCAACAGAGGGAAGTGAGTGTGTTGTAATGCAGGGAGAAAGGAGGCGACAGAGGGAAGTGTGTGTGTTGTAATGCAGGGAGAAAGGAGGCGACAGAGGGAAGTGAGTGTGTTGTAATGCAGGGAGAAAGGAGGCGACAGAGGGAAGTGAGTGTGTTGTAATGCAGGGAGAAAGGAGGCGACAGAGGGAAGTGAGTGTGTTGTAATGCAGGGAGAAAGGAGGCGACAGAGGGAAGTGTGTGAGTTGTAATGCAGGGAGAAAGGAGGCGACAGAGGGAAGTGTGTGAGAAAGGAGGCAACAGAGGGAAGTGAGTGTGTTGTAATGCAGGGAGAAAGGAGGCGACAGAGGGAAGTGTGTGAGAAAGGAGGCGACAGAGGGTGTATAAATCAAACGTACCTGAAACTCGTCGAAGCAGAGCAGCGCCGCCTCTTCGCTGATCTCCTCGGCGATCGGAGCGATCGGGTCGTAGGACTTGGACATTCTGCCGGCCTTCCTCTTCGGCAGGCTCTGCTTCAGACGGTGGATCCCTGAGGGAACACAACATTCACCTGGATCTCTAGGTGCGTGACGGGAAATCAATCTATAACAAATCCACACTTTAAACAAATGTAATAGAAATGATTCTGTTTTCTTTATTATCACTAATTTAAATTAATCCCTCACGATGCGGAGAAACTATTATATATGTGGTTAATCTGCCCCACAGCCTCCCATCACACATCAAAGTCAAAGTATGTTTGTACACACAGAGAGTCTCAAGGTCTAAAATCACACATTAAAATACAAGAACACTCAATAATAATAATAATTACGAAAAAACACGAAATAACCGGTTACTTCAAGTAAGCAGGATATATATAGAAAGTATCCACCTTTAAAGGAGACCTATCGTGCAAAAGTCACTTTGTGGTGTCTTCTCTACATCAGCATGTGTCCCCGCTGTGTCCCCGGTGTGTCCTCGGTGTGTCCTCGGTGTCCCCCCGCTGTGTACCCGGTGTGTCCTTGGTGTGTCCCCGGTGTGTCCCCGGTGTGTCCCCGCTGTGTCCCCGGTGTGTCCTTGGTGTGTCCCCGGTGTGTCCCCGGTGTGTCCCCGCTGTGTCCCCAGTGTGTCCCCAGTGTGTCCCCGCTGTGTCCCCAGTGTGTCCCCGCTGTGTCCCCGCTGTGTCCCCGGTGTGTCCCCGCTGTGTCCCCGGTGTGTCCCCGCTGTGTCCCCGGTGTGTCCCCGGTGTGTCCCCGGTGTGTCAGGGAACTCACGCAGCGTCAGAAAATAAAACCCTCTCTTTTCCTCCGTACCCAAATCTCTAAAAACGGGGAACAACGGAGCTGATCCAGATTTGCGTCCGATATGACGTAATATCTGAAATGTGGACCCACGGCCCAATCAGAAAGCTGCTATCAGAAACAATGCCCGACTGTTTTGGACGTAATATGGTCGGTGTTTACATTAGCATGCTAACACTCAGAGCTAACCTGTACTGGAGAGCATGTGTGTGAAGAAGCAGGAAGTAAAAAGGAACTCACCTTGTGGTATAACCGGCAAGAGAGAAAGCCTTTGAGCTCCAAACTGTTTCAGAGAGAATCCTTGATAATCCATGATATGGCGTTTCATCACGGCAGCATTTAGTTTAGACGGTAGCTGCCGGGTCCCGCATGAGCTCAGACCCCTCCTCTTTAAAGCTTTATACCCAAATCAGCACTTTAGAAACAGGAAGTGAAATAGAGGGATATGAGGCATGGCTAGAATGATCTGTTTGGTGTTTGGAGCAAAACAGAGACATGTTTTTATGTATCTGAGACCTCTGCTCTTGCCTAAGAACAGCACGATAGGTAACCTTTAAAGCAGACTTCTCTCAGAGCTTTAAACACCAACTTTAAGGATTCTCCCCCTCCGTATTAAAATGAAAGAGAACTCACTTTTATGAACGTCCAACATGAAGCCGTGGAAGTGAACCCGCTTCTTCTTCTCCGTCTCGACGTGAGAATAAAACATGTCCATCACCATCGTCTTCCCCGTGCCTCAAGCATCAGAACACAGGCCGGTTACGATGAGATCATTAGCACATCAATTCAATGCATACGTCTCTTTCTTCTCTCTTACCCACGTCACCGTAGATGTAGTAACCGCTAGGAGCTTCAGGCTTGGAGAATAACTGAGAGATAAAATATGAAAAGCGTCAGTTTTTAATAAACAGAATGGAGCTAAATACTTTATTATGTTCAATTAATGAAGTGTATAAATGAAACAGGAAAGGAGAGATAGCAAGTGAGTCAGGTAAAGATTTAAGTCCTTTTTTGGTTATTTAAATTATTTATTCTCAGGCTTCATTTCTACTAGAACTATGTAAAAGAAACGTAAACAAAATAAATAATAATAATTAAAATATTTAATATTTATAAAAATGACATTGAAAATATATATTATCATTCTTGTATTTTTTACTCGTCCTATTCTATTTCTGCATTTTATTAATTGACGTAAAAAGGTTAAATAAAAAATGAGAAACTTATGCTGCGTTCACACCGGACGCCATGCGATGTTTGGGGGCGGCGCGATTACATGTAAAGTCAATGCAGAGACGCAGACAGACGCGAATTAGCTCCGACGGCGAGCATGAGGCGGTGGACGCGGCGCGAATCACGCGATTGAACGGTGCCGCGTCAAACGCGAGACTTCAATTTTTTCAACTCGAGCGTCAAATTCACGTGACGCGTTCTCGCGGAAGCCAATCAGCGGTGAGGATCTCAGCCTGCCGTCACTGACGTTCAACCAGAAAACATCAGCCATTAGCTGTTAGCTGTTAGCACTCAGAGCTCACAGCTCCTCATATCTGTTCAGAAACTAGACAGAAGTTAAACAAGTACAAACCACAGACTGTCTGTGTCATGGAGAATACAGTCGCTGGTTTGTTTATGTCTGTAGGCCGTTGTTGTGAGTGTGGAGTGAGCATATACAACGTTAGCTTAGCATGATCGACCCAAGCTCCATTCAGAAAACAAGCATTCTTAAAGGTGTTTCTCTGCCGTCTGTCTGCAGACTTGTCAAAGCATTAATTCATGGTTCTTACTAACCGGTATCAGTATGTTGTTCCTTCGGCATCATTTAGAAACGTGGATTACAATTTAATCACGGTCAAATATGTTCATCTTGTTGTAGTTGTAGCTCCCGAGCGCATCTTGTTTGAATGATGCGAGTAAACACAGCTGGCAGCCGCGGTGAAACTCGAGTGATTAGAACGAAGCGAATATTCGCATCGCGTCCGGTGTGAACGTAGCATAATCGCTCGAGTTTCACCGCGGCTGCCAGCTGTGTTTACTCGCATCATTCAAACAAGATGCGCTCGGGAGCTACAACTACAACAAGATGAACATATTTGACCGTGATTAAATTGTAATACACGTTTCTAAATGATGCCGAAGTAACAACATACTGATACCGGTTAGTAAGAACCATGAATTAATGCTTTGACAAGTCTGCAGACAGACGGCAGAGAAACACCTTTTAAAATGCTTGTTTTCTGAATGGAGCTTGGCTAAGCTAACGTTATATATGCTCCGACCGTCCACACTCACAACAACGGCCTACAGACATAAATAAACCAGCGACTGTATTCTCCATGACACAGACAGTCTGTGGTTTGTACTTGTTTAACTTTTGTCTAGTTTCTGAACAGATATGAGGAGCTGTGAGCTCTGAGTGCTAATGATGGCAGTTTGACACTGAAGCTTCGAACAGAGCTTCAACCCTGGACTTCCTATTCCATAGAAGCGTGCTTCAAATCACGTGACATGTGACGTCAGAAGCAGCAACTGCTTCAAATCACGTGACATGTGACGTCCGAAGCAGCAACTGCTTCATTTCCTGAATGAATCACTTGACTGGTTCGCCGTCCATTCACGCGATTCAATGCACTGCCTCGTCTCGATTCTGACAGGTTGAAACAGTTTTCAATTTGAGCGCTTCAACACTTTATGACCGCTCTGAACAATGCGCAATGTGTGGGTTGTTGTCGTAGTTTGCGTTGTTGCTGTTGAGTTGTTGTTGGTATTGCATTTGAATTGGATCATTATAGAGCAAGCCAGGAAGAAAGATAGGTCGTTCTGACTCGAAACACTTCGAAATGTGGAGAAGTTGTGAACAAAAAGACGATTAGTAATATAAAAACAGTTCACTGATCTAAGGAATAGATGCCCAGTGGATAGAGCCGGCGGCAGGATGCGGCGATGTCCTCCGCGCAGCTGGTTCAAAGCCCGGAATAGTTAAACTTTTAATCATTGCTTTTCAACTTTAATACTTTAATGACTGATAAAAGTCCGTCTCCGCCCAAAAACATGTCCAGCACTCTCTAGTCTCTTCTCAATAACCAATACACACAATTATCAATCTTTAATTGCAAATAGAACATGATATTCAGTCTTAGTGTGTGTGTGTGTGTGTGTGTGTGTGTGTGTGTGTGTGTGTGTGTGTGTGTGTGTGCGTCGAATATGTTTCAAGGCAAAGATACGTTAAACCCACTGCAGCCTTGCACTTCGCCAGGAGAGGTCGCTGTAACTGAAGCTTCGAGAAATGAACCTATTTCCGACACAATTGTCCAAGAGGTTCGACGCTTCATTCAAAGCTTCATTTTGCCATCACTACCGGTTAGTAAAGACCATGAATTAATGCTTTGACAAGTCTGCAGACAGACGGCAGAGAAACACCTTTTAAAATGCGTGTTTTCTAAATGGAGCTTGGCTAAGCTAACGTTATATATGCTCCGACCGTCCACACTCACAACAACGGCCTACAGACATAAATAAACCAGCGACTGTATTCTCCATGACACAGACAGTCTGTGGTTTGTACTTGTTTAACTTCTGTCTAGTTTCTGAACAGATATGAGGAGCTGTGAGCTCTGAGTGCTAACAGCTAACGGCTGATGTTTTCTGGTTCTACGTCAGTGACGGCAGGCTGAGATCCTCACCGCTGATTGGCTACCGCGAGATTGCGTCACGCGAATATGACGCTCGAGTAGAACATTTTTAACTCGAGCGTATGTCGCGGCTCCCTCCAATCGCCTCAATCGCGCCGCGGAATTCGCATCCACCGCTTCATGCGCGCCGTCGGAGCGAATTCGCGTCTGTCCGCGTCTCTGCATTGACTTTACATGTAATCGCGCCGCCCCCAAACATCGCATCACGTCCGGCGTGAACGCAGCATAAGATATATTTTATTAAATGATGCAGAATTCAAAATATAATATTTATAATAAAATATAAAAATAACATATTGTTATTCTTGTATTTTATACCCACCCTTTTTCGATTTTAGCTTCTTTGTTTTAAATAAAGCAATTACACTCTAAGACATAATTAATTGAATAGTGTAGAAATAAATTTTTTATTAAATAATAATAATTAAATATTTAAGAAATATAGCAACAAAAAAAAAATACTGTTTAGCTTGTTTACATTTAAATACAAATATTTAAGTAAAAAAAATGTCATCTTCCAGAGTCCTGTACGACGAATCCAGTTCAACCTAACCTGGATATGTTTGAGTTAACTGGCTTAACTAACCCAAACAAACGAGCTCTCGCTAAGCGGTCCTACGACGCTGGTTATCAACTCGGTAACTCAAGCCAGGGTTTCTCTGTCCGGCTGAGTTCACATGAAAGGGGCGGGGCTAGCAACATTTGACCAATCACAAACATGGAGAAGCGTACTGACAGCGCAGCGTCACACTTCCTGAATGAAAAGTGAACTATAATATTAGACATATGAAGAAGTTAAACTTTAAACATGACTTAAACCCTTGATCCAGGATCAAAGCCACAGAGCTGCAGCTGCAAGGTGAATACAGCTGGTAACAGAACAAGTGTTTGAATGCGTACATTAACAGGTTTATGATATCACTGCCCGTCTAAGACACCATCTGACTTTCATTACAAACCTGTGAGCAGAGGGATGTGTGTGTGTTGTTGTTGTTTACCCTGGAGCAGAGGGATGTGTGTGTGTTGTTGCTGTTTACCCTGGAGAAGAGGGATGTGTGTGTGTTGTTGCTGTTTACCCTGGAGCAGAGGGATGTGTGTGTGTTGTTGTTGTTTACCCTGGAGAAGAGGGATGTGTGTGTGTGTTGTTGTTGTTTACCCTGGAGAAGAGGGATGTGTGTGTGTTGCTGTTTACCCTGGAGAAGAGGGATGTGTGTGTGTTGCTGTTTACCCTGGTGAAGAGGGATGTGTGTGTGTTGTTGTTGTTTACCCTGGAGAAGAGGGATGTGTGTGTGTTGTTGTTTACCCAGGAGAAGAGGGATGTGTGTGTGTTGTTGTTGTTTACCCTGGAGAAGAGGGATGTGTGTGTGTTGTTGTTGTTTACCCTGGAGAAGAGGGATGTGTGTGTGTTGTTGTTTACCCTGGAGAAGAGGGATGTGTGTGTGTTGCTGTTTACCCTGGTGAAGAGGGATGTGTGTGTGTTGTTGTTGTTTACCCAGGAGAAGAGGGATGTGTGTGTGTTGCTGTTTACCCAGGAGAAGAGGGATGTCTGTGTGTTGTTGTTGTTTACCCTGGAGAAGAGGGATGTGTGTGTGTTGCTGTTTACCCAGGAGAAGAGGGATGTCTGTGTGTTGCTGTATCCTCTGAGTGTTTGGTGCAGCTGATCCAGGGTCAGCATCACAGCTCTCTGGTGCTCGTCCTCCTTCAGGGCTCCCTCTCTGATAATGGAGGTGTAGTGGTCCAGGGGCCCGCTGTAGAGATCCTGAGGGCCCCGAGGCCTCTCATCCAACACCTGCTGCTGCTGCTGCTGCTGCTGCTGCTGCTGAGCCTCCACTGAGTAACCTGGGGTCAGAAGAAGAAGACATACTTTAATAATCCCTCACAAGGAAATGTCTTTCTCCACTCTGTTGGGAAAACACTGAATGTCCTCCTCCAACCTGAGAGTAGCATGCTAACAAAGGTATCAACTGTAGCTGTGAACATGACAGGATGTGTGATTAGCTAGAAGAGCATCAGGACTGTTTGAGGCAGATGATAGCTCTGTGATTAACATGATGATTCACCCTCTATGGAGAGAGACATCAAGCATGCTCATTTCTGACGTGGAGCTAATCTGAAGTAAACATTGAATACTGCTTTCTATTCCTCCATCTTGTGACTGTGTGACTCCCTCTCTTGGATATCAGCATGTGAAGGACACTGTTCAGGAACTAGTCTCTGTATGTGATGACTCCTTCCATTCTGGAGAGGATCACAGATACATGGATCCTGAGGATCACAGATACATGGATCCTGAGGATCACAGATACATGGATCCTGAGGCTGAAGCTCAAGCCGGGGACCAGGGAGAGTTTCCTAACAACACACATTACACACACAGGGAGGATATACACAGAGCAGAGAGGCTGCCAGTTCTCCGGCACCAAGGGAGCAGTTTCAAGGTTAGGTGCCTTGCTCAAGGGCACCTCGGCACGGCAGTGGCCCAGGAGGTGAACTGGCACCTCTCCAGATACCAGCTTACTAAAAAAAAGTTTGGGTCGAGACGTTAACCGGCGACCCTTTGGTTCCAAGACCAAGTCCCTACAGACTGAGACACATTATAGGTGGTGGCAAAGTCCATAGAGGGTCGGCTTGGCAACTGGAAGGTCACCAGTTCAAGTCCCGGATAGACAGAGTGCTACCGAGGTGTCCCTGAGCAGGGCACCGTTCCCCACACTGCTCCTAACACTAGGACGGGTCAAATGCAGAGACCTCTTTCCTTCTTATGGAATGGATTTTCAGACAAAAGTCCACATTTAGAGTTTTTATGTTTCAGCTAAAAAGTTGAGATCTGAGATTTTATGAAAAAGACAGAATTTTGTCAAAGAAAATCTGAATGTTGAGATTTTGTGAAAAAAATCTGAAAAGTCAGAATTATGACATTTTAGACAAAAATCAGTATTTTTCAATTTTTTGGAAAAAGGTCAGAATCTTGAGAAAATGCAGAATTCCAAGATTTTCAGAAAGTATCTTGTTCAAGGTCTTCAGGGCGGTGGTGGCAAAGTCCATAGGTACTTGGCTTGGCAACTGGAAGGTCACCGGTTCAAGTCCCGGATAGACAGGGGGTCTTTCTCAATGTCGAGGACGCTTCCTTGGTAGGACATGTCCCTCCGAGTCACAGGCTAACAGGTGTGCAGGTGTGCGTCATATGCGAGGCCCCGCCTTAAATGGAGCGCAATATCCGCCAAAGATTTGGAAATTGGTCCGTGCGCAAAGCATTGTGGGGATTTTAAGACTGCGGAGTCTACACATGTGCAGCCTCCCGCAACGAAGGACGCCGGCCTCGGTAGAATTCCAAGCATCCTGGACATTGGAACATAGCATCCTTGAAATAGTGGCTCTGGGAAACACCCAGAGTGCTACCAAGGTGTCCCCCCCCCTGGCCCTATCTCACCCCTCACGGCCCTGTCCCCCCACTGGCCCTATCTCCCCCCTCACGGCCCTGTCCCCCCACTGGCCCTATCTCCCCCCTCACGGCCCTGTCCCCCCACTGGCCCTATCTCCCCCCACTGGCCCTATCTCCCCCCTCACGGCCCTGTCCCCCGACTGGCCCTATCTCCCCCCTCACGGCCCTGTCTCCCCCCTCACGGCCCTGTCCCCCCCCTGGCCCTGTCTCTCCCCTCACGGCCCTGTCCCCCCCCTGGCCCTGTCTCCCCCCTCATGGCCCTCACCCTTCTAATAATAATAATAAAATATCTATAAATAATACATTAATACAAAAACACAAATAATAATTCTAAAAGTCTATCAATAAAAAACACAAATAATAACAGTAATAAAATAAAAATACATTAATACAAAAACACAAATAATAATAATTGAAAACAAATCTGTAAATAAATTAAAAACAATAATCAAAACAAATGAACCCAAAAAATATTAGGTATAAATTGTAATAAATGAATAAAAAACGTAATACAAATATTATTAATATTTCCTAAATGTGTCATCCATAGGAACACCAGGTGTATTATGCCTCCCTGGGAGCACCCCCTGCTGTGAACCCAAAGGTTAGGAAATGACTGATAAAACTGTGTTCAGTTCACTTTGAGTTAGTGAACCACATTACACAAGGTGTGTTATAACTGGATCGAGGTGCAGTTTTCAGTGTAAATTAGCTTTAAACCGGGTGTTTTCTCCCCTCTCGACCCTCACCTCTCCCGCGGAGCCCCGGCAGACACGCTAAGATCCTCCGGGAGGAAAACCGAGCAGCGAAAATACATTTAAATCCCCAAAGAGCTGAGGGTGACATCCTCATTCTGCCGCACACCGACATGTTGGATTCATTACGTCACCGAAACTTTATTAGCAACGAACAAAACAAACAGGGGAGAGTGACGCGCCGACCGGAAAGGGGCGGGGCTTCGGGACAGAAACAGGGCTGAGAGCAAAAACATTCAATACAATAATTTATGAATAAATAACACAATAAATAATAATTTAGAAAAATCTATAAATAATATGAAACACAAATAATAATAAATTAAGTATTTGTACTTTTTATTTATTTATTATTTTAAATGTATATCTATTGTTTGGCTATTTAATTGTCACACACACACACACACACACACACACTCACACACACACACACACACACACACACACACACACACACAGACACTCACACACACACACACACACACACACACACACACACACTCTCACACACACACACACACACACACACACACACACACACACACACACACACACACACACACACACACACACACAGTGCAGAGACAAACAAACATGGCTGACAGTCAGAAGAGGGGCTTACGGGCTTGTTGCCATGACAACAGAGGAGCTCTTCTCCCTCGCTGCGACTCTCTCTAATGCTCACACACACACACACACACACACACACACACACACACACACACACACACGTTCATATTGACAGTGTGTGTCCTGCTGCATGTTACTGTCTGTGAACACGTTGAGATATCTCCTAAAAAAAAAGAAGACAATTTTCCCGTAAATCTTTATTTTTAAATGAATACGTACAATAGCGACACTTCTTAGATATATAAAATACATTTTGTAGTATTCAAGAAGCATTTTGCATGTATTACAGATACTTTCTTCTGGTATAAATAGAAACATTACCAGGCATTAAAAATACATTTTGCAGGTATTGAATAAAAACTGTTCAGGTATAAATAAAGAAATGTTTAGGTTTGCATAAAAGAGACCGTTTTTCACGTATCGAAGGAAACAAACGCATCTTACAGCTAAATGTTCTGGTATTTAAAATACATTTTGCAGGTATTGAATAAAAACTGTTCAGGTATAAATGACGAATTTTTTAGGCATTTAAATAAACATTTTTAGGCACAAAAGAGATGGTTCACGTATTAAATAGACAGTCTTTGAGGTATAAATTAGGCATTTCTAGGTGACGTTTTTAGGCATAAAAGAGGCAGTTTGCATGTATTAAATAAATACTGTTCAGGTATAAATATATATATAGAAAAAAATGTATTCATTGGGATAAACCCCTTGAGATGCACCATCTCGTTTTCAAGGGGGTCCCGACAATAGCAACAACTTACAGACACACATAAACAAAAAGACAAAATGCAAAACATGACACACAAGACAAACCACGTACAGTCTGTTAAGTGAAATTCAAGCAATGCACACAATCATTACAATTTGAGACAGTCAAGCAAATCAGTTTCATCAATATCAGTTAATAACAAGTACAGACCAGTTGAAAGTGAGATAACAATGCATGTTTAAATAAACCCAATGATGACAGAGATCTAATGGCAGCAGGTAAAGTATTCCAGTCAGTTGGGGCTTTGAACATGAACGCTCTTCTGACAATCCATTTGTTTGCAGAGGGGACAGAGAAATAAATCTGAACAGAATGTCTAACTTGATGATTTGGTGAGTAGGGTACAAAATACTGCTTTAAATAAGGGGGATAGTTAAGATGCATTTAAATATCAGCTGAAGCCAATGCGTGTGTCTTCTTACATTTAAAGAAGGCCATTTAAGTTGGTTATACATTGTGCAGTGATGTGTACGAAAAGGACAACCAAGAACAAATCTGCATAGTCTATTATAGGCTATGTTGAGTGGAGCAAGATCTGATTTATGTGCATTTTGGTAGACAACATCACAATAGTCCATCATCGGAAGAATAAGTTGAGAAGCAATTCTCTTTTGGACACTGAGCGTAAAACAATTGCGAAAGACATTTCTAAGCATTAAATAGGTTATTTGCATGTATTTAAGAGACAGTTTTTCAGGTATCAATTCATAAATTTGTAGGTAAAATCTTCAGGCAGAAAAGAGACGGTTCACATGTATTAAATAGGCCGTTTTGAGGTATAAATAAAGACATGTCTAGGCACAAAAGAGACAGGTGTCAAAGGGACATTAAACAGAAGCATCTCACAGCTGCACTTTCTGGTATTTAAAATATGGCATCCTGTATTAAACATCCACTCGTCCTGCATGAGAGATGTGTTTCTCCTTCTCCTGCTCTCCTGGTTTTTACAGATTAGGGTGGAAGCTGTCATCGTAATGGTAATTCATAGCTGGGTCTCCATGGTGAAGCCCCCCCCCCCTCTCCCTGCTGAATGCATTAGTCTAATGAGAATCTGCAGCCGGAGAGCAGCGGAGGATGGCTGTCTGCAGGAAAGCAGCTCTGTAGTTTCTGTGTCATCCACACTAAAGGGCTCGGCTCTTTGCTTTCACTACAGAAGACAGCAGGTACAACAAGAAAGAGAAATAACCCTCCTTCTCTTCATCATCATCCTCTTCCTCCTCCTCATGGCTGCCTTTGTGTTGTGATGCTGCATTGCTCCTCTCTGTAAATGATGCTGTGTTGCTGACAGGAGGAGAGGGCATTGTTCTGTAGCATCTGTCTGTATGATGCTCTGCGAGGAGGAGTGTGCATTGCTGCTTAGCATGTATGTAGCTTAGTTCCCTTTAAACATGGTGCTAATGCATGGTGTGTTATAGAGGAGCACCAGGGGCATTGTGTTTGAGTATGTCTGTCTTTAAAGGAAGCTAATGCATGGTGTGTTATATACAGAGGAGGAGCATCAGGGTGCATTATTGTTTAGCATGTATGTAGCTCAGTTCCCTTTCTAAATGAAGCTAATGCATGCTGTGTTAGAGGAGGGGGATCACTGTAGCATTTCTACAGCTCAGTGTCCTCAACAAATGAAGCTAATGCATGCTGTGTTTTATAGAGGAGCATCAGTGGTGCTTCAGTATGCCGGTCTGTAAATGAAGCTAATTGCTGCTGTGTAACATATGGAGGAGGAGCATCAGGGTGCATTATTGTTTAGCATGTGTGTAGCTCAGTTCCCTCTGTGTGTGAAGCTAATGCATGCTATGATGAAGCTAATAGCTGTGTGTGTGTGTGATATCGCGGAGTAGCATGGTGTGTTCTGCAGCTCGGCTCTTTGTCTCCAGATGAGTGTTCCTGCAGCAGCGGCTCAGAACCCAGACGACAGAGAGATGCAATCGGCTGCAGTGTCTCCCTCCTTCCTCCCCAGCCAGGGGGGCAAGATCCCGGGCAGAAAGAGAGGCCGACCCCCCCTCCGGAACAACGCCAAGATGGACTTCACAACAAGCCGCTACCCCGAGTCGCTGCCTCCACTCAAAGTGCCCAAAAAGAGGGGCAGAAAACCGGGATTCAAGGTGGGATACGCGAGGGGGAAGTGTGTGTGTGTGTGTGTGTGTGTGTGTGTGTGTGTGTGTGTGTGTGTGTGTGTGTGTGTGTGTGTGTGTGGGGTGCAGTGTGTTTAAAAATGCATGTGTTGTACATAGGATCATGCCCTGCACATGTTGTGTCAGAGAGATTGGGATCCAAAGGGATTTAATATAGTCTGTTTTTGCTGTTAAAATGACATTATCTTAATACAGGATAATAGTGGCTACAGAAAGTCCACTCGCATTACCAAGATATCTGTAGATAATGTGAAGGAAATAAACACCAAAACAGTTCAGATCAGAAACATGTGATAAATGTTATTGACATTAGTCGCTGCCTCACAAGTGCCCCAAAAGAAGTGTGTGTGTGTGTGTGTGTGTGTGTGTGTGTGTGTGTGTGTGTGTGTGTGTGTGTGTGTGTGTGTGTGTGTGTGTGTGTGTGTGTGTGTGTGTGTGTGTGTGTGTGTGTGTGTGTGTGTGTGTGTGTGTGTGTGTGTGTGTGTGTGTGTGTGTGTGTGTGTGTGTGTGCGTGTGTAATAATGCATGTGTACATAGGATCATGCCCTGCACATGTTGTGTCAGAGAGGGGTCACATCTGCAGGCTTTGTTCAGATTTTAGTTTTTTTTTAAAAGCCCAAAAGGGATTTAATAATGTAAATATAGTCTGTTTTTGTACATAAAATGCATGTTAACTTCTACAGGATAAAGAAGGCCACTTATATTACCAAGAAATCTGTCATAAAAGGTCATTTCCTGCATGTTTTAATGATAAAGTGTGTGTAAATGAAAGGGTTACAAACAGAATCAATTCAAAGGTGTTATCATCAGATGCTCAGCAGAGCGGATACATGGCAATGAAATGCTTCTGACCTGAGCTCCCACAATGCAACCTATATAATAAAATACAAAATACAAATTGTCAGTAGAATATGGGATATGTACGGAGACCCGGAGGGTTCATAGAGAAGAATAAATAAATTGCCGATTATTACGCCATATTATTAGTTTTATGAAGAAGATGTCCGGTCGCCAGGACGTGTGTGTGTGTGTGTGTGTGTGTGTATGTTTGTATGTGTGTTCTATTTCGTATATGGCTTCGCCCTCTAAGGCTATCGCTATTGGGTAATCCCCCTGCGCCCCCGCGCAGCACTGAAACACTTGTAGTCCACGCCCACCCGCAAGGTGGGCCCCACCCTCGGGCCTCCTTCCGGTATAAATAGGAAGGGGGCCCGCCAATCTGCTCCCTCTTTTCTTCAGCAAACCAGCACAGTTACTGAAGCACAGCAATTGAGTCATGAGCAACAACTGCGTCCGTGATTGTCCCTCATGTAAGACGGGGTATATCATGAGCTATGACCTACACGCGATGTGCGAATCCTGCCTGGGGCCAGAGCACGCGGACGCGGCTCTCAGTCAGCAGGTTGCTTGTTTGCATTGTGCCCGTCTCCCGTCAGCCGACAGGAAGCGAAGTGCGGACGCTCTAGCTGCTGCGGCCGAGGAGGACGATTGGCCCGTCCAGGAGCACAGGGACGGCAGCCTGTCCCTGGAGCCGAGTGCTGGGTCAGACGACTCTTACCCCGTCTCCCTCCATGGCTCGCCATGCGGCTCTCCCCTCCCCCCTCTCCCCCGGACGGGGGAGACGGAGTCGGTGCGGGTGTGGCGGCCGAGCACGCGGTCCCCTTCTCCGTTGCCACGGCGCTGCAGGGGTTGGGTGGCATCATGCTGGAGCTGCCGGAGATCATCGGGCAGGAGTGACCCGGTCTACCCGCGCTTCCTCGCCATTAGGAGGTACCAGGAGGGGGCGGCGGCGAACCCGAGGACCCTGAGTGTTCCGGTGGCCACCTTTGTTCCCTTCACTAAGGTGGAGGGATTCACAGAGGAGGGTTTCCCAACCACCCCTGCTCTGGAGCCGAGCCTGACGGCGTTCTTTGGGGTTAAGCAGGCCAACTTGATCGCCGGACGGCGCCCTACGTTGGCCTCCCCCAAGGACCAGTATGTCGCCCGCCAGGCTGACCGGGCGCACCAGTGTGCGTTTCAGGCGTCGGCGGCGGCAAACAACATCGCGTTGCTGTCCAACTCGGTGGTTGAGCTGGTGCAGCGTTTGGCTGCAACAGGCGGCTGTCACAGAGCCAGCCAGGAAGGTCTTGCTGGACGCTCCGATCAGCCCGGACGGGCTGTTTGGACCCCAGTTCCTAGCCGAGGCGTCAGACTCGTCCGTCGGCGGCGGCAGGGGCACCGTCCCGCGCCTCCGCCCCCCCACCAGTGGGGGGTCAACGGGGAGCAAGGTATTCCCGCTCGTCGTCTGCTCCACGAGAGCCACAGAGGAAGCAGAGCCGGCCTTGACGGTTTGGGGGGGAGTGTGAGGAAAATAAAGAGGAAGACAGCTCATTTCCCAACCTTTTGTCTGAGTCATCAGTTTCAAATGTGTCCCACATATCCCCCACTCTGGGTGAACCAGCTGCCTATGACCGATCGGTTAATAGCCAGCAGGGTTCGTTTCAAAAGCCTGCAGGTTTTAATCTATCGGTTAATAAGCTGCAGAGCGCGGTAACTACGCCAGCTGCCTCCAATCTGTTGATTAGTAGGCAGCAGGGTTCGCTGCAGAGGCTTGGAGGTTATAACTTTTCGGTTATTAAACCACAGAGCTCGCGGCATTCCTCTGTCCGAGATACGCCATCTACACACGGTCACAATAAGCCCATGAGCGCCGTGGTAACGCCTCATGTGGACGTCACTGCACACACCTCCACTCATCCTCTGAGCGTGTACGCGCCTCATGATGAGAGTCGGAGTGAAACGCAGCGTGTGGAGGCTCCCTGGCGTGGCTCGTCGTCATGACGACCACAACACATCTCGAGCATGTGCGCCCGCTCTCAGAGTGTTTCTCAGAGTGGCAGCGCGTGTGTCTGATGGACAGATGGATGAGCAGGCTGATCAGCAGAGGATACGCCCTGCAGTTCGCCTCCCCCCCCCCCCCCCCCCCCCCCCAGTTCAACGGGATACAGGAGACACGCCTGTATCCCGAGAACAGTGTCTTGCGCTCCAAGCAGAGCTACGGGAACTCCTGTTGAAAGAGGCTATTTCCAGGGTTCCTCTCCGTGATGCGGCTGCTCAGCATGATGGCAGCCGGTCACGTGGTGATTCCCCTGGGTCTCCTTCACATGAGGAGACTCCAGAGGTGGTTTATTCGCCTACGCATCGACCCCGTGCGACAGAAGAGGCGCATGGTGGCCATCCCTCTGTCCGTGGGTTCAGACTTAACCTCTTGGAAAAGTCCCCACGTCCTGTCAGAGGGTGTGGCCCTGGGCAGAGTGACGTCACACATCTCGGTGTTCACAGACGCATCTCTCTCAGGGTGGGGAGGAACGTGCATGTCGCAGGCAGTGGGGGGACAGTGGCCGGCTCACATGAACGTGCTGAATTGCTCTCCGTACAGAGAGCAATTCAGCATTTTGCCCCGTTGCTGTAGAATCAGCATGTGTTGATTCGCACAGACAACAGAGCCGCGGCAGCCTACATCAATCGCCAGGATCGGAGTACGCTCAGCGCAGCTTCTGAACACAGCCAGGCGGCTGTTGATCTGGGCGCGCGCACACGTGCTCTCCATCAGAGCACTGTATGTGCCCGGCGAATTTAACAGAGGGGCAGACCTCATGTCCAGAGGATGTCCTCGCCAGGGGGACTGGAGCCTACATCCCGAGCTGATCGCTCAGGTTTGGAGCCGGTTCGGGAGGGCGGAGGTGGATCTGTTCGCCGCACGCGGGAACGCGCAATGCGCCCTCTGGTTCTCCCTGTCAGCGCGGGACCACCCCCCCGCTGATTCCTCGGTTCCTGGACCGAGTGCAGGAGGAGCGGCTGTCAGTGATCCTAATTGCTCCGGAGCGCTTCCTGGTTTCCATGCCTACAGCGGACGCTGTCAGGGAGACCGTGGGAAATTCCGTGGAGCGGGGATGCTCTCTCGCAGGTGGAGGGAGCGATCAGCAGTCACCCAGTGATAGGCCAGCACTTATGGGCATGGCCCTTGAACGGGAACACGTACGTTGTACGTACCATTCAGGGAGCCAGGGCCGCGTCTCCAGAGCGTCCTACACAGCCAAGTGGACAGCGTTCCAGCGTTGGTGTGTAGAAAGAAGCCTGGACCGCATTACGTGCCCCCTGCCTCACGTGCTGTCATTCCTCCAGCTGTTGTTGGACAGGAATTTGGCGTTCAGCACAATCAAGGTATATGCGGCTGCCATATCATCTTGTCACGTGGGTTTCGGAGCAGGGACGTTGTTCAGTCACCCCCTGACGAAACATTTTCTGCAAGGGGTACGAAGACTCAGACCGGTATCACGCGCACTGGCACCTCAGTGGGATTTGGCTTTGGTGTTACGCGCACTAAGCAAAGCCCCATTTGAACCTTTAGAGCAGGTTCCCCTTAAACTGTTATCAACCAAAGTAGCTCTGCTTTTGGCTCTATCAGAGAAAAGGGTGATTTGTCCGCTCTCTCTGTGGCTCCGTCAGGCCTCCGGATCCAAGGAGATGGCAGTTCAGCTGTGCTACGCCCTAACCCGGCTTCATGCCTAAGGTCATCACAAGCTCTTTAGAGTCAAGAGTGATCACCCTGGCTGGCTTATTCCCCCCTCCTCACAGGTCGGAGGAAGAAGCCACGTCTCATCTCCTCTGTCCTGTGCGCGCGCTGTCTTGCTATGTGGCGCGCACGGCGGCCTGGCGCCGTTCTCAGCGCCTGTTTGTGCACTATAGAGAGCGCTCGATCGGGCAACCTCTGTCTGCACAACGGCTGTCACACTGGCTGTGTGAGGCTGTGTCGCAGGCATATGTCTCCTCTGGGGTGGAGCCCCCGGAGAACATCAATGCGCACTCCACCAGAGGAATCTCCTCCTCCACGGCTTTGCACGGAGGAATGTCAGTGGAAGATATTTGCACGGCTGCATCTTGGTCTTCCCCCTGTTCATTTATTCAATTTTATTTAAGGGATGTCTCTCATTCCTCTCTGACACACCCTGTACTGGGAGTCCTGTCGGAGTGAGTGACGTCAGGGAGCCAGCTGTGCGCCTCTCTCCTGCGTCTTGGCACGCGGAGAGCGGCCCTTTTTCCCTCTTATAGGAGGGATGTTCCTTTTTCCTCTGACACACTTTGTATGGAGTGTCCTGTCAGAGTGAGTGACGTCAGGGATCCAGCTGGGCGCTCTCCTACCTGTCTGACACGCAGAGAGTGAGTGCTGTTCCCCCTCTATGATCGCTGGACAAGGTGGGACCTTCGTCTCTACTTTCTCACAGCGGCCGGTATGTATTGTTCCCAGCCTTCACCCCGTCGGGAAGACAGGCATGTTTTGCTATGTTCCAGGGACGGTGATGCGCCATTACGCATGGCACAACAGGCAGGGGGTGTTATTGAGCAGGTGTGTCTGTGCTTCTAGTGCCGGGCGGACCCAGTGGGGCGCAGACTACATCATGCTTCACCCTTAACCCAATAGCGATAGCCTTAGAGGGCGAAGCCATATACGAAATAGAACTGAGGTTACCTACTGTAACCCAGCTTCTATGAGTAAATGGCGCAGCCCTCTAAGCGCTGGGCCCCACTGGCTCTACGAATAGCTGAAGAAAAGTTATTTGTATGGGAGCAGATTGTCGGGCCTCCTTCCTATTTATACCGGAAGGAGCCCGAGGGTGGGGCCCACCCATGGATGTATAATAAGAACTGGATACAGCGTGGGAGGCGGGGCCTCATTCATTCCTATGAGAGTTGCTCATTAGCGCATGATGATAAAATGGCCCAACTTTTGAGAGAGTGAAACGTCACAGATTACCCGGCATGCCTGAGAAGTACCCGTATGTGCGCTCATAGCGCATGCGCAACTTTAACCAAAATGCTCGTTCACATCAAGCACGTCAATTTGCGTACACGTAACAGCACCGCACGTTCATGACAGCATGGATGGATTTGATATTAACGAGGCGGCAGTTAGCAGCTAGCGGCTAGCTAGTAATTATGCTAATGTAAACATCAATCGTTATGTACTTATATTACGCTGTAACAGGATCTAGTGATATCCAAGCAACAGAGCTTCATTTAGCATGAAAGAATGATTGCACTGTATATATATATATATATATAGGCCTATATATACTTATAATAATAAGTAATATTAACTTTATTTAATACAACATTTACGGTACAAGATTTAATCATACAGCCCATGTAGTATGATAATGAATTACAGCAAACATGTGCAATATATCCATTATTACAGCTCCGTGGGATGGCAGTAAGACGATATGGGTCCGTTCTTATTGTGCATCCATGGGTAAAGATAAACGCAACTCACATTGGTTTCTCAAACAGCATCTCTGTAAACTACGTGTATTCACTGAATTTCACTCTCTGCCTTTAACGGCTCGTTGTAGCTCCAATAGCTCCAGCCCCCACCCTCCCTGTGAGCACAGTGTGCTCTGATTGGTCGGGACACGTAACATGAACGTGCCGGGTGGCGCGGTCCCGTGGGTTAGATGCGCGTTCATAAAGCAGAGGGAAATAACTCTCAGAATAACGTTATTAGCACATTATTACAACTTGAGGAATGAATGTTTTTAATAAGGGCTATACAAGTGTTCATACTGGGTAGTTTATTTAGTTTAAAAAAAATTATCCAACGATTTACAGACCACTCTTTCCCCATGTAAGTCAATGGGAAAAAGTGTTTCCGGGCCTGGCAACCAAACGGAAGTGTAGTACCGCCGTTTGGCCAGCACGAATATTTTCATGTGAGTCCGGCGCACTTCCTGGGGGCTTGGGCCCACCTAGCGGGTGGGCGTGGACTACAAGTTTTCAAGGCTGCGCGGGGGATTACCCAATAGCAATAGCCTTAGAGGGCGAAGCCATTTACTCATAGAAGCTGGGGTTACAGTAGGTAACCTCAGTGTGTGTGTGTGTGTGTGTGTGCGTGTGTGTGCGCGTGCGTGCGCGCGTGCATGCGCGCGCGCATGTGCATTTGTTTTCAGAAGACATTATAAAAGTGGCGTTCATTCCGGTGCACTCCGACAGCATTTAGCATTCTAGCCTACATCGAGATTAAGAGTAAACGAACTTCTTTCACTTGGGAACACACAGATGGAGTTAGCCAGATGTGTGCAAATTACTGTTCATGGTAATTTGAAAACAAATGCCGGTGTCGGACACACACATACACCGAACACAACACACATCATGTAGCATTTCACGTTTCCATAGCAACAACAACTTCCTGTCAACAGCGTAAACTCGCCTTCAAAATAAAAGCATCTAAATAAAACAGGAAGTTAACCTAAATTACATTTAAGACATACAACTGCAACGAAAGTAACACAAACAAAGTAATATCCTTTTCAGTTTCACAGAACACAAATTGGTTATTTACACATCACGCGCCCTGGTGACCGGACATCTCCTTCATAAAACGAGTAATAGGGGGAGTAATCGGGCAGTTCGGTGTGTGTCGAGGTGTGTGTGTGTGTGTGTGTGTGTGGCTAAAACGTAGCAGCCTCGATCTCTGTTCTGAAGGTAAACACAGTGAAGGCGCGCAGACAGCAGATACTGTGAGAGTCACGGACATGAATTCATAGATCAAGGCAGACTGGTTTACTCTCCTGTTTTGCCAATCCGGTGCTTAAAGGGGAAAGGAAACACCATTACAGCTTTAATATTCCGGTAGTTTATTCATTTTACAATGGATATTGATCGTAATATTTATTATTACTCGCCAAAAGAAAATTAATTGTCCGCCGGCCGGGTGGGGAATTCCGGGACCAGGCCGCTGCCATTAGGGGAGTCCCAAATGGTGACGTCACTGTGTGGGTCCTCGCTCCGGGTATCCATACCGGAAGTCAACACAACGTAGCAGATATGGCAGCGATGGAGGAATTTTGTAATGAGATCGGCGTTTTGAACGATGAATTTGACTATTCGTCGGGAGATGACATTGATGTGGAAGCATCTACAGTTACCAGGCATCCCATGGCCTATGCTTATGAACCGATTCGGTCGAATACTAGAGTGGCATACGATCCGGAATCCGCCGAAACATTACCTTGGTTTTATCCACATGTACCAGTGGTCAGTTGACATATATTTTGTATTATTTTCCAACACCTCATACATCTTGGCAATACCATCCATTGAACACCTAGTCCAGCAATACTAGCCTTTTTAGGGCTGTTTTCGACAGATGAGCGTGTGTATGCCAGTTTAATTAGTTGAGCTAGAGAACACCCCCAATTCTCCATTGTACGTCATAATAATAGCTACCATTTAGTTTGGACGCGATTGCGTTAATTAATAAGGTCACACTGTGTCAGTAAATACATGTGTGAGCTAGTAATCTGGTAGTGCTGCAATATTTACCTCTCTCTCGGCAGCTGAAGCAACTCGTTTGGTGGCTCGAACTTCACGTTTGTTGACACTGTCATTGTCTTGCGCGGCCGACGTGCTGGGACGGTCGGTGTTCCCGACTGCATACGTTGAGAAATCGAATATTGTGGGAACAGATCCTGGCTTCAAATCCGATGTTTTGTATTGAACCAGGCATCCAGACTCATCAAACCTCATTTTGTGGACATAATCGTCATTTGTAAAGTGTTCGCTGCACACACGTGCGTACTGATTCAGCGGCGGATCGGACCGTTTCATGGAAATAACCCATGCTTTGAGCAGCTTCTCATCCTTTAGTGGCAGCCTATGGAAATGTACTTCTTCCTTCTTCGTATAAAATCCATTTGTGCAGCCTGGGGCAATACAATACGCTCCTGACGACGACCGTTTTCTTTTGTTGTAAACCACGCCATTGCACGCCATGTTGTTTGTTATTGAGCTTTGACCCAGGAAGCCGTACCCACACAGTGACGTCACTGGGAAAGTCCCGGAGCTATGGAAGCGCCCATGGTCATTAGGCGGGTATTTCAAAAAATAAATGTGCGTATCTCGATCGTTTACATTGGAAATAGATAAATACATTTCCTAATGGGAATATTGTCGCATGGAAAGCAGTTTGAAAAGTGTTTCCATTTCCCTTTAAACAAATAGCTCTACACCCCTGGCCGACATGTCCTTAAAATGAAGTCCGAGTTTGAAATATATCTCAAATAATGTATGCACTGCCATTTCCCCACGTAAACATAACAGTCTGCAATCAAACGGTTGTCTCCTGTGCGCTCCTCTTCCTACTTGGAGCACCGGTAATCTCGTGCGCACGAAAAAGTATATCATGCGCACAAATGAATGAAACATGGCCTCGTTTTATTTATTTTTCTCTCTATGAACCCTCCAGGGCTCCGTAGATATGTACAAGAACAGAATATGAAATGAAATAATGTAAATGAAGACGATACGTTTGTGGATTTATCAATAATACGCCTGAAATACCATAACAACAATGCGTACCCTTCTCTCCTGCAGCTGAAACCCCGGATGGTGATGACCCCGCTGGCCATCTCCCCCCCCAGCAGCACCCCCGAGCCCGACATGAGCTCCATCCCCCAGGACGCTGCCACCGTGCCGCACTCTGCCACCCCCCAGGTGCTCACAGGTAACAGGAACACACCAAATACACCTTTAATGCTGATCAGCAGTACCCTGTACCCAAGTGTATGTTTTTAAAATCAGAATCAGGTTTATCACCAGGTGGGTTGACACGTACGAGAGATTTGACTTGATGTTGTGGTGCATACATCAAAATAAAAACACAGATAAATAACTATTTGAAGAAAATAACATTAAAAAACGATATTCCCTTTCCTGCGTTTACTCCTGGAACATAGTGACATCACTATAGAACACTCCTGCTTCATTAAAAACTGTTCAGGTTTAAATAAATACATGTTTAGGTTTTAGGTCTGCAGAGGCTAAAATCCCTGTTCCCTCCAAAGGGACTTCCCCCCCCCCCCCCCCCCGCCCCCAGTAAGGTTAGGCTACCGTGACGGTTTGATTCAGAAGGAGTTTAATGGATAAGATCCCTGATGTTGAGGTGACCAGAATGTTTATTTCCACTGTGTACAACATGTTATAAGGGACCCACAATCTATCTTTATGCAAGGGATAATGTGCAGCGAGGCGTCTCTATAGAGAACACCTGCATCTAGATCCCTCTGCAGGTGGTACTTTAAGTATATGTTGATGCTAATACTTTTGTACTTTTACTTGTAACATTTTGAATGCAGGACTTTTTATTGTACAGGTTTCCTGCAGGTTTCGCCAACTCAAATGTAAGACTTTTTAACACCTTTTTAAGACCACTTTGAATAGAATTTAAGACCTATTTCATGGCAATAAAGTTTGAAGGAAAATGTATATGAAAGAAGAAATACGTCCCATAATCACTTACAAAGTAAATGAATTCATGTTCAACATAAGAACAATGACTGAACATAACAGCATAACAGAACTGTGTTAGCATGTTAGACAAAGTGTGTGTGTGTGTGTGTGTGTGCGTGTGTGCGTGTGTGCGCGTGTGCGCGTGTGTGCGTGCACGTGCGCGCATGTGCCTGAGAGAGAGTGACAAGAGCTATATTCAGAGCTCTGCTGCCTTGGCTACACTATTTCATCGTTGCTGTTGTATGATTGGTTTATAGCACCTCCGCTTTTAGGGTTGACGTAGACCCAAACTTCGCCCGGAGGTCCCCCGGTGTTGTTGCGGGAGCTGCTGCACTAGCTAACGCTCCACTAGCTGCTGCTCCACTAGCTAACGCTACATTAGCAAAACAAACGCTAATTTCTTTTGCAAAAGGTGCAGCAGGCTTCAAACACGTTCTCTCCACTGGTTTCAACCAAGCACTAAATTAGATGTTTTCCAACCAAATACGGTTGAACTTACACTTCCCCATAATAATTTGTAAGTAGATTCGAAGAGATGAAGCTTGGTTGCTAGGTTACTAGCTGGGTGTTCTCCAATAAGGGGCCGGGGGAAACAAAGTTAGTGATTACTGGTTCCATGTTGATTTAATTCAATACAAATTGTTGGGGGGAACTGAAAGGCTATTACCGTACTGGTTACTTTGCAGCCCGGACATTTCCCCCAAAACACATTTAGACGCTATCGCAACACAGAAGTACCTTTCAAATCCCATCATTTTTAAGACCTTCTAAATCATATTTAAGACTTTTTTAAGGCCTTAAATTCAGATTATTAAATGTAAGACTTTTTAAGACTTGTTAAGACCCCGTGGGAACCCTGATTGTTACTTTTTTAATTGTCTGAACTTCTCCCACCTCTGACAATAAATCCTGAGTGGTTACCAAAAAAAACCCTGCTCTGAAGATTATTTTCATTTTACAAATCCTGCACTCAGCTTTGATTTCTCCAATATCACTGAAAATCAGCCAGATGCTGCTTATTTTTTCGGTTTTCGCTCATTTCTTGACTTTTTCCGACGCGCTTGCATTTAAATCCGGCTCCCCGCTCAGTGCAGCTGGCCTGTACCACTACACATGCTGTGCCCCCCACCCTTCTTTCACATAATGGTATGATCCTAGTGTGTCCTCGCATATGATTGGCCGCATGGTCCCAGACGGGAGTCTGCTCTTCTAGCGGCAGCTCGCGATCGGCGTGTTGGAGACCCCTGAATTAAAGTATCAAGTCACCTCAAGTCAGAAGGCTCAAGTCCAAGTCAAGTCCCGAGTCATTGGTGTTCATGTCCAAGTCGAGTCGCAAGTGTTTTGTGATTTTGTCAAGTCGAGTCTCAAGTCATCAAATTTGTGACACATCTCTGCTATGTAACACTTGCGCTCCTATTGGCTAGCGCTCCAACACATTGTCCGTGATAGGCTAAGAGGCGGGACATCTCTAACGGCCCGTCTACACAGCGGCGTGTGTTGAAGCTTGCCGGCGGGCGTGTCTGAAACTCGACCAACAACCAATCACATGACTCTCCCGCCCCTGACACACAAGCAGCGGTTTGATTGGCTAGAGCTTGTACTGGCATATGATTCGATTGGCTGACGCTTCTGCCGAGGCTTCAAAAGTTGAACATTGCTCAACTTTTGCCGCGAGCCACGCCAGCAAAGCTCCGCGTCGCTTCCCACAATGCAGTTCGGCGAAAAGTGACGTCACCCCATTCAAAGTGAATGGTGAAGCTTTCAACGCACGCCGCTGTGTGGACGGGCCATGAGAGGTTGACCAATCACAGCTAAGTTTTGATTTCACCCTGCTAGCACAACAGATATAGTGTACACTGATGTTCAAAGGATCCATAGGCTGTTTTGTGAGTCTTAGGCTCCTGCACCAATATAGTTAACATAAAAAGAAAAAAGTGCAATAAAATTGTGCAAAAGCGTCCGCAGCAGAACATTGCTTAACATCACACACTTACAATTGACAAGTACCTCATACAACTCCCTCAGAACATCCAACTGTTCCCATTAAGATCATTAAAGTAGTTCTCGGGTTCGACTCCAACCTGCGGACCCTAGCTGCATGTCTTTCTATCTCTTACCCTAAACTATAATCAAGTATCTCTTTCCCCTGTGTTTCCCTGCTCCAGTCTGCATCTACATCAACAAGCAAGCCAACACGGGTCCTAACTTGGACCGGAAGAAGATCCTCCAGCTGCCGGATCACTTCGGGCCGGACCGACCCTCCGTGGTGCTCCAGCAGGCCGTGCAGGGCTGCATCGACAGCGCCTTCCTGCAGAAAACCGTCTTCACGCTGCTCACCCAGGGCTACGGGGGAGAAAAGATATCAGGTGTTGTACAAAGACCTCCCTCAGGTGTTGCTTTCTATTCGTCCAACATCTTTGACCCCTTTGTTTACCACTGTACCTGAAAAGGCACTCATAGAGAATGAGGAGTTTGAGATGTATAGTAAAACTGACGCCATGGATTCTTTGGAAATTATGTAAAAAAAAAAAAATCAACATTCACAAAAATAATACAGTTCTGATCAAAAGTCAAAATTCTGAGAAAAAATTCAGAATCTTGTAAAAAGTCCAAATTCTAAAAATAAATCTGAATGAGAAAAAGTCACAAAAACAAATCAGAAAAAGTTACAATTCTGAGAAAAATATATAATGCTCACAAAGTTTGGAGGAGATTGTCCACTTATGGCGCGTTTCCACTGCAGCGGGTAGCTCGCTTTAAGCGTGCCGAGCCGTGCGGGGCCCGTTTTTGGTTGCGTTTCCACTTGGCCTAGTTTTGGCCCGGGGCTACTTTTTCACCTTTTTTCTGGCCCGACTAAATCGTGGTTCTAGGGCCAGGAACAACCAGGCTGAGTCGGGCTGAGTATGCTAAACTAGAGAGAGAATCGCTGGCAAGGGGGCTACAACTACAACAAGATGAACATATTTGACCGTGATTTAATTGTAATACACGTTTCAAAATGATGCCGACGTAACAACATACTGATACCGGTTAGTAAAAACCATGAATTAATGCTTTGACAAGTCTGCAGACAGACGGCAGGCGGAAAACCCTTTAAAATGCGTGTTTTCTAAATGGAGCTTGGCTAAGCTAACGTTATATATGCTCCGACCGTCCACACTCACAACAACGGCCTACAGACATAAATAAACCAGCGACTGTATTCTCCATGACACAGACAGTCTGTGGTTTGTACTGGTTTAACTTTTATCTAGTTTCTGAACAGATATGAAGAGCTGTGAGCTCTGAGTGCTAAGAGCTAACGGCTGTGTTGTTTTTTTGGGGCGCTCATTGAAGATGACGTCACGGCTCCGCCTACACTGCGTTACTATAGTAACTACCCCAGTTCCTAAACTGTAATGGAAGCGCAGCATTAAAGTGAGCCGGGCCTAATAAGGCCTAACCAAACCGAGCGAGGCCGAGCGAGGCCTGCAGTGGAAACGCGCCATTAGACTCGAGGACAAACTGAGATTTTAGTGGTAATTTTGATTCCATTTCTTCCCACGCAATATATGAAGAACGCCTTGAAATGTCTTCAGACTTTGCACAAATCTTTACCTGGACATCAGGATGAACTGATAGGATTTCTGTAGTGAAATATCTTTGTGACTTCCCACTCTTGTAATATCCCAGAAATCCTTAAATGATTGAAACACATTTCCACTTGGACTCGTCGGTGAACTTATGATTCAAGATTCAAAGGTCTTAATGTCATCTGCTCATAAGCTACCGTGCTCTTCTGACCTGAGCGCCTTCAACGATGCAACATGTATAATAAAATACAAAAATACGAATGCAAAATAGTGCCAGAAGTCTATATACATGTAAATAGAATATGATACAAGAATGTGAAATGAAATATTGTACAGCAAGATTAAATGAAATACAGTTTATTAAGGTGATAACTATTTAGATAAATAAGTACATCGAAAGAGGACAAACAGATGAATGTTCATCGAGGCACTTAACAGAGCTTATGCGTCAAGATGTGTTTACCGACTGTGTCAATTTGTTTTAATTGTCATATTAAGCGTATTCATTCTTGTGTTATGGCCCAAAACGATTGTAGGGTTTTGTGAGGTCACACTGACCTCAGACCATGACATCAGTTCAGCCTCGGGTCCAAGATGACTTTCTGGACAAATTTGAAGAAATTCCATTAATGAGTTCCCAAGATATTACCGTCACACGGATTGGGATGGATGTAACCTTTGACCTTCAAATTATAACAACTTCATCCTTAAGTCCAAGTCATTGGTGGTGCCCAATTATAAGAGATTCCGTCAAGGCGTTTCTGTCCTATTGGGTTTACGAGAAATGTACGTAGGGACAATTGGAGAACATAAAATGTACCACGGTTTCTGTTTGGTTTTGTCATGTTGTTGTTGTTGTTGTGTAGCATTAATGGACTAGGCAACAACTAATGATAATTGTTAGAATATGTTGTTGTTGTTTTGCTATTGTACCTTCAGGGTTATTGCACCTCCAACTCCCTATAACTGCTTTTTGAGTGTTTTCATTATCCAAAAAAACCTTTACGGCCACAATTATCATATTTTTGTTTGGTTTTGTCATGTTGTTGTTGTTGTTGTTGTTGTTGTTGTTGTGTAGCATTAATGGACTAGGCTTCAACTGATGATAATTGTTAAAATACTTTGTTGTTGTTGTTGTTATGCTATTGTACCTTCAGGGTTACAGACTACACCTCCAACTTCCTACAATCGCTTTTTGAGGGGTTTTCATTATCCAAAAAAAAGCATTGATGAAAGATCAACATAGAAGCGACACATTTTCAAACCTGCAAATATCGTTATGAAATCTTTTGGCCACATTTATCATATTTGGAAATCCTGATATTGTGACAGCCCTAATTGGAAACATGCATTAGTAGAAGCTTAATTTGTGTGTTTAAAGCTGTGATGTTGTTTAAAGTGTTTGTTTGTTTGTGTGTTTGTTTACAGCCACGTTTGACGGGAAGCAGCACCTGCTCAGCCTCCCGGTGGTGAACAGCATCGACTACGTGCTGCGCTTCCTGAAGAAACTCTGCCGCTCTCTGCACTGCGAAAACCTATTCAGCGATCAGCCAATCAGCACGGGCGCCTACGCCTCCGACGGTAGAGAGGATTCTGAAATTAAGAGAAACTTTATGAGGAAAATATTCAGAAGTTAGGAAAAATGTCAACATTCGGAAAAAGAATACCAATCTGATAAAAAACATTTAATTCAGAGGAAAAAAGTCGCATTTCTGAAAGAAAGTCAAAATTCTGAATTCTGAGAAAAGTCAAAATATTTTTTGGACAAATGAGTAAAAATTCTGAGAAAATATATAGTTCTGAGAAAATGTTCAAATTCTAATAAAAAAAAGACAGGATTCTGTAAACAAATCATAATTCTGAGAAAGATCCTTTCTTCTTGTAACTCCCAAACTTTTGGCGCGTTCACACCGGAGTACTTTTCCCACAATAGTTCATCAGAACTCAGATATATTTGCGTTCACACCAAAAAGAGCCTGAACTAAAATTAGTTAATCGGAACCTTTTTACCTCCTTTTCCGGCCCTGCTAGAGAGCAGGTACTTTCGTGGGAGAAAAAGGTTCCTATGTCTGATTGGCTGGGCGGATTGCAAACCACACCCCGTAAAACTCCCAAAAAGTTTTGTGAAGCCGCCATTTTATTATTCTTGCATTAGCATTATTAGCATTAGCATTAGCCCAGCGCAGTAGAAGCATGGATGAGTAGAAGCTGCTGGAACTCCCAGCAGCTTCTACTGAAGCCTTCCCCAACTCCGGGGGCTTCCGGCCGGGGACTCCGGGAGGCAGTATACGCCGTGAAGTGGTTTGCGGCCTGCCAGTAAACCCAAAGCAGAAGAAGAAGAAGTGACGTCAGCGGCTTCATTTGCCTAATCCTCCCTCAGGGACTTATTCCGGTGTGAACGCGATCTGTACTTAGTTCATGAGAACTAAAGAGTTCTCATGACCTATTGTGGGAAAAGAACTTGGTGTGAACGCCCTAATAGTTTTTGAGGGAGTTCTGGCTAGGAGGAACTTCAATTAAGAAAACATGTCTTAATAATAATAATAATAATAATACATGATACTTGTATAGCGCTTTTCTAGACACTCAAAGGCGCTTTGAGAGAGAATAAAAAAAAAAAAAAAAAAGAGATTAACAGAAAATAGGGGGGGGGGGGTCAGTGGTTGAATGCAGTGTTGAACAGGTGGGTTTTGAGTGATGTTTTGAATGCGGTGAGGGAGGAAGAGTCTCTGATGGATTGGGGTAGTGAGCTCCAGAGGGTGGGTGCAGCAATGGAGAAGGCTCTGTCGCCCCAGGACTTGAGGTCGGTCCGGGTGGGGGTGGTGGGGGGGGGCAGGAGGTTGGCAGCAGCAGAGCGGAGGGAGCGAGTGGGAGTGTGTCTGTGGAGGAGGCCAATCAGGTGGGGGGGCCAGGTTATGGAGGGCTTTGTCATCAGGAGGATTTGGTACTGGATTCTCTGGGGGATAGGGAGCCAGTGGAGCTTGGTGAGGACGGTAGT
Organism: Pogonophryne albipinna; assembly: GCA_028583405.1. Taxonomy (NCBI): domain Eukaryota; kingdom Metazoa; phylum Chordata; class Actinopteri; order Perciformes; family Artedidraconidae; genus Pogonophryne; species Pogonophryne albipinna. The sequence goes on from JAPTMU010000108.1 coordinate 430,239, forward strand.
GTCTCTACTTTAAAGAGTCCTCTCCTGCTGATGTTCAGGTGTATATCAGTATGTAGTGTCTCTACTTTAAAGAGTCCTCTCCTGCTGATGTTCAGGTGTATATCAGTATTTAGTGTCTCTACTTTAAAGAGTCCTCTCCTGCTGATGTTCAGGTGTATATCAGTATGTAGTGTCTCTACTTTAAAGAGTCCTCTCCTGCTGATGTTCAGGTGTATCAGTATGTAGTGTCTCTACTTTAAAGAGTCCTCTCCTGCTGATGCTCAGGTGTATATCAGTATGTAGTGTCTCTACTTTAAAGAGTCCTCTCCTGCTGATGTTCAGGTGTATATCAGTATGTAGTGTCTCTACTTTAAAGAGTCCTCTCCTGCTGATGTTCAGGTGTATATCAGTATGTAGTGTCTCTACTTTAAAGAGTCCTCTCCTGCTGATGTTCAGTATCTTGTATTACGAACAATGGCCATATCCTCTGATCTAATTCTGCTTCTGATCTCGTCTCCAGCTGAAACGGCCGATGATTACCATCTCGATCAGTCCGATGGTAAACGGTACTCCATGGATCTCGGGGATTTCGGCTCCATCAGCTCTTCGTATTCTCCAAAGTCTTCGTACGGGTTTCGATCGTCGCAGCAGTTCTCCGGCGGCTCGATGAGCGTCTGCCGGCCGGCGTCAAGCAGCCCGAACTCTTTCATAGAGAGCAACCGCACAGGTGAGAGGAGAAACACGAAATAAAGATTACTACCAGTTACTAGAGATGGCAAAAGTACACACATCCTTTACTCAAGAAGAAGTACAGATACTCGTGTTAAAACATACTCCTCCAACATGAGAGTAGCATGCTAACAAAGGTATCAACTGTAGCTGTGAACATGACAGGATGTGTGATTCCCTAGAAGAGCATCAGGACTGTTTGAGGCAGATGATTCAGCCTCTATGGAGAGAGACATCAAGCATGCTCATTTCTGACGTGGAGCTAATCTGAAGTAAACATTGAATACTGCTTTCTATTCCTCCATCTTGTGACTGTGTGACTCCCTCTCTTGGATATCAGCATGTGAAGGACACTGCTCAGGAACTAGCTGATGCTCTGTATGTGATGACTCCTTGAGGATCCTGAGGCTGAAGCTCAAGCCGGAGACCAGGGAGAGTTTCCTAACGGTTCCTCTGATGGTAAATCTTTGTGTTGGTCTTACAGGAGGTTATAATGCATCTTCAGAACCACAGGAGTCCAAAGCCCCGCAGAACAAAGACCCCTCCTCCTGGTCTGTGGACGATGTGGTCTGGTTCATCAGAGACGCAGACCCTCAGGCCCTCGGACCGCACGCTGACGTCTTCAGGAAACACGTAAGGGGATTGTTTATTGTTTTCCATACAACTTTTACTACAGATGTAACGAATATCCAAAGGAAACCACGTTGGAGAATCCATTAAAGCTCTCCTATTGTGCAAAATGCACTTCCTGATGTCTTCTCTACATCACCATGTGTCCCCGTGTGTCCCCGGAGTGTCCCGGTGTGTCCCCGGTGTGTCCCCGGTATGTCAGGAGACTCTCAAAGTGATGTCTTCTATACATCACCATGTGTCCCCGGTGTGTCCTCGTGTGTCCCCGGTGTGTCCCCGGTGTGTCAGGAGACTCACATAGTTATGTCTTCTCTACATCACCATGTGTCCCCGGAGTGTCCCGGTGTGTCCCCGGTATGTCAGGAGACTTTCAAAGTGATGTCTTCTATACATCACCATGTGTCCCCGGTGTGTCCTCGTGTGTCCCCGGTGTGTCAGGAGACTCACATAGTTATGTCTTCTCTACATCACCATGTGTCCCCGTGTGTCCCCGGAGTGTCCCGGTGTGTCCCCGGTATGTCAGGAGACTCACATAGTTATGTCTTCTCTACATCACCATGTGTCCCCGGTGTGTCCCCGGTGTCCCCCCCCCGGTGTGTCCCCCGTGTGTCAGGAGACTCACATAGTTATGTCTTCTCTACATCACCATGTGTCCCCGGTGTGTCCCCCGTGTCCCCCCGGTGTGTCCCCCGTGTGTCAGGAGACTCACATAGTTATGTCTTCTCTACATCACCATGTGTCCCCGGTCCCCCCCGGTGTGTCCCCCGTGTGTCCCCGGTGTGTCCCCGGTGTGTCAGGAGACTCTCAAAGTGTCAGAAACAAACCCCTCTCTCTTCTCCTCCGTACCCACATCTCTAAAAACGGGGAACAACGGAGCTGATCCAGATTTGTTGCGTCATGACCACATTACTAAAATGTGGGCGGGCTTTAAACCCACGGGCCAATCAGAAACGTTGCTGTCAGAAACAATGAGACGTGTTCTGGAAGTAAAATGGTCTCAACCAAACATTCTGTTCAATGTCAGCTTTCCAAAGACACTTATGATGTTTGGAAATGGAGTGCTGCGTCTTTTAGGCAAATGTGCATTTTTTCATAGACTTCCATAAAATCTGAGGCAGTAAATCCAGACAGTAGTTGGGCCAGTTCCTCAAAGACTTGGATACAACATGTGGTAATACATTGGGAAAGAGGTAAGAACATTTTAAATGTACAAAAGAGGACATTGCTTGTTGAAAGTTGTTATCAGGCAAAGATAATAAACCTGCTCATAATGCTTCAATCTCAGTGAAATGTTTGATATGAATCAACAGTGATCGTTGTTGAATGAAATGTTCCTTAAAGCCTACGATAGTATCATCTGTACTTTTCCACTCTTACTTCCTGTCTAACTTTACATTATCAAATAGAAATGTATTTACAATATCAGTCAGGACATTTAATTGCAATTGCAAACATTGTCAGGGAAATGATTGGATCTGACACATCTTGTCTGCTCACCTATTTCCTGTTGCTCTAACTTCTTCTCCTTCGTCTTCCTCCTCTTCCTCCTCCTCCTCTTCCTCCTCCTCCTCTTCCTCCAGGAGATCGATGGAAACGCCTTGTTGCTCCTGAAGAGCGATATGATCATGAAGTATCTGGGTCTGAAGCTCGGCCCGGCGCTGAAGCTCTGTTTCCACATCGACAAACTAAAGAACAACAAGTTCTGAAAACACATTTATCCTCGTCTGTAAATCCACATCTGAGAAGAGAAGAGGATCGACGGAGACTTCCAGAGTTGTACATTTCACTTTAGGACAGATTTTTGAATGAAGAAAACATGAGATGGTGGAAAAATAAATCGTGCACACGTTAATGTAATCCGTCAGGCTGGCGTCACGCCGTCTCGACATCGACACCAGATGGACACGAATATGGAATTGTGAATTTCGCACGAAGATGGCCCCGAACTTGGTCAACAGCCGAAGCAAGTAGGATGCCTACAGAAGGCCACACGATGGCACCCGAACCACACGCTCCGTCATGTTGTTTCCATAGCAACAACTTCCTGTCAACAGCGTAAACTCGCCTTCAAAATAAAAGCATCTAAATAAAACAGGAAGTTAACCTAAATTGCATTTGAGACATACAACGGCAACGAAAGTAACAAACACAAAGTAATATCCTTTTCAGTTTCACAGAACTCAAATCGTACTATAACACGATGGCTACACGACAGCATCGCGAGGGCTTCACGTAGTCGTGTTGCCTTCCTAAGACAATCGGGCAGCTTCTTGTTTCCTTCGTATTGTCTTCGTAAGGCGAAAAATGCCCGATGGCACCGATGATCACACGAAGTAAAGACGAAGATGACACGATTTGACAAGATGCCCTCACGATGCCCTTACGGAGCGCAAAATGGACAAACAAATTCAACACGAAAATGAACCTTCGCACGGTCTGTCGGCAATTTGTTGGCATGCCAAAGATTTTGCCACCGCTCACGAAGTTGCTGCCGGAGCCTGAGAAACTCCACCGGCGGTCACACGACGGCTTAAGATGCCTCACGAATGGCCCGATGTTGTTACGATCACAGCCGAATTTGAACGTTTCCTTTATCGTTTATCCATCTGGTGTCACTTTGGGGACAGTGTGACGCGGGCTTTAAAGAAGGCACACGCAGATTCATTATAAATATATATATTCATCATCCGACCGATAACTGAACACTTTCCACAACTCATTACTGAGAAACGGTGCATTTAGAAAATCATTTTGATGCTATTTCTTGACATTAATGTCCAACAAAGAGGGTAAGCTTCCCATTTGATTTGTCATTATTTTGTATTATAATTTATTTAAAAATCACTAGCCAAAAGACAGTAGCTCTCTTATTAGTATATATATTTAAAAAATGAGAGCACATAGAAATATTTATGTTTTAATAAGCCACTTATCTCCATTGGCTCTTTATGTAAACTTATTTTGTATTATTTTCCATCAGTGTCAAAACGCCGTTAATATCACACTGAGAATCTGCCATGTAAATGGGTATAATATATTCATAATAATATATAGTATTGCTTTTGTACCCCACTTTAGGTGTACAGTATGCATCCTTTTTTAATTAATTAACTTTGTAATTGAATGCTGCTGTAAAGATGTCTCATGTGAGCCGAGTGAGAACGAGCTGAAGGCTTTTATTCAGAAGATCACTAAGAATATTAGGCTGGGTTGCACCGACAAGGATTCATTGAGGACACACTTAGAGGTCTCCTATCATCCTCTTCTTCATCAATACATCACGGGTCTCAGATATATCCAGAGCCTGTCTCTGATTGGCTGAAACACCAAACAGATCATTGCAGCATTACCCATAATCCCCTCTGTTTCATCCCTGTTTCCAAAGTGCTGATTCTCTGTCTGTTACTTTAGATGAAAATAAGGAGCCCCTCCCCACGCCCCTCTGAGAGACATTTGGTTACAAAGAACTCAATGGAGCTCTAGAGGAGATTCAGGTGATAAGGGGGGGGGGGGGGTTACCTTGGTTGCTGATTGGCTAATGGTTACACAAGACAAAACATCGTTATGACATCATAAAGTGGCCAAAATCTGATCAGCTCATTTTCAGACAGGTTTTTATAGAAATGGATCAAAAAGAGAGAGAATCTTTGTTCCTGAAACTTTCAGAGTCTCTTTCCACAGAGGGGACACATGTTGATGTAGAAGAGACATGAAGAAGAGGGGACACATGTTGATGTAGAAGAGACATTAAGAAGAGGGGACACATGTTGATGTAGAAGAGACATGAAGAAGAGGGGACACATGTTGATGTAGAGGAGACATGAAGAAGAGGGGACACATGTTGATGTAGAAGAGACATGAAGAAGAGGGGACACATGTTGATGTAGAAGAGACATGGAGAAGAGGGGACACATGTTGATGTTGAAGAGACATGAAGAAGAGGGGACACATGTTGATGTAGAAGAGACATGAAGAAGAGGGGACACATGTTGATGTAGAAGAGACATGAAGAAGAGGGGACACATGTTGATGTAGAAGAGACATGAAGAAGAGGGGACACATGTTGATGTAGAAGAGACATGAAGAAGAGGGGACACATGTTGATGTAGAAGAGACATGAAGAAGAGGGGACACATGTTGATGTAGAAGAGACATGAAGAAGAGGGGACACATGTTGATGTAGAAGAGACATGGAGAAGAGGGGACACATGTTGATGTAGAAGAGACATGAAGAAGAGGGGACACATGTTGATGTAGAAGAGACATGAGGAAGAGGGGACACATGTTGATGTAGAAGAGACATGAAGAAGAGGGGACACATGTTGATGTAGAAGAGACATGAGGAAGAGGGGACACATGTTGATGTAGAAGAGACATGAAGAAGAGGGGACACATGTTGATGTAGAAGAGACATGAGGAAGTGGATTTTAAATAATAGGTGACGTGTAAACAAACTGTAAATCAGGTGTTTTTAAATGTAAATTATTAATCTGGATTTATTGTTATTCTGTCCCAATAAGATTACATTTAAATCTGTTATTTGTTACTTTAATTAATTTTGTGGCCCCAAAACTTAAAAAATAAGAATGTCATTTAATTACATTCTTATCTTTAAATCTGGATTTCCTGAAATTCAACCGTAGTGTTGCTGAACTCTAATATATGAAATGCTTCCGGTTGGTGCAGCCGAGCCTTACGGGTGTTAGTCTGCTGGTGCTAAACCTATCTGTAATGTTTGCTTTGTGTCTGTGTCTGTAAAGGAACCCATGTGTATATTGTACTGTATGTGAACATTAAATGAAGAAATGAAGTCATCGCAGAGGGTTTTTATAGTGTCACTTTCTTTGGAGGTTTCTGAATCTGAGGTGATGAAGAGCGAGAGAAGTAGGAACATTTCGCCCCCTGCTGGATATTAGAGAGAATGCAGCTTTTTAAGGTATTGCAGCATTACAATGAATCACGTGATTAATTAAATAATTGAATTGATTTAGAAGCAACAAGAAGTACAGCTGTAAAAAGATTAATATTATGTAAGAATTTCCTACATTTAGACAGAAAATAGTTAAATGCAAGTTTATTTTCTGAACTTTCTGAGTCACTTCATTTTCACAGTTTGGATTTTCTCCAAGTATGTTTTTGAATCAAAACTACTACAATTGGAAATCTCGTTATTTTCGGATATTTATATACTTATTTAATTTAATAAATATTTTCTTAACTGCAACTGTGATTTTCTTTTTTTATTCTTTTGGGAGGTCATGGGAAAAAAATTCTGTTTCTCAAGAAAAGTAAAATATTTCCCTCTGAGACGTAAAGTTTCATCAAATGGAAATACTCAAGCACAAGTACTTTTGTAGACAACTTAAGTTTATTTTGTGTTTTCTTTTTATAAAGAATCTACTTTACACCACTTGGGTTGTTTTGTCCAGCCTTGCATTTTTCTTTAAAAATCACACCTTTAAATGACAACACACAGGGCCGTCCCAAGTTATATGATGAGGCCCTCTGTTTCGCGAGCGTCACCGGGGGGGGGGGGGGCTAGTGGAGCAGCCGTGCCGCGCCACACTAATTGCGCCGCATAAGCGCATATAGGTGCGCCGCATTTTCGGCTCAGGTGAGGCCCCCCCCCCCCCGCAAGGTGAGGGAGGGATGGCCCTGGAACACATCACCTAATATAATTCCTGATTGTTTAATAACTCCGTCAGGGTGTTATAAATCCCAAATGTTGTCCTCCCTGATGATGACATGAGGGTCTGGGCTCCAGCAAGTTCACTTATTTGTTATTATAATTGTTTGGGTGGGGGTCTATTTTCAGCTTCATAGTTGTGTACTTACTCTGATGCTGCGGCTTCTTTTTTGCCATTATTTATTTGAACGTTTGCTTCCCTTTTCTTTAAATAGTCTTTTATTTAGCCTTTTATCTGCACTGTCCCTTTGTGTGTGATTTCTGAATCTGATCTATCTTCTTTAATGAACAAAATGCCATTAAAATAAATGCAATGTGTTTCTATGTTATAGTGGAGAACATATGGGAATACTCAAGTAGGAGTAAATCTACTTTCCACCACTGGGGCTTTTTCTGTCCTTGCATGTTTTTGTTTTTTTTATTCTTTAAAAATCACACCTTTAAATGACAACACATCACCTAATATAATTCCTGATAGTTTAAATGCTCCATCAGGGTGTTATAAATCCCAAATGTTGTCCTCCCTGATGATGTAATGAGCTCCAGAAGCAGAAAGTTGCACACGGCTCCTGCAGACGCATCAGACTGGCGCGTGGGATCGGTCCCTGCTGCGCCGCATCTGGAACAATAACGTCGGGAAAGATCCACACACTTCATTAGCAGACTGTGTTTTTTATAAGCAGCAGTGTTGAGAATAAGAGAATCCCCTTTTGGGCTCACGTCTCCATCGGAAGGGGCTTTTTTCGGTTTTTCTGGAGCACACGTTCATCCATTGAGAATCACCGAACGGGCAGAAATCAGGTGAGAAGATCCGCCTGCAGAGAGGCCGACATGTCGTGTTTTCACATTATACAAGCAACTGGTGTTCATGTCGCCTTACATATGGGGGTATCTCGCGTTTGCATGAATGCCATCGAGCTGTGCATCCTTTAAGAGGAAACACAGGCGCTTTGGAGCAGATGCACATTTGCGCATTTTAATTGACGTTTTTTTTTTTACAACGTGTTTCTGCAGCAGCACCGAGGGAGCTGTCCTGGTTTTTTATATATATATATATATATATATATATATATAAAGATCTGCTCGGTTATGAAATGTTGCTTTTCTGGTATCGATGCGCAGAGGAAGATGTCATTAGGATGGAGATCATCTGAAAAAAACGCGCTCACTGCGTCGTTTCCATCGGAATGCAGCAGCATGGCAGCTTAGCTTTAACAGCATGAACTCGGATGTCATTGCTCAAAGCTGGAATAAAGCAGCATCTGTTATTAAAACCTGTGGCCTGTTTGCATCGCGAGGTGTTTATCTGGGGGGGGGGGGGCGCCGCAGTTACTCGATGGCCACACGATTTGTCAGTGCAAAGAAACACAATCCTGCAAAAAAATAAATGTCTCAAGGTCATTCACTGCAGCCTCTTCTGCACATCAAGCACAACATTAATACTGCTCGTGCTGCTCGGGGGGGGGGGGGGGGTTCTGACATGCATTACACGCAGGATTGGTCAAATAAGCCGGTGCTTTACCCTGTGTGCATGGTATGAAGGATGAGAGCAGACACAGCTTCGTATACCAGTTAACAAATCATAATTCTACTCTGATTTGAATTGTTTGGTAGGATTTTGTCTTTATGTGGTTGAGTAAATAAACCAACGTTTAGAGTGCTGTGATTTCCTTTTTCTTTTTTTTGGGGAGGGGGCTTGTCAATACGTCTTGTGTTGGAAAAATCTCCCAAAAATGTACAATATTCCCCTTTGAGAGAGTGAGAGACACATTACACGCAGAAGCCAAATAAGTCGGTGCTTTACCCTGAAGGATGTGAGCAGCTTCGTATACCAGTTAGAAAATATACATATTCAACTATTGTTTGATTTTTTGGGGTAGGATTTTGATTGTTTTTATATGTGAGTGCTGGGATTTGTATTGTATTTCTTTCTGGGGAGGGGGCTTGTCAATATACGTCTTGTGTTGGAAAAATCCCCCCAAAAATGTACAATATTCCCCTTTGAGAGTAGAGCAAAGAGTCGCAGTGTTTTGCGTTGATTTGAACGCACATTGTTCGTGTTGTTGTGGAGGCCTGATGTGCTGCTGCTGCAGATCAGATGTTTCTCCAGCAGCAGCATCACATGTTCTCATGGGCAGAAAACAGATCTTTTTTTCATACGCGTGTGCAGGATTGACGCATTTCTCGGCCATTTAATGTCATCTGTCACATCATGGGTGAATAATTAATAATGTGGCTGCTGCTGGTGCCGAGGGGACTCATAATGCAGAACAGTGTGCGGTTAGCCAGCAGTGGATTAAACACGCTATTAAATACACATTCTGCATTATGTTCAACTCACTCCATTACAAGGTAGATTCACCATGTATACAGAGGCTGTTTGAGGAATACATCAAGAGAGAGAAGGAACATTTTCTCATAGACTTCTATACAATCTGAGGTAATACAAAGAGAGAAGTAACCCAACACTGGATTTAACATGTTATTAAATACAGCACATTGATCATATATAACCTCCTCCACTATATTCATCATTTTTGCAGATTTAAGGCACACTATCTTTAAGAGTTTTCGTTTACTTTCAGCTATCCTCTCAAGGCCAAATGGGATAAAACAGTCAGTGGCGACTGGTCATTAGGGGCAGGCACAGCCCCACCTAGTGTCAGCAGAAAGTATTAAAATAATGATTACAACAAAATGCAAAAAATAAATTAAAATATATATAAAATATATTTTAAGATCATGTTTAATCATCTGATTCGTCTCATTGCTGTTTTAGTCTGTGTTCTTCTAATTAGTGTCTACAGTGTGTGCCTATTGAGCTGTTTATAGCCATGTGGGACAAAACCCGATCCTGCCCCTCCCTCTCACTGTCTAAGTGAACGGTGACTGTAAAAACTACACTGCGCATGCTGAGAGTATTTTCCTATTTAATGTGTGTGGCAAAAAAATAATGACCTTAGGGGCATAGAGCTGCCATCCCCACCATACGTCATCTCACATCATTCAGAGCTGATTGGCTGTAAGTACGTGTGCCGCGAAAAGTGTGGTGTGTGAAGAGGAGGAGAGAGACAGGAAACAAACCTGTTAGATAAATGTACGTTTTGTTCAGCCAGATAATATCCACATGTCTACCCTACTTTTATCATTTTCGAATCATAAATCTATTGATTAGATTAGATTTATGTGTTTTGTTTCAATTCATGTTTCATTTAGTTACAAATATGTGATATATCTGAACAACAAAGTGGTCACAAATCATTTTATTCATTTGTTGGAAACATTTTCATGATCGCTTTTTCCGTTTTACATTTTCATTTATTGTCATTTCCAGTCAGTCATTAAGTCTATTTAAATGTTAATGTGCTGCATATCCACACAAACACACAAAGTGTGCAATCCAATGAATGTTCATCTAACTGGGTTTTGATAGATAACATATCTCTTTTTCTTCTCTCAATTATTTTATTTCTATTCTGCTCTAATCAATATTAATCTAACTAATGTTCGTTTATACATTTTAAGAATGGCGTTTATCTTTTTTGAGAATGAGTTCTTACTTTATTTAATGTATTGGGGTCTACAACAGATGATACAAATGTTTGTGTCAGTAAATGTGTACTAACAGAGGCGGGAGTGTGTGGAAATAACGGGGACAGAGCTGCTGTCAGACGATCAGCTGTGCGGCGTCATCACAAACGGACGTCGCTTCACGTGACGCTCCGGAGGAAAGGACGTCCCATTGCTCTTAAAACTCATTTCCCTGCTTCTCGTGGTTTCCTTGCGTCCCTCCATGCTTCCCTGGAGGGAGGGACTAGACGCAGGGAAACGACACAAGTGAGGGACGCAAGGAATCCATTTAACCGAAGTGAGAAGGACCCCGAGCATCGAGCGTCGAGGAGGCTCTTTGGAGGAGCTATAACCGAGGATACACTGATGGTTCTTCCACGGCTCCTCCGCGGATGCATTTCCGGGAACGGTGGAGGCGTGACGCACGGCCAGACTTATCTCAGCCAATGACAGCTCTGCATGCATCCTCTGGATATTATTTTAGAAACTGCTTTCATCGCGTCGGGATGTTTCCAGAGAGAACAGCTGTGAGGTCCGTGCAGAAAGCAGAGCAGTGTGTATAATATATATCACTCAGTATAACAGGCCTACATTACTCTCTTTATTTGCCGTAGTTTAGTAGATATCTACAAACAAAGAGTCCATATTTTTCTAAGACCATTTAGTGCTTCACATAATAAAATACACAACGGCTGTAGCCTGATTATGCTTTAGGAGCTGTAAGTGTGTGTGGTAGGCAGTGTGTGTGTGTGTGTGTGTGTGTGTGTGTGGTACAGTGTGTAGGTGTGTGTGTTGTACAGTGCGTAGATGCGGCGGACAGACGGGTCTCAGTTGGTTTGGTGTCCTCTGCTTACTTTTAATACTTGTAAATACAACTTTCGGCCCGTTATTTCAATTCCCCATTTCAGCGACCAGAGAGAGGGGGGGGGGGATATATCCAGTCTCTGATAGTGTTACGTTATTATGAGAGTGCTCTCATACTTTAAATTGTATATATTTATATACATATATTTGTGTGTATATTTGTCCGCATCTGTAGCCTGTTATTGTCTCATTATACCGCACTCTCAATGAATTCAAAGTAAATATGTGGGGGAACAATGTTCAGCTGACAGGGGCGGACTGGGACTAAAATTCAGCCCTGGAAACTGACCCAGTCACATGAAATGTCAAATGTTAGAAATCCGCTGTTTATTATTTAAGGTTTTACGTCCGATTCGCTCCTTTTCTCCTCTCTGTACACAGCTCCAGTTTGGGCATTGGCCTGTCATCAGGTTTCATTTTTAGTTGCTGCTGTAGCGGAAGTTTAGTACAATTATTTTTGATGAAATACTCCAAATCTCCACCCTCCATAATTGCACTTGCTTCAGTTGCTTGCTACTTTTTAAGGGCAGTGATGACAGTTACAGTACGAACTGAAGTTGATGCGATTTGATTGGATTGTGAGGCATGACGTGAGCCTCATCTGATTGGTCAATCCCTCCATTTTTTTTCACCAAGGGAAGCCAATTTCGGCTGGCCTCCTCTCGCAACAGAGAGTGCAATCTACTGTTTCACCATAACATCTAGAGGGGCGCTGTTTCACTCTTTGTAAAACACTCAATGAGAATGGGGGAGAGACGGGCCGGCAGAATAATTACCGAAACTAAACGAAGTGTTTTTATTTATTTATTAAAATTATAACTACAATCCAAAAAAACGGGGGAAGCCTGGCTTCCCTTGGCTTCCGGTAGAAACGCCACTGAGTTCAAGGGATAATTCTCACCCACCTCCTGCTCTTGCCCTGCACGTGTACCAGTTGAGCTGGTTCTTCCAGCAGCTCAACTCTGTCCCTCATCATGAACGCAGGAGGCTGGCTGTATATCTGAACTCGCGCCCTCATCATTCTCTTCATCATCTTGCACTTGTTCTAAGCTGCTGCTGATAGTGCTTGTCGCAGCGCTGCTGCCAAAAAGGTCTGTCAATTTGCGACATTTATGCTTCACCTGCGAGTGACTTCAGCTTTTTTTCTCTTGCCTTCTCGGCCCACCTTTTTCTTTTTCTTTGATTTTTATCCATGTCTTTTCATTCTCCCTGTCTCTTCGTGTGGCCGGTCTTTTTTCTTCTTCGTGTGTGATCATTTGACATAAGAACCACACAACTGCATTTGCGGCCGCTGTCGCCCTCTGTCGGCCGTCAGCGCAATTTAAATTATGACGTTAAACCTTTTCAACGGCCCTTGACGACCGGCCGTTCTCTCCAGATTCTACAGATGGCCAGTCCGCCCCTGTCAGCTGATCTAACAGAGATTATAAAATACAGCGATATGACAAAACACTCGACAGCTGATGCAGCTGTTGCCACGTAATAATGAACGGACGTCGCTTTAATATGACCGCTCAGAGGAGAGGAGTTCTCATTTCTTTAAACGTCTGCTGATTCCCCTCCTCTCTCCTCGGTTCCCCTCCTCGGTCCTCCGCTCGCATCTCCTGTGGGCGGGATTAAGTCTCGAGGAGGGGAAATTTAAGAATTGAGAAGCCTCTCTAGTCATTTCAGACATCCTGACAAACACTGACAGTTATGAGACGACTAACTCTGCTGTGTGCGTCACTCTTTAGTGTCCCCTGGTCTCCCAGCTGTGTGCGTCACTCTTTAGTGTCCCCTGGTCTCCTAGCTGCGTGCGTCACTCTTTAGTGTCCCCTGGTCTCCCAGCTGTGTGTGTCACTCTTTAGTGTCCCCTGGTCTCCAGCTGTGTGCGTCACTCTTTAGTGTCCCCTGGTCTCCTAGCTGCGTGCGTCACTCTTTAGTGTCCCCTGGTCTCCCAGCTGTGTGCGTCACTCTTTAGTGTCCCCTGGTCTCCAGCTGTGTGCGTCACTCTTTAGTGTCCCCTGGTCTCTCAGCTGTGTGCGTCACTCTTTAGTGTCCCCTGGTCTCCGTTGTGTTTGAGCTTCTTGCAGCGTTTGGTTTCTGCAGCTTTTAGTAAACGCTGCCATGTCTCCTCAAGTTGCTGAATGTTCTCTAAACGCTGCATGTGTTGTCAAGTTGCTGAAGATGTTTCTTCATGTGGAACCTTTGGGTTTTTATATCTGCATCCTTTCTGAAACGGCTGCGTATTTCTCCTGATGGAAGAGATTTGAGTACACTTAGTCTGTAGGGAGTATAATACGTTTCTGGTATAAACACAAATAAAATATATGAATACATTTTCCTCCAATGATTTGATTTATCTTGTAAAGGCCTTGTGTTGGAATCATTGTGATTGTGATATTAGTTGGAAGTGAATCTACAAGGTGTTTTAAGTGGAAGAGAGACAACATTTTTCTACATATATGGTAAAAGAAGTCCCACCGCATGTTTGTGCTGAGCCTGATATGTTTACCTGTCTGCCAACAAACACAACATACGAAGGTTTGTTGTGTTTGTTTGCAGTAACCTGATCTGAGCGATCGATTGATCGATGAACTGATCTGTCACAGGATCCGGGTCGGAGACAGAAATAGAACCAGAGCAGCGGGAAATATTCACTGCCGACTTACACGACTCCTAGAGAGAGAGAGAGAGAGACTCCAAAAGAAACCCTCATATTTACTCTGGTTTGAAGTTGAAATTATGTTTATAGGAGCCCTAATTCTGCTGTCTGTGGTGTTCCCTTTCCTATAGTGTGTTCTACAGGTTTTAGTGCATGTAAATGGTCTGCAGAGGCTAAAATCCCTGTGTTCCCTCAAGGGAAACAGTTTCAATATTTTCTGGATTTTTAGACACTAACCAGTAATCTAGAAAAATAATGTGTAATGAAAATGATATTCAGTTGCAGACCTGATACAGGTATGTTCATGAAGTGTTGCAAAGACGTATCTATAGTCGTCAACTAATACATCCCCCAATATCTTGATAACCAATTGATCTGTTTGAGGGCTTTTTTAAGAGCTCCTAAAATGTGAATGCGTTCTGGTTTTTCTCATGCTTTATGACAGGAAACTGAAAATCTTTCAGTTGTGAAAACATCAGACATTTGATCTATGTTTTTGGACCTTTTCTGATCAATGAATCGAGAAAAATATAGATATTATATAATGAAAACAATCTTTAGTTGCCGCACAGAGGTTTAAAATCTCTATTCAAAGACAAACTCAGCTCAAAATCTGCAGAACGCTTCTGAACCTCTTTGCAGGCGGACTTTCTGAAGATATTTTTCTGCGCTGTTTTGCTGCAGATGTTCACCCGGTCATGGCTCAGTCTTTAAAGGTCACCTATTGTGCAAAACCCTCTTCTTCATGTCTCTTCTTCATCAACATGTGTCCCCTCTTCTTCATGTCTATTCTAAATCAACATGTGTCCCCTCTTCTTCATGTCTCTTCTACATCAACACGTGTCCCCTCTTCTTCATGTCTCTTCTACATCAACACGTGTCCCCTCTTCTTCATGTCTCTTCTACATCAACATGTGTCCCCTCTTCTTCATGTCTCTTCTACATCAACACGTGTCCCCTCTTCTTCATGTCTATTCTACATCAACATGTGTCCCCTCTTCTTCATGTCTCTTCTACATCAACACGTGTCCCCTCTTCTTCATGTCTATTCTACATCAACATGTGTCCCCTCTTCTTCATGTCTCTTCTACATCAACATGTGTCCCCTCTTCTTCATGTCTCTTCTACATCAACATGTGTCCCCTCTTCTTCATGTCTTTTCTACATCAACACGTGTCCCCTCTTCTTCATGTCTATTCTAAATCAACATGTGTCCCCTCTTCTTCATGTCTCTTCTACATCAACATGTGTCCCCTCTTCTTCATGTCTCTTCTACATCAACATGTGTCCCCTCTTCTTCATGTCTCTTCTACATCAACATGTGTCCCCTCTTCTTCATGTCTCTTCTACATCAACATGTGTCCCCTCTTCTTCATGTCTCTTCTACATCAACATGTGTCCCCTCTTCTTCATGTCTCTTCTACATCAACATGTGTCCCTTCTTCTTCATGTCTCTTCTTCATCAACATGTGTCCCCTCTTCTTCATGTCTCTTCTACATCAACATGTGTCCCCTCTTCTTCATGTCTCTTCTACATCAACATGTGTCCCCTCTTCTTCATGTCTCTTCTACATCAACATGTGTCCCTTCTTCTTCATGTCTCTTCTTCATCAACATGTGTCCCCTCTTCTTCATGTCTCTTCTACATCAACATGTGTCCCCTCTTCTTCATGTCTCTTCTTCATCAACATGTGTCCCCTCTTCTTCATGTCTCTTCTACATCAACATGTGTCCCCTCTTCTTCATGTCTCTTCTTCATCAACATGTGTCCCCTTTTCTTCATGTCTCTTCTACATCAACATGTGTCCCCTCTGTGGAAAGAGACTCTGAAAGTTTCAGGAACAAAGATTCTCTCTCTTTTTGATCCATTTCTATAAAAACCTGTCTGAAAATGAGCTGATCAGATTTCGGCCACTTTATGATGTCATAACGATGATTTGTCTTATTAGCCAATCAGCAACCAAGGTAACCCCCCCCCCCCCCCCCCCCACTTATCACCTGAATCTCCTCTAGAGCTCCATTGAGTTCTTTGTAACCAAATGTCTCTCAGAGGGGCGTGGGGAGGGGCTCCTTGTTTTCATCTAAAGTAACAGACAGAATCAGCACTTTGGAAACAGGGCTGAAACAGAGGGGATTATGGGTAATGCTGCAATGATCTGTTTGGTGTTTCAGCCAATCAGAGACAGGCTCTGGATATATCTGAGACCTGTGATATATTGATGAATAAGAGGATGATAGGAGACCTTTAATGAATGCATTGCTCTGGTGTGGTTGCAGGATCATGGGGAAGCAGAACAGCAAGCTGACTCCGGAGGTGATGGAGGACCTGGTGAAGAACACGGAGTTCAACGAGCACGAGCTGAAGCAGTGGTACAAAGGCTTCCTGAAGGACTGTCCCACCGGCCGGCTGAACCTCGACGAGTTCCAGCAGCTCTACGTCAAGGTGGGTCACCCATTAGTCTATCTATATATCCAGTCATTGATTCAGTGAATCATCCACTCAGTCATGTATTCATCCATCGATCCTTCCATCTAGTCAAAGGCTTTCCTGAGAGACTGCCCCAACAACAGGCACACTTTGACTGAAACCAGTTGTTCTACATCAAGATTCAAGGCTTTTATTGTCATTCGTACATAGCTACAGTGTAGTTATGACAATGAAAATCTTATGTCACAGGCTCCTCCAACAGTGCAACACAATACAACAGATAAAAGGTGGGTCATTTATCCATTCATTCATTTTTCCATTCAGTCATTCATACAAAGTGTAAGGGAAACTTCTGCAGCAATGGAGAGTCAGGACTCAGAGAGACACGAGGAGAGTTGGAGCTTTGATGTCAAACACTGGTGTTTTATTACAAGTATCGGCCGGAGGATTTCACATCACAAGTCACAGCAGCCAGAGGTTCTGACTGCACGGGTGGGTTGCCACATCAACTCTGAATAGCCTATCTCTCGATAGACCTTTTTAACTAGCTTACAGAGAGTTAATCATCATAGAGCACTGGAGATAGCCCCAACATCTGGAGACACTGAATCACCTGTCTGTGGTGCTTAGAAGCCAGCGTTCTCACAGTCATAAAACCCTCTGTGACCGATAGTTGCCGGGTCATAAAACTGGTAATATCAACAAAAGCTGAAGCCTCCCATCCCTTAAGACAGATAACAGACTCAGGGTTGGTCATAAAACGTCAACACACAGAAAAGGTTAGACTCCTAGGAGTAAGGACAGAAATATTCTCTAACACAAAGATTCCTGACGGACTGAACCACCATCAGGTTGAACCTTGACTAGTTCCAGCAGATCTACGTCACGGTGGGTCATCCATTCATACGTTTATTAAACCACCCATCCATCCAGTCAAAGGCTTCTTGAGAGACTGCCCCAACAACAGGCAAAATTTGACTAGTTCCAGTTGTTCTACGTCAAGGTCACCCATCCATTTATCCTTCCATCTATTCATTAAACAATTCAGTCACATCTATCCATCCATCCATATGGCAGAACTTTGATGAGTTCCAGTAATCTGGTTGAGAAATGTAAAACATGTCCCTCCTACCTTTGCAGTTCTTCCCGTACGGCGACGCCTCAAAGTTCGCCCAGCACGCCTTCAGGACCTTCGATAAGAACGGAGACGGGACCATCGACTTCAGAGAGTTCATCTGCGCTCTGTCCATCACGTCCCGCGGCAGCTTCGAGCAGAAACTCAACTGGGCCTTCAACATGTACGACCTGGACGGAGACGGCAAGATCACCCGGGTGGAGATGCTGGAGATCATAGAGGTGAGGGGGGGGGGGCTTTGAATGGAGACACAGATCCGTTACCGTAGAACACAACCTCTACGAAAAAGCCTTTAAATATAAAAACTGAAGTTATGCCGCAGTGTTTTCTGTCTTCGTTGATTTTAAAAGTGACCGCTCAATCTTCATTCTAAGTGTCCTTATAAAGGCATGAACTTGAAGCCTGTTCTGCATACTACAAACTATATACAGGGGGTATATTTAGGAGTGTGTGCTCAATCCTGCAGGTACATTTCCTACCTATAAACCCAACCAGATTAAGTGCTTCTGCATGAGCTAGTTTAAACAGAGCAGAATATAATACTCAGCAGGGTCAGTCAAAGAGCTGTCTCCTTCAAAGGTCCAGAATACATCATCAGTAAAGCTTTTTTCCTCATCAGTTATGTTTGGTATTCATAGTGAAATATCTAAATTCTCCCCCCAATGCTGGATGACATAACCCTCCTTTCCTTGTGTTCATTTCTCCACCAGGCAATCTACAAGATGGTGGGCACGGTGATCATGATGAAGATGAACGAGGACGGCCTGACACCGCAGCAGAGGGTGGACAAGATCTTCGGAAAGATGGATAAAAACAACGATGACCAGATCTCGTTGGACGAGTTCAAGGAGGCGGCGAAGAGCGACCCGTCCATCGTTCTTCTGCTGCAGTGTGACATGCAGAAGTGAGACCTCCATCTTCACCCGTTCACACTCTTCTCCTTCCCCTCCCTCTGTAAACACACTCTCCGGACTGCAGCACATGTTTTAATGTCTTTAGGTTCTCTGCCATCCCCACAGGAAAACACAAAAAAAACAATGCTTGGACTACTTTTCAATGGACTCGCTTCTTGTGGTTGTATGCATGAGAATGTCAAAGCTGAATAATTTTGAATATAGCTATAAAGATATCATACGTTTCTATCTCCAAACCCGTGATTTGTGCACAGTAAAACCCCTAAAACATGTAGCTTGTAAATGAGTGGAGCACTGCGTGATGTTCCTGCAGTGTTTAGGAAAACCCCAGTGTTCACCGCTGCTGCCGCTGTACGCTTTACATTATACTAACTAAACAATAACTCCTATGATAATTGTAACCGTCTCTACTATCCAGACGTGGAGAATAGAGAGGCTGTTTTCACACGGTGGAACCAGGAAGAGTACGTTCTTTGCATGCATATAATATGTGTCAGAAAAATATGAATCTCTTACCTTTTGCATCTTTAGGTGGTTATAAAAGAGAAACCCTATGGATTCATTTAGTATTGTTGCATGGGATGTACAGTATGTGACCATCACAGCGTTTGTTCACCTCCAGTAACGTGGGAGCACGCTTTCTCCATCCGGAAACACCTGTACGTGTTCAGTTTACGGAAGGATTGCAGATGTGGGTTAAGAGTTTCAGATTAAAACACACACACAGAGGGATTACTGAGCGGGGTCTCCCGGGCACAGAAAGCAGGGGCAACTCTCAAATATGACCTCAAACAGACGTAAAGCGACGACAAAGAGACACAATGATTGCAAAGATACAACAAATGACGACAAAGAGACACTGCTACGACAACGAGATGCAGCATGACCAGACAAGTGACGGAAATCGACTACATATAGACACAACATGACGAAAAAGGGACAACAAACGACCACAAAGAGACATTAACAGAAACAATTGACTGCTTACAGATGCGAAGTGACTACAAAAAGAGATGTAAAACGACAAGAAAGAGACACAAATCAACTAAAAAGAGACGTACAATTATTGCAACGATACAACGAATGACAACAAAGGGACAAAGCTACTGCAAACAGATGTAAAATGACCAGAAAAGCGACATGAATCAACTAGAAAGTGACACAAAATGACTTCAAAGAGACGTAAAACAACTATAGTAAAACCAAAATGACTTGAAAAAGACACTAAATGATTGCAAAGATACAATGAATGACTACAAATAGACAAAGCTACTAAAAGAGATTCACAAAATGACTTCAAAGAGAGACCCACAGACTACAAAGAGAGACAAAATGATTGCAAATATATGTAAAACGACTACAGAGACTACAAAGAGACTTAAAGTGACTACAAAGAGACTCACAATGACTACAAAGAGACTTAAAGTGACTACAAAGAGACACACAATGACTACAAAGAGACTTAAAGTGACTACAAAGAGACTCACAATGACTACAAAGAGACTTAAAGTGACTACAAAGAGACTCACAATGACTACAAAGAGACTTAAAGTGACTACAAAGAGACTTAAAGTGACTACAAAGAGACACACAATGACTACAAAGAGACTCAAAGTGACTACAAAGAGACTTAAAGTGACTACAAAGAGACACACAATGACTACAAATGGACTTAAAGTGACTACAAAGAGACTTAAAGTGACTACAAAGAGACACACAATGACTACAAAGAGACTCAAAGTGACTACAAAGAGACTTAAAGTGACTACAAAGAGACACACAATGACTACAAAGAGACTCAAAGTGACTACAAAGAGACTTAAAGTGACTACAAAGAGACACACAATGACTACAAATGGACTTAAAGTGACTACAAAGAGACTTAAAGAGACTTAAAGTGACTACAAATGGACTTTAAGTGACTACAAAGAGACTTAAAGTGACTACATAAAGACACACAATGACTACAAAGAGACTCAAAGTGACTACAAAGAGACTTACAGTGACTACAAAGAGACTCAAAGTGACTACAAAGAGACTTACAGTGACTACAAATGGACTTTAAGTGACTACATAGAGACACACAATGACTACAAATGGACTTAAAGTGACTACAAAGAGACTTAAAGTGACTACATAGAGACTTAAAGTGACTACATAGAGACTTAAAGTGACTACAAAGAGACTTAAAGTGACTACAAAGAGACTTAAAGTGACTACATAGAGACTTAAAGTGACTACAAAGAGACTTAAAGTGACTTCAAAGAGACTTAAAGTGACTACATAGAGACTTAAAGTGACTACAAATGGACTTTAAGTGACTACATAGAGACACACAATGACTACAAATGGATTTAAAGTGACTACAAAGAGACTTAAACTGACTACATAGAGACTTAAAGTGACTACAAAGAGACTTAAAGTGACTACAAAGAGACTTAAAGTGACTACAAATGGACTTTAAGAGACTACAAAGAGACACACAATGACTACAAAGAGACTCAAAGTGACTACAAAGAGACTACAAAGAGACTCACAATGACTACAAAGTGACTACAAATTGACTTAAAGCGACTACAAAGAGACTTAAAGTGACTACAAAGAGATGCAAAGACAAACAACAGGCCTGTGCCCAGGAGCCCATCGTCTCATATTCCATCCTTGTAAATGTCATATTTTTTTACGCTTCAGTGACTTATGTTGGCAGAGATATATATATTTATGGAGCAGTTTTTCCTTCTTCATGATCATTTCCTCGTACTGCTGCTGCTGAATCAAGAGATGCTAAAATGCAGAACTCGTGCATTATGAAATCACTCCTAAAATTGGTTTCTTGCTTTTTCCCAGTCTGCTTGTTTGATAGACTTCAGTAAAGTTAACTCAGTACATATCAACATGTTTACAGAAAGAAAAGAAAAACCCTTTTTTGCTGGGAGCTCGACTTCCAATGCAGCAAAAAGAAATAAAAGACGGAGGAAAAAGACCTCCTATATGTTTACTGGACACACTGCATTCCTGAGAACTGTTTTGTAAAAAAAGAGAAACTTTTGATTGAAAAGTCTTGAAATCTATTCTGTTTGCAACAATCATTCAAGACGCAGGACCCTCGAGAGAGGAGACCACGAAGCTCTTGAAAGAGGCGGAGGTTTATTCAGAAATACTCTTTCAACAGTTCTTTGCTTCCCCATATTCAGTCTTTTTCTGCAGGCGTGGACCGAGAGTCTGCCTGCGGAGGATTTTCACCGTCCCTCGATATATATTTGTATTATTTAAGACATTTCAGTCCGGTCACTGTGTCCGATTCTTTGTCTCGTAAATGTTTATATCAAATATGGAAAAATCATAATACAAGTGACTGTATTCTTTTATACATGTGGCATGTGTTGCACCTGAAATGTATTCTATAGTGATTAAAATGAATAAACCATCACCAGGCTTTTTCAAAAGACTCGGCGTCAGGTGTGATTAATGGGAGATGAAATGTGTGGATGAATGTGTGGGAAAAGAAGAGTTTTTAGATCATCTGAATTTATTTTAACACTGATTTTGATTCTTCACATGGAGTTTACAGCAGGAGGAGTGTTTTAAGGGGGAAAACATGGAAAGTTCACATTTAGAGATCATTTATCAACTGTAAAGTGGTTTTCTCTGTAGAAATGTCTTTAAATGCCATTTCCAGCCACTTAAATAGGTAGATGCGTTGCTTTTACATCACATTAAAGTACATTTATTTGGGATTTAGACAGAACGAGACTTGTAACATTAAAACAGGAAATATCACAGTATAATATTATGAGTTTAAATGACTCGTGAACAATTGTTTAAAAGCATGTTTAAAAGCTTTTTTAAACCATTTCTTATTATCTTTTTAAACAATTAACAAACTGTTGGTTCCTTAAACCCACTACCCTTTAATACTGAATATTAGCAAATGCATTCTGTTTGAAACTGAACATGTAATACTGCTATTTACTCAACTAGGCCTGCGAGGGAACAGTTAAAGACTTAAAACCCTTTAGGACTAGCTAATTTTAGAATGTGTGATGAGTTTTTAAAAGGTTCCCAAATCAAAATGTACATTGGATTGATTAGACTTCACAGGACTCTCACTGTGTTGGTCGCTGAGCTGGAAGCTAGCAGCTAACAGCTTAACATGTCTAACAGCTAACGGTGTTAACAGCCAGGGGGCTGACAGCTAACACTGCTAGCAGCGAACTAACGGGGCTAACAGCTAACAGTGCTAGCAGCTAACGGGACTAACAGCTAACGGGCTAATAGCTAATGGTGCTGACAGCTAACAGTGCTAGCCGCTAAGGGTGCAAGCAGTTAATGTTGCTAGCAGCTAACGTTGTTAGCAGCTAAGGGTGCTAACGGGCCTTACAGTGAGTGGTAACAGCTAAGGGTGGTAGCAGCTAACGGTTCTAACAGCTTATGGTGCTAAAAGCCAAGACACTCATGTACAGTTGGTGGCGGTATGCACCTTTTAAGTTGTTTGCAATCCACCAAAAACCGAGAGACGAAGACGAAACGAAGTGAGTGGATTAAACACCTACAGAGGTTTCATTAAGTGTATTTACCATAGACTGTATATATAAATATATTTTACACCTGTTAGCTTAGCTTACAGTTCATCACGAATCAGTTATCTTATTCAACACAACAGCTGTAATCTTGGAAGAAAGAAACTCACAAAAAAACTTAAAATGTGCGCCAAAAATAGTCTCAAATTATCTTTAAATAAAGTCTAAAAGCCATCGGCTAACAGCTAAAGTCTACAAGCTATCGGCTAACAGCTAACGGCTATCAGCTAACAGCTACAGTTATTATTCCAGTTCGGCTCTGGGTGAGTAACAGTTGATTTGTAATGCTCAGCTGACTTTGTTAGTTATTTATTACACCAGTTGTCTTTAAGACAGTTTGAGTTGTTGTGTTGGTGCTCTTTACCATAGATATGGTTTTAAATATATGCTAACTAGCTTATTAGCATCGCCATTCACCGTGACATAGCATTTTTCCCATTGAAATGAATGGAGTTCTTCAGTTAGCAGCTAATGCTAAGTGACGGTTTAGCTCATTAGATAAATAGTTATACTTCATTTAAATAATGATTTATTTTAAACTGGGAAATGAATGTGTCAGAGCAGAAGTGTTTTCAGGCATTACACGAGTTAAACATATTTAAAAGATGCAATAAGATATAATAAAAATGAAGCATTAGCAGCAAGTATACACACAGGACACATATCACTAGAGTATCTAAAGAATACACAATATACAGAGAATAATGTATACATGGAGTACATTAAACAGTCTCACTAGCTAATGTTTGCTTTCTGTGTTAACTTAGTGATAGTTACACACGGATAGCGTTATAACCGTGGTTCAAACAACCATTAATGTCACTTTCTATGTGAATAAAGTCATTTTAATGAAATAAAAGTGAACAAGCTGTGAGCTGTAAGTTAGAATGTAAGTTGCTACACAGATTATGATGAATTACATCTAAATATTTGTATTATATTAATAATAATTTAATAATAACAACTTTTTATCTTAATGGTTAAAGGCATTTGCATGTAACGTTAATAACTATCTGACCTTTCTATCATTTTCTCCTCTGCTTAGCATCACATTGACTAAATGGATCAATTTAAGAAGAAAGAGACCCCTGGAGCTCAGGTCAGTGTGCACTTCATCACAATATATATTCCTAATTTCAGCGTTTCCGCCAGGCGGGCGTTTTGTATATGCGCCGACCGTCCACACTCACAACAACGGCCTACAGACTGTTGGAGTCTGAGTGGTTTAAAACCCACCTCGTCCCCGCGTGTCGTTTGGTGAGCTGAATATATCATAACAGGAAGGAAATCAGAAAACACCAGGATACCAGTTAAACAATAATCTGTTTTAATTATAAAAGGTAATAATCCAATGCAATACAATATAATATAAGGAGTACTCCTGCCCTGGTTCGCGTGCTGTTCAGATTCCGGTCTTGACAGCAGGAGAAGAGAGAGCGAACACACAAACACAAACAGGAGGTATAGAGGTACCACGGGGAGGAGTCTGGCGAGATTCTCCTCCCTCAGAGCCCATCCTGCAGCATTCCAGAAACTTCAGTTGTGTCTAAAGAATATTCCCCGCTCACAAAGATATATACAAAGTAGGGCTGTCAGTCGATTAAAATAGTTAATCGCAATTAATCGCAAATTAATCGCACATTTTTTATCTGTTCTAAATGTACCTTAGAGGAATATTTTTCAAGTTTTTAATACTCTTATCAACATATGAGTGGACAAATATGTGTGTTTATTATCATTTGAACAATGACAAATATTCTCATGAATATTAAACACAACAACCTCTGAACATTACGTGTGTGTGTGTGTGTGTGTGTGTGTGTGTGTGTGTGTGTGTGTGTGTGTGTGTGTGTGTGTGTGTGTGTGTGTGTGTGGCGAGAGAGAGAGAGAGAGAGACTGTGATGGATCGTTGGAGCTATGTGCAACTCAAGGCATATGCTGGAACGGAAGCTGCAATCATGTTGCACTATCCGTGCTGAGTGTGCTGACTCTTCGTACAATGTCCCGCTGTCTGGCTTCCTGCATAAAGTCAAGTGCTCGGCGCAGTTGTGGCGAAATGTCGCTCCTCTGTTTTCATTGAAACAGCTCCTTATATCTGTTAGCGCAGCTAGCTAGCACCAGATGCTAACAACAGCAATACACGTAAGGTATGCCTCGCTCGCTCGTGCCACACATACACACTCCCTCCCGGTCCTCCCAATAGCCAGTCGGTGCCGGTGAGCGTGGAAGTGTGGTCTGCCACAAGCGGGTGGCAGGAGCGGGGCTGTCAGCATCAGCTTGTAGATGGTATTTTAAACTCGATGCGCTCTGAAACTACGGGGCGGCCGAGGACAAAAAATACACATGCGTTAATCGCGTTAAAATAATTAACTTGACAGCCCTAATACAAAGGTTTAATTTCGCATAGCTCCTGGTTACACAGACTGCTATTATTAATACAAAGTAATTAAACACACACATCTACTATTCAAGATATGTAGACTTCCCTGCCATGCTGGAGATCTTAAGAAGAACGTCCCCTTCCCCTTTATACAGAGTAATACAACATGTTTAAGCCAACTACTCCACAATGTTTGTAGCAATTTAGTCCTCACATTTATGAAAGAATAAAGCAGAGAAGTCAATAGAACACAAACACAGGTATTGTTTGAGCAGTATTCACATAGCTGCTCAAATAGCCTTATCCTGCATATCTTTAACACACACATCTTTATCATTAACAGAAGTTGATTGTTCTTTTAGCTTAAGGGCTTCTGTGAACTTCCTTTCACCTCGAAGTCCGCGTTTACTGGAATTAATGCATTCATTGACAATGTAGGAGCCACATATGAAGCCATTTCTGTGTTTGTTACGATACATGTTTTTTGAGTCACTATAGGTGGTGGGTGTGTCATTGGATTTGTGTGGTGACGTTTGTGCTTATATCCGGTTGCTTTTACCTGCGCATTTTGTGATAGATGGGGGAGTGAGCTAAACATTTTTTGTTGACCGCACGCACGCATGCACGCATACAAGGATATACGTATATGGATATGGAATATTGAATTTTTGCTTTGGAAATAAAAGGTCAAACGCATACTGTGTTGGAAAGACTGAGTTTTTGCGCGTCCACAGTGTTTTTTCTCTTGTTTAATCCCTCGCGGCACTTTGTTTAAGATTACTGGCGCAATAATAAGTCAACAAAAAAGACTTGTACCACAGCGTGGATCTACGGAAATCGAGGCTACGGAGGATCGATCTGTGACGCTGTGGAATTAAAAGGAAACATTGAAACGCCGTGTTCGCCGCTGTATTGGAGAGCGGCTTAAGGAAACTTCAGCGTACTGCCGGGAGGATAAAGAAAGACTGACGGACAATCCACACAGCATCAGGAGCGAGCGGTATGTAACTTCTTCATTCATGCTGTGTAAATGTTTGTTAGAACACAGTGTGAATAAGTTACTGCTGCGTGTCCATTGGGGACTGACTTGTTGCTTGCGTGTGAGGGTTTGTGCCGCTAGAGGTTGTGTGGATTGGAGCATTTGTTGTTCATTCATTAAAACATTAAAAGGATATGTCAATAAGTGGATCAAATTCAGATGTCAATGTGGCAAAAATGGATGAACAAAAGAGAGAGTCGATACTCACTGCCAAGGCTTTGGCAAATAAAATGGAAAAGCTTCAAAAGGAATGTCAATCAAAGGTTCACAAAATGAAAAGTGTGATTAAAACAATGAAGGATCTCATGCAAAGGGATGACAACGCCTCACAAACACAAACTCAACTTGAACATTTAATTCAACTGGTTAAAGAAACCATCCTGTTACACAAGTCTGTAATTCCTCTTCTTCCTGCAGACGAACAGGAAAAACAAAATGTATGGTTTGCCAAGACACTGAAATACAATAATGGATTTATCGACGATGTCAAGCAATGGCTTTCTGAAACTGGGAGACAACCGAGCAGCACCATTGCACATGTTCCCTCAATTGAGATATCTGATGAACACCAACAAAGTATGTCTCATGTTTCAAAACACTCTGGGAAAAATGTTGAAACTTCTGAAGCACAAGATGAAATAAAACCAAGCGACAGTGTTTCAAACAGAGGAAGCATTGGGTCTTGCAAGCGGAGCTCTGCTGGAACCAGGTCCAGTGTTTCAACTACATCATCATGCATCAAAGCTGAGGCTGACATGGCCGCTCTCATGGCACGACAAATGTTATTAAAAGACAAGCATGCATTGGAGGAACAAGAGGAAGAGCTCAGGAAACAGAGGGAGCAACTGGAAATGGAAGTGGAAATAGCTGCATCAAGGGCTAAAATGAATGTGCTAAGACGCTCTGGAAGGTCTCGTGCTGCAAGTAACACATCTGTGAGTCCCAATGGCATGCATTCTTATTTGGAAAGGGGACGAAAGGAAGCCACACTCAGTGCTGGAGCAAAAACATTTGTGCCTGACACAAACAGGCCTACAGGTGGCCAGTCTGATGCACAGTTTTCGCACAGAGAACATGAAGTAGAATATGGACATCTGCAACATCAAGCCACAAGAAGCTCAGAGGCCAATATACATCAAAGTTCAACACAATCACATCCACAGTTACAGCACCAAAGCAATCACACAGCAGCACTGGCACCAAGCAGCAGTGCTCAGAATCCTTTAATTAATGTCTTAAAAAGACAAAATGAAATAACATCCATGTTGGTTCAGCAACAGTCTCTTTCTTTTCTGCCTAAAAGAGAAATTCAGATTTTTGATGGCTCTCCTTTTCAATATCAAGCATTCATAAGAGCTTTTGAGCACAGCATTGAGGAGAAGACTCACAACCCTAAAGACTGCCTGTATTTTCTCGAACAGTACACCAGGGGGCAGCCTTTGGAGCTTGTCAGAAGCTGTCAGCATATGGTCCATGACAGAGGATATGTCAAAGCAAAGGCTTTGCTACAGGAGCATTTTGGTAATGCACAGAAAATTGTTTCAGCTTACATGGAAAAGGCTCTTTCATGGCAGCCAATAAGAGTAGAAGATGTGCGAGCTCTGCAAGCTTACGGTCTCTTTCTGAGAGGATGCTGCAACGTCATGGAAGAGTTTGAATACATGTGTGAGTTGAACATGCCTAGCAATATGCTAGCCATCATAAAAAAGTTGCCCTACAAATATAGGGACAAATGGAGAACCCTGGCCTATGACTTATAGAAAAGGCAGGGCCGGAGAGCTACATTCATGGATATTGTTAACTTCATTGAAAGACAGGTGGATATTGTGAGCGATCCACTGTTTGGAGATATACAGGATACTCCACCAGCAGCCAACAAAGATGTGAGGAAAGCTAAGCTTGAACCTTGTTCAAGGATGAGGGGAAGCAGCTTTGCTACTACTATTATGACAGCGGAAAAGAAAGTGGAACCTGGAATAAGAATGAAGGAGAGAGGCTCACTAGATACAAGTGTTTGCCTGTTTTGTGGAGGTGGACATACACTGGATCTGTGTTTTCAACTGGAAAGAAAGGCTCATAGTGAGAAAATCGCTTTCTTGAGGGAACATGGTGTGTGTTTTGGATGCTTGTGTATTGGGCACATGAGTAAAGACTGCAGGAAACGCCTCTCGTGCAAAGTATGCAGTCTGAAGCACCCAAGCATACTTCATATCTATCAGAAAGAGAAAGAAACTGACACAATGCAAGCTAAAGGAAAAGCTGTAAGCAGCGCTCTGATCTCCGTTCAGTCCAGTGGTCTTACAGGGGCCGGTGAGCCAGATTGTACTCTCTCCATAGTGCCTATTCAAGTAAAGTCTAAGAAGGGACATGAAACAATCATAACATATGCCTTCCTGGGTCCTGGGAGCTCAGCATCATTCTGCACGGAGCGGCTGATGAACAAACTGAATCTCAGGGGAAGAAGAACAGACATTCTCCTTCGGACAATGGGTCAGGAGAAAATAGTTGGAAGTCACATTGTTTCTGACCTGCATGTGGCTGGATTAGACAGCAGTCATTATTGTGAGCTGCCTGACACCTACACCCAGAAAACTATGCCAGTTCATCGAGGCAACATTCCTCGGCAGAAAGACCTTCAGAGATGGCCTCACCTGAAACATGTAATGATTACTGAGATTGATTCAGATGTGGACCGGTTGATTGGGACTAATGTTCCTGAGGCACTGGAGCCATGGGAAGTTATTCGGAGTGTAGACGGGGGCCCATATGCAGTCAAAACTATGCTGGGTTGGACTGTCAATGGACCTCTCAGAGGAGACGGGAGTAGTGAAATTACTTGTGGACAGCCAGATGTCACTGTCAATAGGATATCTGTTGCAAACCTTGAAGATCTGTGGAAGCAGCAGCTAAAGGCTGATTTCCCTGAATGCAGTCAGGATGAGCAGATGGGACCGTCAAGAGAGGACTGTCACTTTATGGAGTACGTCACAAAGTCTGCTAAGTTGATGGATGGCCATTACTGTATTGGCTTACCTTTAAGGAAAAGGGATGTTAGTATGCCAAACAACAGGAGAGTAGCAGAACAACGTACACTGAGCCTCAAGAGAAGGTTTGATAAAGATGTTTCATTTCATGCTGATTACACCGCTTTCATGAATGACATCCTTTCAAAGGGCTATGCAGAGAAAGTGCCAGTTGTGGATCTGGAACGCAGTGACGGCAGGGTATGATATACCACACCATGGTGTATACCACCCAAAGAAGAAAAAGATCAGGGTCGTATTTGACTGTGCAGCTACATTCCAGGGAACATCGCTGAATGCGCAGCTCCTACAGGGACCAGATCTTACCAGCACACTGGTTGGAATCATGACAAGATTCAGAAAGGAACCTGTTGTACTCATGGCAGACATAGAAGCCATGTTCCATCAGGTTCGAGTACCAGCTGAGGATTCGGATCTGTTGAGGTTTCTCTTTTGGCCAAATGGAGATCATCATCAGAACTTAGAAGAGCACAGAATGGTTGCACATCTGTTTGGAGCTACATCGTCGCCAAGTTGTGCTAGTTTTGCCCTTAGAAAGTGTGCAGAGGACCATCGGGAGCAGTTCAGTCCCAAAGTAATCAACACTGTCCTGCACAATTTCTATGTTGATGATTGTCTAACATCAGTGGTTTCAGAGGAGGAGGCAGTGGCAGTCTATCATGACCTTTGTGCACTTTGTGCTCAAGGGGGCTTTCATCTCACAAAGTGGATTAGCAACAGACGTATCGTGCTTGCTGCTATACCTTCGATGGAGAGAGCGAAAGAAGTTAAGGATCTGGACTTGGATAATGACACACTCCCTGTGGAAAGAGCATTGGGCGTACAGTGGTGTGTTGAGTCAGATGTCTTTAAGTTCAAGATCATGATCAAGGACAAACTCATAACCAGAAGAGGGATCCTTTCCATGGTCAGCTCAATATTTGACCCATTAGGAATATTGGCACCTGTGGTCCTATCAGCCAAGATGATTCTTCAAGACTTGTGCAGAAGAGAACTTGGTTGGGATGATATTATACCAACCAGCCTCAGCTGCACAACAGTGGAAAAATTGGCTGAAGGAGCTCTGCAATCTCGAAGAGTTTAAAGTTGACAGATGCCTAAAACCGGTGGATTTTGGGGAAGTGACCTCTGCTCAGCTACACCACTTTGCAGATGCAAGCGAAGACGGCTATGGAACAGTGACTTACCTGTTATTACATAACATCAAAGGACAAGTGCACTGTGTCTTCATTATGCGAAAAGCTAGAGTGGCCCCATTGAAACCAATAACCATCACTCGAATGGAATTGACGGCTGCCGTGGTTGCACGTCGTATGGACAAGATGTGTAGGAAGGAGCTGCAAATGCAACTTAAAGACTCCATCTTTTGGACTGATAGTACTTCCGTACTGAAGTACATCAGTAATGAGA
Organism: Pogonophryne albipinna; assembly: GCA_028583405.1. Taxonomy (NCBI): domain Eukaryota; kingdom Metazoa; phylum Chordata; class Actinopteri; order Perciformes; family Artedidraconidae; genus Pogonophryne; species Pogonophryne albipinna. The sequence goes on from JAPTMU010000108.1 coordinate 461,271, forward strand.
CCTTAAGGTTTCGAACCTTCATCGCAAACAGGGTTTCAAAAATATGCAGCGTATCAAATCCATCTCAGTGGAGATATGTTCCCACCGCAAGCAATCCTGCCGACTGGGCTTCCAGGGGAGTCAAAGTGGAAACGCTCCTGAAAGATGACGCATGGGTGTCTGGACCTCAGTTTCTCACTGGACCTGAAGAACAGTGGCCTGGGAACCCTGATGGCTCTGAAATGGCACCGGAAGACCCTGAGGTCAAGATAAGTCTAAATGTGAATGCTGTGCAGGTTGAAAAAGAGATGGATGCTGTAACCCGATTGATCAATCACTTCTCTTCTTGGATCCACCTGAAGAAGACAGTTGGTTGGATCCTTAGGTTGAAAAACCTGCTGCTGTGCCTTAGTCGGAAGAAGAAGCAATTGAGTCTGACTCTTGCTCAGTCTGGCTTGAATAAGGAACAACAAGACCGAGAGATGAAAAAGGAAATGCAGACTATCAAGGCTCAGGTGGTCTCTGGTTTTCTTTCTATTGAGGACCTCCGAAAAGCTGAGAAAGAAATTATCTGCTTTTGCCAAAGAAAAAGGTTTCCTGATGAAATCAAAGGCTTGCAAAAGGGAGAAGGTGTGAAAAGGACTAGTCACATCTACAAGCTCAACCCAGTACTTGAAGATGGTGTTCTGAGAGTGGGAGGACGTCTCAGTAGAGCAGCAATGCCTGAAGAATCTAAACATCCTGCTATATTGGCAAAAGATCTTCACATTTCTGACATCATTCTACGGCAAGTACACCAAGATGTGGGACACGGTGGTCGTAACCACATGCTATCTAGCCTGCGACAAAGATACTGGATTCCTGGTGCTAGTGTGGCTATAAGGAAAACCCTGTCAAAATGTATTGTTTGTCGGCGACTAAATGGAGCTCCAGGAATGCAGCAGATGGCAGATTTACCTCGAGACAGAGTTTCTCCAGATGAACCTCCATTCACTCGTGTTGGAGTTGACTATTTTGGACCTTTTGAGGTCAAGCGAGGAAGGAGTACAGTTAAAAAGTATGGTGTTCTCTTCACATGCTTAACAGTAAGAGCCATCCACATCGAAGTAGCTTCATCCTTGGATACAGATTCCTTTGTTAATGCTCTTCGACGCTTCATCGCAAGACGTGGACAAGTATTGGAATTACGCTCAGATAATGGAACCAACTTCGTCGGAGCTGAGCGTGAATTGAGAGAGACAATAGAAAGGTTGAATATTGCTAAAATCAACAACACCCTCCTTCAGAAAGGAATAAAGTGGACTTTCAATCCCCCTACTGGATCCCATCATGGAGGAGTATGGGAAAGGTGGATCAGATCTGTGAGGAAGGTTCTGAATTCCAGCCTGAAGGCACAGAACCTTGATGAAGAGTGTCTTCACACGGTTCTTTGTGAAGCCGAATCCATCATCAACAGCCGTCCCATAACGAGAGCATCCACAGATCCCAATGACTTGGAAGCACTAACCCCTAACCATCTTTTGCTGCTAAAAACCAAGCCATCTTTTCCACCTGGACTGTTTCATAAAGAGGACATATATATGCTCGTTGAAAATGGAAACAAGTTCAGTACATCTCAGACTTGTTTTGGAAACGATGGATTAAGGAGTACTTGCCTCTACTCCAGGAACGACAGAAGTGGTCAAATGTAAAGCGCAACTTCATACCAGGAGATATTGTGCTCATAGTCGATGACTCAGCACCTCACAATTCATGGCTTACAGGAAGGATTGTACAAACCATTCCAGACAGAAGAGGACTTGTACGTCAGGTGCGAGTGAAGACAAAAACTAGCTATCTGGACAGGCCTATCACAAAGATCTGCCTTCTACAGGAAGCAGAAGAGCCGTGAGGAAATTAGTGAACTTCATAGACCTTGACATTGACGTTTTTTCCGACTTTTTATTAAGTGATAGTAAAGATCACTCCTTCATAGGCTAACAAACTATATATTTTTTATTTAATTTTCTATTTTTTGCCTAAAGAAGAAAAGGACACTTTAACAAAGGACGTTTTTATCCTTAAAAGTTTTTTCCTTGATTGTCTCCTACATCATTTTTCAGTTGTGTAATTATTATGTTGATATAATTAGGGGCCGCAATGTAGGAGCCACATATGAAGCCATTTCTGTGTTTGTTACGATACATGTTTTTTGAGTCACTATAGGTGGTGGGCGTGTCATTGGATTTGTGTGGTGACGTTTGTGCTTATATCCGGTTGCTTTTACCTGCGCATTTTGTGATAGATGGGGGAGTGAGCTAGAGAAGGACAATTTTTGTTGACCGCACGCACGCATGCACGCATGCAAGGATATACGTATATGGATATGGAATATTGCATTTTTGCTTTGGAAATAAAAGGTCAAACGCATACTGTGTTGGAAAGACTGAGTTTTTGCGCGTCCACAGTGTTTTTTCTCTTGTTTAATCCCTCGCGGCACTTTGTTTAAGATTACTGCCGCAATAGACAATTCAGACTGACTATTGTCTTAACTGTGTGACTCAATTCTCAAGGCCTGCAGGATGTGCATTATTAACTTAACAAGAATTTAACCATTATATCTGGGGAAAATGTCCCTTGCAGTTCCCTTGTTAATTTGCAAAGACCATTGATGATTAACCAAGACCCTCAAGGCCTCTAACTGCAACAAGACTTTCTGAAAAACACTTAACGGGTAATCTTTTCACTCAAAACAGAAATCACAAGTAATACTGCACCTTACTTACTCACAAATAGCCAAAAAACCACCCTTTTGATTATATGTAAAAGTGGAAGAAAAAGACTATTGCGCTAATCTACTTTTAAGAAAAAGGGAACATTGTTTCAGGAATATATAAAAAACCTCTATATTTAAGAGGAAAAATGTACTTTGTTCCTTCAACTATTAACACACAGGAATGTATAAAACCACACATATATTAGTGATAACATGATGCAACACACCTCTTAATATGGGTGACCTTAAAATGAATATACCAAAAATACGCTGTATCAAACTTTCTGCATAATACTTTACATCAATTCCCACAAGACAGAAATAAACCAGCGACTGTATTCTCCATGACACAGACAGTCTGTGGTTTGTACTTGTTTAACTTCTGTCTAGTTTCTGAACAGATAAGAGGAGCTGTGAGCTCTGAGTGCTAACAGCTAACGGCTGATGCAGTGTTGCCAATTCCATAGTAAGGAAAGTAGCTATTGGCTGTCCGAAAAGTCGCCAGAAGTCCCTAAATGACGTCATCGCCCAATTTGCATATCATGTAATGGCGGTAAAATAACGTTCCACCCCCTTCAAGGATCAAAACTTGAATCCTCCAGAGTAAATCCAGACGACACTAGATCAGAAATGTCTCTATTAGAAAAAGTAGAAATAGTTTTAGTAGTTTTTAGTAGAAATCTCCCTCACAATAAAGGCAGTATAGTATGCCCCTGTGTCATCTCCAATAAATGTCTTCAACCATCCTTTAAACTCAGGGTTTGATTCCCACTCCTTTCTGTACTTTTGTGAATACAGTTTAGACTGTGACACGATGACTTACGTGGATGTTTAGCTTGTCACAGAGAGGCACACACACAGTGGACGAGGTGATTAAGTGACTGAAGCTGTCTCGACGCGGGAGAGTGTGGCTGTCTCCTCTCTGCTCTGACTGCAGCTGAGCTGCTGCGGGAGGCAACTATGAGTCTGCGCGCCTGTCGGTACTATGGGAGGGCTGAGGGGCTCACGGCAGCTCGTTAACTGCAGAACAATACGTGAGTCTCCAAACACCAGAAAAGTCCCTAATAACACCATTACAAGTCGTTAGATCAGTCGTTAGTCGCTTTTGACAAAAATAAGTAGCCGGAGGTTTTGGAAAGCCGCCAAATTTAACGACAAAGTCGCCAAGTTGGCAACACTGGGCTGATGTTGGTTTTGTGTTTCGCATTGAAGATGACGTCACGGCTCCGCCTACACTGCGTTACTATAGTTACTGCCCCAGTTCCTAAACTGTAATGGAAACGCAGCATAAAGTGAGCCAGAGTAGGAATACTCTGTTTCAGTAAAAGTCCCTCAATCAAAATATAGTGAAAGTAGAGACAGTGAAAGTAGTGATTGTGCAGATTGGTCCATTTCAGAATAATATATCTGATATGTTTTATAATGATTGATCATGAAAGTGTTCTCAAAGCTGGTGGAGGTGCAGCTAGTCTGAATGACTTTGTAGACTGCAGGGTAGCTGGTGAAGGTGCAGCTAGTCTGAATGGCTTTGTAGACTGCAGGGTAGCTGGTGGATTTACTCCAGGTGGAACTAAAGTCTGATTCAACACTTGGTTAGATTTCACATCATTCATCCAGATCTGAGAAGTAACTAAAGGGATTAAATACATGTAGTGGAGGAAAAGTACAACATGTACCTCTGACTTATGTTTACTGCCAACCTAAAAGTACCTCAAAAATAGTAATCAATAATGAATTGAAAAGTTATTTGGCTGATTGTTTTATTTTGGCTCAGCCAGGTTATATGGGATGCCTTACAGATCTACTTGTCTACTTACAGATGGGTCACTCATTTTGAAATATTAAACTTAGTTTTATTTTCTTTAATTTGTCATCCTCGTGTAGAAGGCTATCACGAAACACACATTTGGTTGTTTACAGCATAAAGAACATCTGATTTAATGTGAGGTAGGGAAATAATCATTTGAGTATAAGTATGTGTGGTGGCGTCTTGATCCTTGTCTACAATTGAATAGCCACCTCTATCGGGGTTGTGGGTTTTGACGTGCCTCTCTTTGTTTCCAAACAATTCAGCGGAGATCGTAGTTGAATCAGATGAGCTTTATTCATTGATCCACACGGTACATACAGGAGGACACATTTCTTCGCTTCATAGTCACTAAAAGTTTATCATTTTCCAAAGGAACAAAAAGAACACGGTCAAAAGACTTTTCCGTCTCCCCGTCTATCACCCCCAGCTGTGTCCTATCAATCTACCATATATAGGCATAGCCGTGCACGTGATACTGACGCACATATAACAAATAATAAGTGAGCCGTAAATTAATGCATTTTAAACCATAATGTGACTCACAACAAATAGCCGATAATTTACAGTATAATCCAATTTATATTATTATTAAGCCTAACATTCAGACAATAATAACAAAAGGAAAAATGGCTCTAACAGTATGTGTATATAAATATGTAATTTTTGACAGCTGTAAGATGCTTAAAAATGCACCTTGAAAATGCTTGAAAAGTGCTTGAATTTGACTTTGGAAAAGGTGTAAGAACCCTGAAACTTTCTATATGTTCTCTCCAGATGTCACCGTTTTGGATGGGTAATGCTTGTGGTTGTTTTGTGTTGAAGTTGTTCCACAGATCCCAGAATTGATTTTGATCAATGGCTTTCTCAATATCCTCAAGTTTCATGTGGGTATCATTTTGTTTTTTGTTCCTTATTGTACATTTATATTTGTTTAAAACGTCATTGTATCTAATGCGTAAGGCTGGGTTGTTTGCCGATGTTTTTCATTTGCTATTTTTCTCAGGTCTTTTCTGATGGTCTTGCATTCAAACCATGTGTCAGCGTTTTGCCTTTTAACAGGCTTCTGCTTTTGTTTGATAAGGTCAGCTTTAATAGCTGCCTTATGAAATATCATATTGATATAATCAATGGCCATGTTTACACCATCTTTGGTAGGAACATATTGATTTTGGTCAAATAGTGACATGTCATTCATCAGATCAGGTGAGTTCAAGGCCATGGTGAATTTGTCTCCACTGTCTGGGGCCCATCTGTAAGTAGGATTTAATGTATACAGCTTACTGGGTTCCCTTGTTGTGTCACTCATCGGACCTGAGAGTTTAAAGAACACATTGATTTGGTCTGAAAAGGGGGATTGCTGTCTGACAGTGAATGCACTGATAGTGGAGGGGTCCATGTCAGTGATTGCATAGTCTACTACAGTGGTTCTCACATGGGGGTACGCGGACCCCTAGGGGTACGTTGGAGTACTGCAGGGGGTACGTGAGATTTATTTTTATGTTGATGAAAAAAAAAAAAGGAAATGTAACGAAGTTTGAGCAGTGTGGGTTTTATATGAACAGAGTTACACATATTTCACGACGCAAAGTGTAATAACTGCAGTGGCCTTCCTGTCACTGAGAATAACAAAGATCTATTGTAAGTACAACGTATTAAACCGATCAGTTCAATGCAACTAATGTCGTCTTAGTGTTATTGTATGATGTTAAAATTGGTTTGCCATGAATTTAGTGATGGATTGTAAACATTTGAAATGTAGAATTTAAGTGTTTCTCAGTTACAATGTTGTTGTTTTCATAAATCAGACACCGATGGTGCAGCACTGTGCTGTACCTCTTTATATAGGCATTTCTTCCTTAACAAATTGTTTTTGTGCTGATCAGGGGGTACATGGCTGAATTTTTTTTTCAAAGGGGGTACATTATTGAAAAAAGTTTGAGAATCACTGGTCTACTACACTAGACCCTAGAGCTGAGGAGTATGTGAACCTCCCTAAAGAGTCCCCTCTGAACCTCCCGTTCACTATGTACAGGCCTAAGGCCCGACAGAGATGCACTATCTCTTTGCCATTCTTATTGATTTCAGAGTCAAGGCTGTTCCGATGGCTGACGGATGGTGTGGTAAACAGGGGGGGCTCACCAAATACATGGTGGCTGCCCTGTGGGTCGATGACATCAGGTTCAATTCCTGTTCGTCCGTTCAGATCTCCAGTTAGAAGCACATTTCCCTGGGCCTGAAAATAGGCGATTTCTGAATGGAGAGTTTCAAAAATGTCTTCTTCAAAATAAGGAGAATCTACTGGGGGTATATAAATAGCACACACGTATAGATTCCTGTCAGTTATGCCCAGGGTTTGATCTAACCTTAGCCAAATGTGTGATTTACCTTGTTTTACTACTGAGATCTGACGGCAAAGATCTCCTTTATACCACACCAAGATCCCCCCGATGTTCTGCCCTTGCGTATGTTTTTAGATTTAATAGAGGGCACCATGACTTCATTATAACCTGGAGGACAGTGAGTGAGCAGATCATTTTCACACCATGTTTCTGTTCATATAGTTGGATCAACATCTTTGATAGATTCTAAGAACTTTTTTCACTCTTAACCTCAAAGGTTGAAGAGTGGAGTCCCTGAATATTCCAACAGCTTATATGAAATTAACGCATCTCTTTTTCCAAAAACAATCAAAATCAAAATGAACCTGTATAGTGAGACGAATATATATATATATATAAACTATTTTCACTAATATTACTATTGTACTGATTACTACGATAACATATAAATGTAATGTCTTAGCTGGACAGAAGTCGGGTGCACAGGGTGTGCAGCATCATCCTGATGTCTCCCAGTTCAGAGGTAGCAGGGGGAGGGAGGGTGCAGCATCATCCTGATGTCTCCCAGTTCAGAGGTAGCAGGGGGAGGGAGGGTGCAGCATCATCCTGATGACTCCCAGTTCAGAGGTAGCAGGGGGAGGGAGGGTGCAGCATCATCCTGATGACTCCCAGTTCAGAGGTAGCAGGGGGAGGGAGGGTGCAGCATCATCCTGATGACTCCCAGTTCAGAGGTAGCAGGGGGAGGGAGGGTGCAGCATCATCCTGATGACTCCCAGTTCAGAGGTAGCAGGGGGAGGGAGGGTGCAGCATCATCCTGATGTCTCCCAGTTCAGAGGTAGCAGGGGGAGGGAGGGTGCAGCATCATCCTGATGACTCCCAGTTCAGAGGTAGCAGGGGGAGGGAGGGTGCAGCATCATCCTGATGACTCCCAGTTCAGAGGTAGCAGGGGGAGGGAGGGTGCAGCATCATCCTGATGACTCCCAGTTCAGAGGTAGCAGGGGGAGGGAGGGTGCAGCATCATCCTGATGACTCCCAGTTCAGAGGTAGCAGGGGGAGGGAGGGTGCAGCATCATCCTGATGACTCCCAGTTCAGAGGTAGCAGGGGGAGGGAGGGTGCAGAATCATCCTGATGTCTCCCAGTTCAGAGGTAGCAGGGGGAGGGAGGGTGCAGCAGGCTGGGCTACAACTGCAGCGTAGCTGCTGTCGGCAGGCAGGGAGGGAGACGAGGAGCAGCTGTTGCTGCATATCCCTGCTGCTGATGTTGTGCAGGGGGTGAGCGGAAAGTAGCCTCCTCTGGTTGTGTTAGGGACGTGGGGAGTGGGAGGTCCAGGCTGAGCTGTTGTGTCTCCTCACAGCAGGGGTGGTGATCCTGGGGCGGTGATGGGGAGGAAGCGGTCTGGGAGGATCTATAAAGCCTCTAGTAGAGGAGGGGGTGGGAGGACTGCGTCCCAGGGCTGCATCTTTGAGGGTCTTTGCAAATATACCCACCCTCTCTCAGTGTAGGTGAAGTCCATCATAGAGGTCCCAGCGGCCAATGGTTGAGTGGAGGGCCAGGTGGACATTTGGTAAGGTGGCGCATCCTTTTCTGATCTCCATATTAATGTCATGGATGCATGGGCGTCGCAGCCATGAGGGTGGGACAAGTCCCCCCCACCTTTTAAAATGATTAGTTTAGACCCCCCCCCCCCCACTTTTACTATTCGGAAAGTCCGTGAATCGGTCTATCCACTCGCCGCTCTCTGTAGAGCGCTGTGTCAGTGCTTCACTATCAAATCCATTCCACTTGCTTATTGAGAGAATGCCCAAATCAATTAAACTCCGTACCATGTTTTCACTGCTACTTTGTACCAAGGCAGATTCTCAGAGCCGTACACATGCTGCGTCTTGTGTGTAGCTGTGTCTTTAGTTGTAAAATAATTTCCCTGCTGAGAGGCTCCGGTGCTAACAGTTCACGAGCGTGTTCCACTAGCACCCGGATATAAGGCGATGTTATTAAAGAGGTGGAGGAGACTCCTCTCCTGTCAGACTGAGAGGCTGATAACTACAGCTCAGTGAGGTGAAGGACTCTCTGAGAGGTGGAGGGAGAGTCCTCTCCTGTCAGACTGAGAGGCTGATAACTACAGCTCAGTGAGGTGAAGGACTCTCTGAAGATCGAGAGTTTTTATCACTTAAAATGTTGAAAGGGAAAAAGTACAAGGACATCCCTCTGTTGGAGGGGCAAAGGAGTCTGGTGGGATTCTTTTCGGAGTATTGAAGATCGTTTCCCCGACATCGGCGGTGCCTGCCACAGGACAACACGGAACGTGCGCGATTTGGACGCGATGAGCGCGGGGGTGCTAGTGAAGCTCGCGCGTAAACTGTAGTTAAATGACTCTCTAAAAAGAACCGGAATTCCCATCACTGACGTAAAGAGATAGTATCTATAAGGGAGGGCTAACGGATCATACTGAGACTCGCAGTGACAGGATGCCGTCTCCCTCTGTCTCCTGTATACCAGAGGTGGGAGTAAGTCATACATGTGAAAGTCTCAAGTTACTGTGGTGAGAGTCAAGCAAGTCAAGTCATACGAAATCCTGATGAATAACCCCAGTTTCCGCATTTAAATCAGTTAACCTGTTAAGCCCTGAGCCTGTTTTTCAGGTTTCAGGCTCGAAAATGCCACTAACACAACAAATGACTATATCTTCACTTCTAAAAGGGGCAAATTAATAAAAAAAAATCTCAAAGCAAGGTTACATCTGTGAGTTGGATGTAGAAGTGTCAGAATCAATATAGATGTTTTTATTTTAATGTAAATTCAGATGGAACACAGTAAAAACATGTAAATTCTAATCTCCGCCTAAAAAACCCCATTACTTATAGTGAACACCACCCTTGAATGATGGGTTAGTAGAATAAAGGCTTTAGGAATCCAAACTATAACATATAATAAGTACCCTGTATCAAGATTGATGCAAAACAAGTGAAATTTGACCTTTTTAGAGAGGTTTAGAAAAATAAAGTCCAGGCGGACTCACCTCTGGGTAATTTGGGAACCATCGGTTCCATTTGACCTTTTACACTGTAAAAATCATTTTATCACTTTGAATGTTCACTATAGGTATTCATTCCATCCAAATACAACTGTTGTGAAAAAAAAAAATTATAAAAAAAATCTGCTCTGTTATCTGCTGTCCGCTCTGTGCTCCGTGCGCTCTGGGTCCTGCTGCAATTCCTGCTTCCTTACGTAGTAAACAATAAGTAGAGCCTGCTCCGTAATGTGCTTCCGCTGGCTGGCATTCTTTATACTTTACGCAGGACCATATCTCTGGAACCCATTGGTCGATTCGCGTGATTTACACCTTTTTCTTAACCATTAGATCCAATAGAATCGAGGGGCAGTTCCCAAATCCACGTAAACATTACCATTGCGGACGTAATAGAGAAGCAAACGAAGCATATCTGAAAGTACAAGCCTGGACTGCAAAAAGTTATACCCAGTATATTGCCATAAATATGATGATGGATTATCAGTAAAAAATTCTACGTGACACAAAGACATTGGATTAACTTTGAGCGGCGTTTTTATTCCGGTGAACACAACTTTTGATCACAAATCAAAAAAGGTAAGACGTAATTATTGTTTTATTTTTTATTATTATTATTCAGAACACACACACACACACACACACACACACACACACACACACACACACACACACATAAAGATAACACATCAAGTGTTTCACTCTTAGTTAAATGATTTATAAAAGTCTAATCACAAAATAAATGCAGGCTATAAACAATTGAACACACGCCTGCATTGCAACATATATCAAGTAAATTGCAAAACAACTGCAACTGCATTGCTACAATCCCAAACCACTACTTGTAATGGCAGCCAGCTCTGGACACTATTGGAGTGATGCAAGGCAGTCCATGAAGCTGATTGCTTCTCTCTGCAAGTGAAGACACGCAAGGTGTGGCCCTTAGTGTGGGTGGGACCTTGGACATGCTGCGTGATGTTAAAGCACTCCAATAGTGACAGAAACTCAGCGGCAAAGGTGCAGGTGCTGGAGTCCACGTGGATGTTAAAATCACCTAGCAGTAGTGTGGATGGGGACATGGAGCAGATTGAGGTGAGAAGCTCAGACAACTCAGACATGAATGAGGTGGAAGGTTTGGGGGGCGGTAAATGAGGACGACCTGCTGCTTTGAGGGGGCAGCCACTGAGAAGGCAATGCACTCAAGTGAGATTTTATTCGTCACAAGCAGCTGTTTGACAGGGATATCTGCTCTGTGGATGACTGCCAGCCCACCACCACGACCAATGGAGCGGGGCTGTTGGAGATAAGCATAACCTGGGGGGGGTGGCTAGGTTGAGTGTGAGGAAGTCCTGTTGGTTTTGCCATGTCTCAGTGAGGCAGAGAAAATCCAATTTCCTATCAATGATGATTTCATTAATAAGTGATGCTTTGTTGTCAAGGGAGCGGGTATTTAACAACATGAATGTGTGGGAGTTGTTATATGTTGCAATGGCTGGTAAAACAGTGATGCCATCAACACAGGCCAAGGGCTTCAGGTTAACACTGCACACGTGTGGTTTGTTGTGATGACGTAAGTGGGCGGTGACGGGTCGCCGGGACCACACAGTTGGGATAGTGTCAGCTGAGCCGGTGTAAACAAACCCACGTTTGGAACCTCTATGGACATACCTGGGTCTGCCAACTCGTAACAGCCCGAGGTATTCAATGACTGACAGATATAGAGGGGGTGTAGTGAAGTGGTTGATCCTAAAAAGTTGCGAGGCGGAGTAGCGAAGCATCACGATCAGGCTTGGAATTTCGTCATTTTAGGGGCAAGGCCATTTGGCCTTTGGTGTTACACATTTTTTCAGGGCACAAAGGCCAATGAGGGAAACATTTGGATTTGGAGCTTGCAAATAAATAACTTCACTTTTTTATAAGAAAAACACACGAATGACATGGAAAACAAATCACTTTTTTAATATCAATAATGTCAAACATGATATCATCATATAGGCCTATGCCTCCTTAGTATTACCGTATATAATACGGTAATACTAAGGAGGCATTTACTTTGAATAATTAGTGTTTGGTATGTTTTCCATCTACTACTTCTCCAATTCACAAATCCAAAATCAAATCAAAAAATCTAAAATGCTATTAATATGTAACAAATATATTCCATTTCAGAGCAGAAGAAACAGCCTTCAAGGGACAAACTATGCACATACATCATTCAGCAGTGTGTGGGCGTGTGTGTGTGTACGAGAGTATCTTTAATCAACTCCTCACAGCTCTGGTCAGAAACTGGACAAAAGTTAAACATGTACAAACCACAGACTGTCATGGCGAATACAATCGCTGCTTTAATTCTGTCTTTTGGACGTTGTTGTGAGTGTGGACGGAGCAGCTACAGGTTAGTTTAGCCTGATTGATCCATTCAGAAAACACGCATTTTAAAAGGTTTCTCGCTTGCCGTCTTATCTGCAGACTTGTCAAAGCATTAATTCATGTTTTTTACTAACCGGTATCAGTATTTAGTTACTTCGGCATCATTTTGAAACGTGTATTACAATAAATCACGGTCAAATATGTTCATTTTGTCGCAGTTGGTTTCCACCACAGTATTTACATGGAAATAAGCCCCGCCCCCTCTCCAGCGCGTTCTGTTTGAATGACAGGAGTAAACACAGCTGACAGCCGCGGTGAAACTCCAGCGGTTAGAGCGATGAGAATATTCGCATCACGTCCGTTGTGAACGCAGCATAATGCAGTTCAGAAAACACTGTTCTGTCGCTTTTAAAGCAACTTTGAGATTTTAACAGTATCAGGGGCACACAGGCCATGGTGGCCGTAGGACGTACAATTATTTGTGGGGCATAACGGCCAGACCGAGGGGCCACGACGGCCATGGCCGTCGTGGCCGCCGTGAAAATCCTACCCTGATCACGATGGTATGATGCTAATGTTAGCACAGCGTTAGCTGTGGTCGCGGATCGGCCGGGAGAATTGCTATCAGCCAAGAGTACAGATGAACCAGGACAGCAGGCAGCCTGTCCAGGAAGCGACTCAAGGACGGACAGCACTGAGGAGAGATGGTGGAAGTTGAAGAAGTTTGCCGCAGAGGAGCACCGGTGGTGGCCAGAGCAGGCTAGCCTGAGCAGGTAGAACTAGGCTAGCTTCTGATCGCCGTCAGACTGGCTGGGTGGAGAGGACCGTTGTTGTGTCTTTTGTGGCAGAACAAAATGAAACGGCAGCTAAGCAGGTGATACAGTGAAGCAGGATCGGGACTCAAAACGGGAAAATGAGACGGAGAATCGGGCTTGTCGTCAGATGGAGCCACTAACGTTAGCGATAGCGTTAGCCCTGAAGCAGGAGCAGGTGAGCAACATTAGCAGGTGTAGCAGGGTGGACAGGTCGGAAGCGGAGCATCCGTAAAAAGTTGCGATCGGGTGTTACAAAAGTGTCCAGAACAGCGTGTGCAAGCCACTGAACGTATGGAAAGTGAGGTAGAAACGTTGGTCCAAAACTCGGCAGATACATTTTCGGACAGAGAAGCGGCGAACAGACAACGCCAGCGTCCTCTCTTTCCAAAAGTGTTGTGTCACACAAAATAAATAAAAAAAATCTAATGAATCTGAAAACTTTTCACGGACCCCCTGGCAGAGTGCCACGGACCCCGGGGGGTCGCGGACCCCACTTTGAGAACCACTGCTTTAGAGAATCCGACTGCACTTCACTATCCCACGTGTTTATGATGCGCCAGCGGACGTCCTGAATGTGCGTCTGCTGCTGTGGGGAAACTATGGAAACTACAGTTTTCTATACAGCGGACTACAAACATGGATGTTTAATAAGAAGGAGGGACTACTGTAAACTCATCTAGAGACTCTGTGCTCTGATGCTGTTGCTTTAGGCTTTATGAACGTGGACAACAGAGAAACAGATTCTTCAGGACCAAAGTTGGAATTGAAATAAAAAATGAAAGTGAAACTTCTGCTCGTCGCCCTCTCCCTCCGGTCCACATTAATACAAATGATCCCAATACGTATGATTGATGAAAAGATCAATCAATACAGATGTATTTATTATAAACGTTAGTCCTTAACATCTATCTCTGTGTATATCACCATTCAAACATCTTTTAAAAGTTGAACAAACTCCACACAGCTCAGTAAAGACTGTGAGATGTTGACTTTATTTGATCATTTCAGTAAAAACTAACGTTCATATTTCTCTCTTTGATTATAATACTGATGAACGTTCAGAACAAAGCACTTTGGCAACTTCCCACATACGTTTTAAAAAGCTTAATAAGCACCGTAACTTTCATGATATCATTTCTCCGTCATAATCGGTTGTTTCCGTGAACGGCCGACTGTTGTGTGACGGCAAATGCTGCGGCTGCAATGCATTGTGGGGCAGCACTTTCTCCTCTCCTCTCGGTGAGGGAGGTCCAGTGGTTCCTAAGCTAAAGGAGGTTAGAAAGGAAGTTTGAAACCTCCTTTCCTTTCATGTAGAGAATTGGAACGGCACTTATCATGGCTGCCACTGAGGGACTTCCGGGTCATTTCACTCCGTTAGGAAGGATCCTAAGCTAAATGACTATTGGAACGCAACCCAGGTATTACTCTTGTGTTTTTTTTTAGCTAAAAATTGTTCATATTGTCAGTTAGCGGAGTTTCTTACCGTTAAAAGGGTATGGAACATGAATAGTTTCATAAATGTTAAGAAGCCCTGAGACATAGTCTCAAACACACTGGGGGGGGTCCACTGGGGGGACCGCCTGGCTTAAGAGGTTAAAAGACAGTGGTTATGAAAACTAGAGTTTTATTTTCCACATTAACAACAATGGAGAGTGGGGCTCTGAAATCATAAAACAGGTGATAGGGGGAAGAATTGTGTGTGTGTGTGTGTGTGTGTGTGTGTGTGTGTGTGTGTGTGTGTGTGTGTGTGTGTGTGTGTGTGTGTGTGTGTGTGTGTGTGTGTGTGTGTGTGTGTGTGTGTGTGTGTGTGTGTGTGTGTGTGTGTGTGTGTGTGTGTGTGTGTGTGTGTGTGTGTGTGTGTGTGTGTGTGTGTGTGTGCGGTTAAAACGTAGCAGCCTGCGGTCGCTCGTTAGCTGTTCTAATGAAGGTAAACACAGTGAAGGCACAGCTCTTTGCAGCTGCTGCTGCTCTTCTCAGATTCTGCTGAGTTACACGTTACTGCCTCCTGGTGCTGCAGAGATTTCATGAAGTGAAGGAGGTTTTTCTTCTATAAAGCAGCTGTGGGCAGCAG
This sequence comes from Pogonophryne albipinna, assembly GCA_028583405.1. NCBI lineage: Eukaryota > Metazoa > Chordata > Actinopteri > Perciformes > Artedidraconidae > Pogonophryne > Pogonophryne albipinna. Next base: position 476,436 of record JAPTMU010000108.1, read on the forward strand.
ATACTGTGAGAGTCACAGACATGAATACATAGGTCAAGGCAGACTGGTTCACAGACTCTCCTGTTTTGCCGATCCGGTGCTTGAACAAATAACTCTACACCCCTTGCCGAAATGTCCCTAAAATGAAGTCCGAGTTTGAAATATATCTCAAATAATGTATGTATTTCCCCAAATAAACATAACAGTCTGCAATGAAATGGCTGTCTCCTGTGCGCTCCACTTCCTACTTTCTCCTGCCAACGAGATACTTTCTCTTTTTTTTTTTCATTGCCCTTTAGGGGCTTCGTACAATACAAATGCAAATATTTTATTTTAAAAAGTAAAGTCCTTTGTCTCAAGTCAAGTCTCAAGTCATGAATACCAAGTCAAAGTCAAGTCGAGTCTTTTATCAATGTTAGTCAAGCAAGTCACAAGTAAAAAAATATGCGACTCGAGTCATGTGACTCGAGTCGAGTCATGTGACTCGAGTCAAGTCATGTGACTCGAGTTGCCCACCTCTGGTATATACTGTGGTTAGAATATTGCTGTATTACTGTATCAAATATAATAAACACAAACGGTTGATAAGTAGTATTTTGTTAACTCAAGGTTTATATTAAGTGAGTTTTTATTGTGTTAACTTGTGTATTTATGCTTTTTAGATTGACTTTCTCTCTTTCTCTGTCCGTCTGTTCTAGAAACCGAAAGGAAAAGAGAGATGTCACAGCTGTCAGCAATGTGACAAATCCTTTACAACATCTGGAACTTTAAAGCGCCACCTGCTTATTCACACGGGAGAAAAACCGTTCAGCTGTGAAGAGTGTGGGACAACTTTCGCTCAATCAGGTGATCTCAAATCACATCACCTTATTCATACAGGAGAAAAACCGTTCAGCTGTGAAGAGTGTGGGACAAGTTTCGCTCAATCAGGTGATCTCAAATCACATCACCGTATTCATACAGGAGAAAAACCGTTCAGCTGTGAAGAGTGTGGGACAAGTTTCGCTCAATCAGGTCATCTCAAATCACATCACCGTATTCATACAGGAGAAAAACCGTTCAGCTGTGAAGAGTGTGGGACAAGTTTCGCTCAATCAGGTCATCTCAAATCACATCAACTTATTCATACAGGAGAAAAACCGTTCAGCTGTGAAGAGTGTGGGACAAGTTTCGCTCAATTGGGTGCTCTCAAATCACATCAACGTATTCACTCAGGAGAAAAACCGTACTGCTGTGAAGAGTGTGGGAAAACTTTCACTCAATCAGGTGCTCTCAAAATACATCACCGTATTCATACAGGAGAAAAACCGTACAGCTGTGATGAGTGTGGGAAAACTTTCTCTCAATTAGGTAATCTCATATCACATCACCGTATTCATACAGGAGAAAAACCGTACTGCTGTGAAGAGTGTGGGAAAACTTTCACTCAATCAGGTGCTCTCAAAATACATCAACGTATTCACGCAGGAGAAAAACCGTACTGGTGTGAAGAGTGTGGGAAAACTTTTTCTCAAAGTAGTACCTTTTAAAGTCCACGAGCGAATGCACACTGCATTGTTTTGAAGAACTATGAGAGCCAAGCCAGCTGTTTCCTCCTCCTGATGTCCTGAGAGCTGTAGTTATATTTTAAGAGTCTTTCTGAATTGAAGTCTCATTGAAATAAAGCTTATTTCATTCAAATGTGTCTTTTCTTCCGTGAGATGTCTTTATGGATTTCCTTATGACTCAAGAGTCTGATTTTAAAAGTGTTTTAATATTTCTGAGTCTGACTCAAGCAACTTAAATGTTTGCTTTTGGGCAAAGTCATCTGAACATTGTGTACTGTGCAAGTAATGTGGCACTCTACCTTTGTCCATATATTTAGATAAACAAATTAATCCCCATTATTCCATTCAATAATTCATATTTCACGACTCACTGTTACTGTAGCACTGACCACTTTATTGTATAAAGTGCATTCAATTGAAAACACCAGTGTTACAGTTAAATTATGTACAATTATGTACATCAAAGTATTTACATATAATAAATAGATAATTAACGCCTACAATATCAGACATTTGAATGTAACAATTGCACTGATGGCCCTGTGTTTTTTGTCACCATTATTATATTTTAGTTAGCACTGCCTCCACGGCTATGGTTATGGCATGATAAGAACTGCTCTGTATTCCTAAAGTTTGACCTTTCTGGCAAAATATTTAATTGATTGAGTATAAATGATGGCAACAGCATAAACTAAGGTAAACACAGGTAAAAAAGCTCAAGTGGATACAAATCAGATGCTTGAAACACATTCACTTTTGTAGATCCCAGGATTTATTTGTCATCAGCTGGTATGAATCATATGTTAGGGGACTTCTTGTAAACTAACATTTGTTGTTATGCAAGTCAACAACAACGAGATCTCACTCCACTGCAGACGAAGAACAGGAATGATCCAGCTATTGAACCTAGTTGGATTCTTTAGGACTTTTTCTGAGCAACCATTCACCTTCATTGATTCAGTATAAAGGATGGCAACAGCAACAACATAAACACAGGTAAAAAAGCTCAAGTGGATACATATCAGATGTACAGGGAGGCTGTGGCGCAGGGCGTTGGTGTTGGGATCAGGGGAGCATAGGTTCAAACCCCACTGCAGTCAGCATATCGTTGTGTCCCTGGGATACTTCACCCCTCAGTATTGATTAGACCCTCCAGAAAAACGCGATTCTGCGATCGCAGAATTGACTGCATAATCAGCAAAATGGCGCAGATTTTTGAAAGGCCGCATATTTATCAAAAGGGCGCATAATCCCCGCATTTTTCCACACAAAGTTGAGGGGAAAAAAAGTTAACTCGTCTCGACGTGAAGTAGTGATGAAGATGACACGACGTCATCAGCTCGCGCATCACAGAAGGTAAACAACACCGTAGAGTGAACGTGTGGAGCTCACACGAGAGAGAAAACACCAAGATGAAAAAATCTAATCTATCTCATTTACCGACGAACATTTCTGCTAAAGACCGGGCAAAGCAGTTCCCCAATGTCTTGCACGAAAGTGGGGGGAAACTATTCTGCATTCCGTGCAACTGTGTGTTGGAGCATAAGAGAACATCGACGGTGACGACCCACTTTGATTCATTCAAACATTCGAAAATGCTTTCTGCTGCTGCGGACAAGAAAGCCAAACAACTCACGTTCACCGAGGCATCGACCTCCAAAACCCTTTCGAGGGCTACAAGAAACGAGGTGAGTAGCCTACAAGATTGAAGCTGGTCAGATAATGAACAAGTAAATGAAAACAGAATGAGGTGGAGAAGTGTGTGTGTGTGTGTGTGTGTGTGTGAGAGAGTGTGTTTAAAATAGCCCTATTGTTTTTACAATAAATAAACATTGAATGTGTTTAATTGAATAGTAAAGGGGTTTAACGTTAGTGGCAGGTTGTGCGTGAGAGAATAAATAAGACAGCCCAATATTTCAAAAAATATATTTAGCATATTTCGGAACTTTCCGCATATTTCGCAACTTCTCGCAATTTCACCGCATAAAATCACATTAAAATCCTGCATGTTTAATCGCATAATCAAGATTTTAGCCCGCGTTTTCCTGGGGGGTCTATTTGATGGAGACATCCTCTTCACAGGGCAGAAGACTTTGCGCCTGTACTTTTTGTGCCCCTGGGTGGGTTGGCCACAGCACGTGCACAACGGCAGCTTTTGAACCCGGGAAACTTTGGCTCCTACTCTCGAGGGCTCGTCCATCCCCTTGCGCTTGTCAAGCGTGGACCTTGCCCAGGATGAGGGAATGCACTCGAGAGTAGTGGGGACAGACACATCAGCAGACGGGGTTGCCTGAATGGCAGGCAGTAAGGGCATTGAGGAGCGGCTAGCAATGGCTGGGGTTGGCTGACTGGCAGGCAGGATGGGGCCAGGGAAAAGGGAGGGCACAGGTCTGGCGATGGTACTGGTGGCAGGCAGTATGGGACGTCCAGCAATGGCAGGCACGATGGGCCTCGTGGAGGGCCCAGCAATCGCCGGGTTGCTGTGGATGGAGAGGGGGAGGGCAAAGGTCTGGGGTTGGTGGCCGTGGCAGTGACACAGCTGGCAGTGATATCTGAGGGTGTGAGAGAGGCATGATCATGTCCCTCCTTCCCTTCAATGACTTGGTCCCTGCCGTGCTGGGTGTCGGCACGTGCTGCATCAGTGGGTAGTCTGGTGGAGGGAGGACTGCTGGCTGGTGTGGCGCTGGAGGCAAGTGGGCAGAGGAAACGGAAGTGGTCTTTGAGAGCATCGCTGGCTGGTTGGTCGCACGCAGGTTGAGGAGGCATTCTTGAGCGCAGATAAAGTCACGCACCGTCTTAATGTTTATCTTTGGCAGCGGAAAGCCTGCTTTAGACAAGACGGGATCGTCCACCAAAACCCGGTGCTGGATCCTCTCGTACGCCTTCAAGATAGTGGTCTTCTCTGGGCTTGTGCGAGAACCCTGTGGTGACTTCAACCACAGCAGTTTCACCAGCGTGTACATAAGCCTGTTGTTCATTGCACTAATGTCCTGTTGTGCTGGTGTGTAGCGAATGCCCATCTTCACGCACTGCATCACAGCAGCATCGACGAGGTTGTGCCGTTTAGAGCGGCAGTACAGGGTGTTGACCCAGTGCGTTCTGTACAGCTGGTTGAACTTCTGCTGCTGTTTGTCGGGGTCCTCCACTGCATTCCAGGCAGCCAGGATCGTGTTCCTCTGCTCGGTGACAAGGGACAGCTTGTCATCTATGAGACCCATCTCCACCAGCAGCGAGCAGAACCTCTCCAACTGCTGGAAGCCGGGAAGAGGGTTTTGACTGCAGGCATCCTCCTGTTAAAGAAATGACATGGAAAATGTGGTAAGTTGAAATGGATACATTGACCACTGATACAGTGCATTTTAATTTCATTCTAGAAGACACCAAGTCACTTACAAAAGCGGGCGGGTTGACAGTGGAGGTTTCGTCCGTGACGAGTGTGATGTGGGGCAGGATGGCATCCTGCACATTGTCTCCCTCGCAATGCGACTCCCATCGCTCTGGTACGCCTCAGGATCTGGAGTAGGCTGCCCGGGCTGAACCACCTCCTCGTCTGGACCGGGACCATCGTGGATGATGTCCTCGCGTGAAAAGGGGCCAGATTCGGATTCACCAGTGCTCTGGCTGAAGAGGTACTCCAACCCCAGCAGCTCGTCGGAATCCACCTCAGCGGGGGCTCGGAAATTCTCCTCTACAGTCTCTCCAAACAGCTGCTGACAGCGGTTGTTGAGGCGGTGGATGAGAGGCGCTGAGTATGTCCTGTGACGCTGTCCCTTGCCACCAAACACTGCGTCGGAGCTCCTGTCGCAGTTCCACCGTGCGATGCCACTGATCAGGTAAACCTGATATGGCCGTGCTGCACAATGGGGACCTGAGAAGAGGAGGGCAGCAGAGTAACGGAAAGCTTTTATTGTTGTGTAAATGTTAGTGTTTTATTGTTTGCACCAAATGCATCATTAGATGCAACAAAAAAGAAAAGAGATGGGCAGGCAACGTGTGACATCTACAGATCAGCTTAGATATTTTGGTTATTACTGAGCTTGGGAAATGCTTATCTGCATCCTGGAATAACACGTAGGACAATTGAAAGGATTAATGTTCTCCTATTTGACATGTTCTATTTCAAGAGGATTCATTTGCTTCTAATTCTAACTGCTTTTTGAAATTGTGCTTTTATTGCTTTTTATTATAAGACGTGTTTATTATTAGGGCCCGAGCACGGAGCGCTAGGAACCTATTGTTATTTGCACATTTTTGTTGTTTGCACATTTCTGCAAGCTCCTCCTAGGGAAATGTTCGGAAAAATTCCAATCCAGGACAAGTTCAGCGCATATCCAATGTCATGCTACATTGAGAAGGAATAGTGCTTCGCTCAAACGGGGAGCTCGTAGGCTAACGGAGAATGTACCATTTTTAACCAATTATATGTCACCTACTGACACCTGCCTGTCTGCCTGGCACATCAACTCTCACACCCACACACACACACACACACACACACACACACACACACACACACACACACACACACACACACACACACACACACACACACACACACACACACACACACACACACACACACACACACACACACACACACACATTGTACAACAAACACAAACAGCTCCTAAAGCATATCATAAGTATCAGGCTACAGCCCTTGTATATTTTATTATGTGAAGCACTATATGGTTTCATGACAAATTTCTACTGTTTATTTGTAGATATCTCCTAAAGCAGTGGTCGCCAACCAGTACCCTCGGTTATAGCTCCTCTAGAGACACCCCTCTCTCCTCTCTCCTCTACATCTTTGTACCCTCGGTTATAGCTCCTCCAGAGAGTCTCCTCTAAATCAGTGTATCCTCGGTTACGGCTCCTCCAGACAGCCTCCTCGATAATCGATCCTCGACGAGCCTTTAGAGAAATTTGTTTTCCTTCGAGACGACGCGCCGACATCCGTTTCCGGGTCGCTGCCGGAGGACCTGGGAGTCTGAGACGCGAACATTTGTGAAATGACAAACGGCTCATTTCCGAGGACTCTCGCGCGTCTGCTTGACACCGGGACGACCGGCTGCCCTCCCCGACAGGCGCACGGACGCGAGGGCCCGCTCATCGCTGCGCGCACATCTGTGACCGCGGTTTTAATTATTATTAATGAAAGCGACTACACTTGTGTACCTGGGATCATGTGAGGCAGAGACTTGTGGAATCCCTCCAGGCTGTTGCTTCCATGCAGAGTTTTGTAGTAGGGCAGGTCCACACCGTTAATGGTTGTGGTACGGGCCACCCTATACATAATCATCCCTGGTGGATCCTGGATGCACTCCAGGTGTCTCTGCTGCCCTACCCACATCTCATCAATGGCTCCTGTAAAGGCACATATACAGTGGGGCAAAAAAGTATTTAGTCAGCCACCAATTGTGCAAGTTCTCCCACTTAAAAAGATGAGAGAGGCCTGTAATGTTCATCCTAGGTACACTTCAACTATGAGAGACAGAATGAGAAAAAAAAATTCAGAAAATCACATTGTCTGATTTTTAAAGAATTTATTTGCAAATTATGGTGGAAAATAAGTATTTGGTCAATAACAAAAGTTCATCTCAATACTTTGTTATATACCCTTTGTTGGCAATGACAGAGGTCAAACGTTTTCTGTAAGTCTTCACAAGGTTTTCACTGTTGCTGGTATGTTGGCCCATTCCTCCATGCAGATCTCCTCTAGAGCAGTGATGTTTTGGGGCTGTCACTGGGCAACACAGACTTTCAACTCCCTCCAAAGATTTTCTATGGGGTTGAGATCTGGAGACTGGCTAGGCCACTCCAGGACCTTGAAATGCTTCTTACGAAGCCACTCCTTCGTTGCCCGGGTGGTGTGTTTGGGATCATTGTCATGCTGAAAGACCCAGCCACGTTTCATCTTCAATGCCCTTGCTGATGGAAGGAGGTTGTCACTCAAAATCTCACGATACATGGCCCCATTCAATCTTTCCTTTAAACGGATCAGTCGTCCTGGTCCCTTTGCAGAAAAGCAGCCCCAAAGCACGATGTTTCCACCCCCATGTTTCACGGTAGGTATGGTGTTCTTTGGATGCAACTCAGCATTCTTTCTCCTCCAAACACGTCTAATTGAGTTTTTACCAAAAAGTTCTATTTTGGTTTCATCTGACCATATGACATTCTCCCAATCCTCTTCTGGATCATCTAAATGCTCTCTAGCAAACTTCAGACGGGCCTGGACATGTACTGGCTTAAGCAGGGGGACACGTCTGGCACTGCAGGATTTGAGTCCCTGGCGGCGTAGTGTGTTACTGATGGTAGCCTTTGTTACTTTGGTCCCAGCTCTCTGCAGGTCATTGACTAGGTCCCCCCGTGTGGTTCTGGGATTTTTGTTCACCGTTCTTGTGATCATTTTGACCCCACGGGGTGAGATCTTGCGTGGAGCCCCAGATCGAGGGAGATTATCAGTGGTCTTGTATGTCTTCCATTTTCTAATAATTGCTCCCACAGTTGATTTCTTCACACCAAGCTGCTTACCTATTGCAGATTCAGTCTTCCCAGCCTGGTGCAGGTCTACCATTTTGTTTCTGGTGTCCTTTGACAGCTCTTTGGTCTTGGCCATAGTGGAGTTTGGAGTGTGACTGTTTGAGGTTGTGGACAGGTGTCTTTTATACTGATAACGAGTTCAAACAGGTGCCATTAATACAGTTAACGAGTGGAGGACAGAGGAGGCTCTTAAAGAAGAAGTTACAGGTCTGTGAGAGCCAGAAATCTTGTTTGTTTGTAGGTGACCAAATACTTATTTTACCGAGGAATTTACCAATTCATTCATTAAAAATCCTACAATGTGATTTCCTGGATTCTTCCCCCCCATTCTGTCTCTCATAGTTGAAGTGTACCTAGGATGAAAATTACAGGCCTCTCTCATCTTAAGTGGGAGAACTTGCACAATTGGTGGCTGACTAAATACTTTTTTGCCCCACTGTACATACAGTTTGTTTTTCTCACTTTATATGCTACATCATCATCTGTATTGAAGCTGCAAAATGTTTTTGTATTAGATCCTACCAGGTGTTTTAAAGAGGCTCACTCCACTCTGGTCCAGCCCAGCCAGGCCCTTCAGCTCCTCGATGGCCAGGTGGATGAGCCGGAACGTTTCCTGGGCTCCGAGTGTGACCCTCCGCACGTGGTGTTGCAGCTGCTGCCTGGTGACGTACAGGCGGACGACATCCTGTTCCGACACGGACCTGAATGTGTCCGGGTCCTTGGCTCTGACGGCCTTGATCAGCAGCTCGAGATCGGTGCGGTTGTAGGCCAACACTGCCCCGGCTAGTGCGTATTTGCTGTGCGAGTCTGTGCGTACGGCTGCGTCAAACCGGTGGATCCAGTGAAATATGTCCAGACGCACAACCGTACCACCGTCGTACCACTCCTGCAACATTGTCTCTGCAGATGTAGGGCCCTGAGCACGACAACAGCCGCGGTCAATGTAAAGGATCTTAGGGACCGTTTAATTGGCCCGCCGGAACCTTTCCATCACTCCACGGCACACGGGTTGCAGCTTCTGTGCGGACTCCTCACAAGTCAGCACAAAAGAAACAATCTGTGAGTACTCGTTGCCGATGCTGGTAAACCACTCGGCCGAGCCACGTCCCTGCCCAGACAGCTTCTTCACCACCTGAAATGTATTTAGAATAAATGAATTATTATTATTATTTAAATGTGGTAGATTGCAATTATATGTAAGATCATCATTTGTGTGATAATTTCATGTGATTTGCATCATACAGTAAAGAATTGTGTTTTGATTGACATACTTTCTTGGTGGAATCCATCTTCATGACGGTGCCAAAAGTGGAGAGGATCTGGCTCCGGTAATCCTGCACATTGTTCGCCTCTGCCAGCAGGAAGGCATGGCGCAAGAGCCGCGCTGCGGGGAGCTGTTTTTGGGCAGGTGGAGCTGGAATGTCTGCCTCGTGGCAGAGACGATCCCTCCGGGTGCAGCTATGGTCACGAGGAGTGTGGTGTACAGGTCCTTGCGATGGAGGTACTCCTCGACGTGATTCTCCTGTACCTGCCGCCACACCTTCTCCATTGTGTTCCCTTCGGTCCTGTCCCTCAGAAGGCGCACAACATTCCTGTCTACGCCACGCCTGTAAGTAGAGTCAGAAATTGATATGTGACAACTTTCACATCTTTTTGAAATGCACACACACATTATAGCATGTTGTAGTATAGTAGTTAGTGCGAATGCTGTTTACAGCACTATGGTACTTCAAATCTTTATTCTTCCCCTTATTAGTGCGAATCCTGTTTACAGCATTCGCACTATAGTTCTTCGAATCTTTAATCCCCTTATTATTATTATTTCAGCCAATACTTTGGCTCTCCATAACTTCAGCTTACTTTCAGCTACAGAAACCATTCAAACATTAAACTATTCAGCCTTTTCAGGAATCAATGGGAAACCTTCAACACAAATATTTTATACTTTAAAATTATCACAAGACCTTCAGCTATGAAACTTGTTCTTCAGATTCTTCATATATTTTACGGTTTTTGACTTATCAACGTTTAAGTTTTGGTAAATGTACTGGCTGTTTTAGATTTTAGAGTGCGTGACATCATCACTTAGAGTGTCGAGGGTCTTAAAAATCTTCGGAAAAAATATTTTAAAACTGCTCTCAGAGCCAAAATATACAATCTATTCAAATCATTTCAAAAGATTTCAGGAGCATTATTAGTCTGGCCTGCTCAATTGCCTTCAGACGGACCCTGCCGTGTTATCTATGATCACTATACGCTTGCATTCATAATGTCAGCCGGAGGGAGGGGGGCGGCGCCTGTCTTCTTCCCTTTACACTCTTCAAACATGTATTCATCGTGTGATTTTGGAAATAAAAGTTTCATATTCTGAAAGCCAAGATTTTGTTTATTTAAAATCAAACAAAACACCCGAACCCCGAAAACTATTTTTTTACGCAAATCCACGTTTGTTTTTAAATGAGCCGTTGCGACTTCCGACTGATTTCGATAGAGCGTGTCACAAATGTCTCATTATGGTCACTAATTTATGAATGAATTCAGTTGAATTGGATAACAAATGAGTTAGATAATAGAATACAAGGCATTAAACAAGTAATTTAACAAGGCATTTAAATTGAATTTCCAACATTACAATAGACCGCTACTCTTCATCTGAATCTGTTGATTCTCCACACTCACTCATCTCATCATCACTACTCTCATCAGAAAAGTCAGTACGTGTGAGCTGCTGGGGCAAAGGGGCAAGGGTGTGACGCACTGGTCGGCACTTCCCATTCACAAGTTCCCAGCCATGACCAATGGGAGAGGAGATTGTAATGCAGCTGGCAGTATGCAATATAATTTGTCCTTTCTACATGATGGTCCAATGAGTCATCATCAGGTGGCAGACGGACTGTGCTCTTTTTTTCCATTTGTGCCCCTTGGAAGCTCTGGCCTGCCCACAGGTAACATATGCACTCTCGGCATAGACAATGGAGAGGACAAATGCCTTCATCTCAGCTCTGACTGTCTTCCAACACCAGATTCTCACCCACTCGTCCCAGTAGCTGTCTTGTCTCAGGATTAGTCATCACCTTCTCCATCACCTTCTTTTTTCCATGCCCATAAAACCCTGAGGTGTGGTCACTGCCAGTGATGACATGGAGAGGTATGATGATCTTTGCAACCTCTTCTGAGAGCATCGCTTGGCAGTTGATAAACGCATGCTTGCGTCTAATAAGTAAATCATCTGGGAGTTGTTGCGAGACATAAGCCACTTGGACAAACACGTCCGTGTCCTCACAGTCCAGAACAACTGTTCCAGTGTAGTTCCTGGACCTCAGCTTAGCATAGGCAGAGAGCAGGATTGTATCTGCTTCTGGATGCTTGAAGACATAGTCCCTGCTTGCCACGCCAGTGCCCAGGTTGGTTGACCTTTCTCCCTCACAGTATATTATTTCACCCTGCGCTCGACAAACTCGTGTTTTCAATTGTTCCTTCAGGAGCTTCTGCAGTCTGACTTTGTTTCCTGAGTTGACCATGAGCTCATTGAACTCAGCAGCTCCTGGGAACTTGTCTTCAGGCTTGGGGAAAACATTTTGGATGTGTGGATGTTTTGCTGCCCGACAATCGTGCTCATCATTCTTGATGCTGAAGGGAAGGTCATACTTATCGTTTACAAGGATGATGTGGCTTGCATTAGCGTGGCGTGAGAAGATGATTGCACAGATTTTTTCAACGTAGTCACTCCAGAGGTACTCTGAGCCGTCACGCTTCCTGGCCTCACGGTCTTCAGGTGTGTGGGGGTGGCTAGCCGCCAGATCAGCCCCATGTCCACAAGGCTGCAGTGGTCTTGTGGATCCTCAATAACTGGGTCTAGGTTGAAGAGCTCTAACAACTTGCTCTTAACAGTCTTGCGCATTGAACCATCTACGTTGTAGAGTGAAAGGCACTCCTCAGTCACTCTCCCCTCAAGGGCTGACTCAAGTTGGATCAGAACTGATCCCTCTGCAAGGTCCACCAGGGCTGCCAGCCCTGATCTCTCCATCTGGGCCACCTTCATCAGTGCACCAGATGGTGCACAGATCCTTTCACTAGCGAAATTCAGCTTCTTGTTCCTGTGGATAATTGCAGTGAGAGGCTTGATCTTGGTGAACACTCGCTCTTGCATGAGGGTTCCAGCTTGAGCTTGGCCATGTGGAAGTGCGGACTCGAGGTCATGCACTAACTCCGGTGAGGCAACCAGGCCAGACTGTAGTGACCTCAGTTTAGGTGAGGAGATGTCAAAGGACTCAGCGTCAAAATCCTTCATGCATGCCTGCAGGTCCTGAACTGCCTGCTCATCCTTCCTCATCCTCGCTGGCTGGCATTCAACATGCTTCCTATGGCGACGCTGGCACTTGAGGTTCCGCTTCAAAGCAGCCTTTACCCTTGCAACATTGTTTGCATTCCTTGTTGTTGAGAACAGTTGCTTCTCATTCTGTAGAAGCTGAAGCCATCCTTGCTTTAGCTTTGAGTTCAGATTAATAGTCGTTTCTATCCAAAGGTCCATCGGCTGACAGGAGTAGGGTAGCCCTGTCAATGACTGGATGAAATGATCGTTGAAGAAGGCCATTTTCTCATCTGTCAGCGAAGAGAGCATTGCCCAATAATCTGGCAACCACCTCCCATAGTCATGGTTGTCGTAGGCCATCAGTCCAGGCAACATGTTGTATGTTGATGACAGGTACTCTGAGCCATTTCTTGCATGACATGCATCAATATTTTGTACAAGAGGGTCAGACATCTCCATGAATTAGATCCAGAAGTCTCCCATGCCTGTGCCAGGTTTCTCAAACTCTGGTGATCAGCTCCTTCATGCCATCATCATCCTCAAGATTACTGTGAGCTGCCTGTAGAGCCTCTCGAGTGTCAGTGAGTGCATTGCGCAGAGTGTTGAGGTTCTCCTTTATGTTCTCTGATAATTCCTCATGCTCCAGAATATTTGTCAGTCATTGCTGGATCAGAACCTCTCTCCAGAGCAGGATGCATCGCACGCCCCGCCTGTAGTGCTTCCCTCGTAGTGCTTGTTCAACAGACCCCTCCATTATTACCCCTGCTGTGACCAGAGTGTCTGCCATGCCAGATCCCTTGAATCTCTTGTAGATAGCATAGATGTAGGACATCTGCTGATGGAAAGCGCCAAGAATTGGGATGAGGTCCTTGTACATTTCCGAATTCTCCGCCTTCAGCTGAACGATTGTCTTGTAGGTGGGCAAGTCACCAACGAGAAAAGAGAATGGAATATTCTTCTTGCGCATGGCTTCCACTAGTTTCACCATGATGTCATACACCACTGACTTGCTTGGAGGTTCATTGTAGGTTGTGTGGTAGTAAGGCTTGCTCTTGTTGGGCGGTGTATGACGGCAGGACTGGGCACCACTGTATGCCGGAACTTGCTGCTCATGAGTTGGTGGTGGTCTTGTACCATTATTGTCTACGCGAGACAGTGCATGTATCACACACCGAGCACGCTGCAGAACTGTGCCGTTCACTGGTGGATCTACCCTGGTACGAGCTGGTGGCTCACTCTTGCTGCCAGGGGGGCATCTGTACTGGTGAACATTTGTCAGCTCTACACACTTTTGCTTCAGCTGTGCAGAGATTTCTTTCTTCTTGATGAGCCTTACAGCAGGCTCTTCATCTGGCTTCTTTTCATAGCTCTCTGGCTGCACGAACATAACATTTGTTCGATGGGCTCCAGTTGAGTTGCCTGTCAAGGTATCAATCTTGAAGTCATCGTTGTCGACGATCACAATGGCTGGCTTGCTGTCTGCAATCTCCTGTGGGCAGGTTGTTGAGGCCTCAAGATCCATCAGAGCCCAGTGGTCATAGAGGAGAAGTGTGTCTGCATAGCTGATGCTGACACCACTCTTGTGCAGAGTTTCTACCAGATCTTTACTCCTCGTCATGCCATGGACAATGCCACACTGCCATGTTAATAGCAGTGGTAGTGCGCTGTCCTGTAATGTGGTAGGTGATCATGGAGGCCAGACTGAGTGTGGCTGGGCTAATGTCAGCAGTTTTTCTCTCAGGCTGTTTTAGCCAGGTCAAAAGCTTCAAGAGCAACTCACATACCTCTTCGCCTTCCTCGAGATGATCAATGCGAGGTGGCCAGGGGACAGTAGTTGTGTCGTTGGCTGATAACCGCTGTGCCAGGTTCTGGAGCAGCTGCTCATCACTGATGCTAAGGGATGAGATGGCAGCCTCAATGTAGTCACCTCCTCCCCCAACATCATAGACCCACTGGCTCATGTTCATTTGATTTCTCTCTTTGAAGCCAATTGTCTCTTGATACTCATTAATGAGCAGGCCCTTGACATACGACGATTTGACATCACCCACTTCATAGCCATAGTCACCGGCTATGGGTTTGTATTCTGCAAAAAGAGACTGCAGTGAACGGATCTCTCGCTCAATGAAGATGATGGAATCCACGTGTCTAAAGAACAAATTCCTTGCCTCTGAGAGAGACACATTCTGAAGATGCATTGCATCATCTGGCTTGAAGTGTGTGTGGTTGACGTACTTCCTCCAACAAGCATGGTGGTACATTATATCATTTGCGAAAGGATCAGAATTTGACTCGATGAGCCGTGTGAGACGATCCCTCAGGTCCACATCTTCTATTAGGACTGGGTGGCGCTTGAAAGAGCGCGATGCTGAGTGGGTGTTGAGTCTGAAAAGTGTACCCCGCCTCTATTCGGGTGTTTCAGGTCCACACCCTGCATGCACCATACACATTTAGTTCTGTCATGGAGAGTCCCACCCACTGATGAACGCAGGCGCTTAGGTGGCAATGGTCCCTCTGTCTTATCATCACACATAGATTTATGCGCTTGCATTTCAGAACTTGATGTTTGACCCGAACACTGAGCACTTTCTTTGTTTTTGCGCTGTCTGGCTTTTTCAAGCTTGTCTGAAGATGACATTGAGATATAACATGACTGATGCATGTAATGACCTCCCTGTCCATCTTGCCATGAAGTGGTGGTATAAACATTACCAAATTTGTCAAGTCCGGACCAGTTTTTGGCTTTTGATTGTAAACTCTCCCATTTTCCTTGGTTGATACTATCAAAGGACTTGCAAGGCTTTCCACATTGTAATACACATTCATAAGACATGCTTTGTCTTGTTGATGCCGTAGAACTATGGAGCAGTGCACACGTAGACCTGGAAACAAAATACAAAACTCAGTTAAAATATGTGGATAATAATAATAAACTTTATTTATGCACCTGTCATACAAAAAATGCAGGGAGGAAAATGCTGTTTGCCGTAGCTCTGTCAGTGATCCTGATTTAGCCAGCTAACTTTCTACACATAAACAGAACTTTTATAACTATATCAAAATATATTTTTACATCTTTTTGATGTACTGTACTTTAAGAGTGTAACAATCAAATTAACATCATGAAGCATAAAAAAAATATGATGTTTATGCCCAACCTACTATATAAAAAGGAAATTAAGCTTAAAGGGTGGACATTGCTGAGCCTTAGCTCTATGGGTAAGCTAGCTAACCCTCTGCACGTAAACAGAACTTTTATAACTATATCAAATATGTGTTTTAAATATTTTTGATCGGACCAACTTTAAGAGTGTGACAAAACATGAAAAAATACATGAGTGAAAGTTTATGCTCACCCAACTTTACTCCTTTGAATCCTTTCAATGGAA
Source organism: Pogonophryne albipinna (assembly GCA_028583405.1). Lineage (NCBI taxonomy): Eukaryota > Metazoa > Chordata > Actinopteri > Perciformes > Artedidraconidae > Pogonophryne > Pogonophryne albipinna. The sequence goes on from JAPTMU010000108.1 coordinate 492,206, forward strand.
TTGTAGTCTTGTTCTTGGAAGGTGAGAAACTGTTGAGCTAAGTTAGCCTTAGCTCTGAGAGTGATCCATATTTAGCTAGCTAACTTTCTACACATAAACATTTTCATTGTACGGTGTAACGGTGACATTTATAGAGTTGTTGCGGAATGTTCGCTCTAAGCGGCAGTTGGTAATTCGAATTTCAAACCGATTTTCTAACTTGCGATGTGAAAACAGTTTTTAAGGTACACAGATATAGCTGGGCATGCTTCTCTCAAGCCAGTATTGCCTTACCGGTCATGTGATGCATAGGCAAGTCCTGATTGATTTAAATCTCATGCTACGAACAGACGGACGGACACACGGGGACACACACGTGTCACTTATAGAAGCGGCTGCACCGCTTAAAAATGCAAAACATTTTATAAATAGAATAAATAACTCTAGTGTTACTGTTTATAACTCAACTCAGCATGAGCATAGCTTTCATTAGAGCCTAATATGAAGGCTCTACGACAACGTTGAAAAATCGACATCTTGGATTTGAAGGTCAAAAATAGGTCAAATCATCAAAACTACATCAAATATGAATTCCTTGACCCAAAAAGTACCAGAAACCATGTATTGAAAAACATTGTAGACCAAATAATTGAAAAGCTCATTTTCAACCTCCAGCCATTTTGGATTTAGGGCTCTAAAAAAATGTGCCCGCATTTTTGCGAGGGGCATGGGGGCTCATTTTTTTTTAAACCCTTCATAGATGACAAATCCACTGAGAAACGAACCTCCGCTCTCCACGGTCACGGAATTGCTGGAGATGACCCAACTATTTAAAGTCCACGAGCGAATGCACACTGCATTGTTTTGAAGAACTATGAGAGCCAAGCCAGCTGTTTCCTCCTCCTGATGTCCTGAGAGCTGTAGTTATATTTTAAGGGTCTTTCTGAATTGAAGTCTGACTAACAATTGTTTATGTTCTAACCAGCGTTCACACTATGCCAACACGAGGCCACAGAGATGCTGCTTCTCCTGATTTAATTCATGTTTGTAATGGTTCCTGATCTATAAAGAAATGTTATACTACTATGCTTTGTTGTTCCTCTTTTTAAATATTATATCTCAATTGCTAGCCTCGATAAATGACTGCAGGATCTGGGGTATTTGAAATGTACAAGGTCATATCTCACTCGGACTGGAAGCTCACACTTGAACCGTGTAGTGACCACGATATCCATTTGTTTTGTTTCCTTAAAATATAGAAATGTCCAGATGCGATTGAAAAGCAAGAGTTTATTCCAAAAAAGGCAAAAATAAATAAACGTTTTTAAACAAACTATTTGTCATATAAACTGATACTTCAATGTTAAAGGCACAAGAACCAAGCTGTGACGCTCCCAACCAGCAAGGTCTAAAAACTGTTTGCTTCAGTCAGCCGCACCAGTAGGCTGCAGCACCTCGACCTGCAGGAGTAACGCAATCACATTAAATAATATACACCACAGAATCTCAGGCTCTGTATTCTAAAAAGATAAAATAATATAATCTAAGGAAATGGCTCCGACATAACCGGCCTCTAATTGTATTTTGGAGTACCACAAAAACAATTATCAAATATACATTTATATAGACATTTTTATTGATTGGGATAAACCCCTTGAGATGCATCATCTCGTTTTTCAAGGGGGTCCCGACAATAGCAACAACTTACAGACACACATAAACAAAAAGACAAAATGCAAAACATGACACAAGACAAACCACATACAGTCTGTTCAGTGAAATTCAAGCAATGCACACAATCATTACAATTTGAGACCGTCGAGCAAATCAGTTTCATCAATATCAGTTATAACAAGTGCAGAGCAGCTGAAAGTGAGATAACAATGCATGTTTAAATAACCCCAATGATGCAAGAGGTCTAATAGCAGCAGGTAAAGTATTCCAGTCAGTTGGGGCTTTGAACATGAACGCTCTTCTGACAATCCATTTGTTTGCAGAGGGGACAGAGAAATAAATCTGAACAGAATGTCTAACTTGATGATTTGGTGAGTAGGGTACAAAATACTGCTTTAAATAAGGGGGATAGTTAAGATGCATTTAAATATCAGCTGAAGCCAATGCGTGTGTCTTCTTACATTTAAAGAAGGCCATTTAAAGACCCCGTGAAGTGTGCGTCTGTGCATGATCTGTTATGCTAATACGTATAGTAATGACCAAAATTGTCCATTGGAACCCATATCAAAAGCATTTTTACACTAGGTTGATGGAAATGTTTAAATGTGGCATGTATATATTACAATATTTCAATAATTGTCTGAATAAAGACATATCTACTATCTAGTTTATAGATTGCTCTTATTGCATGAAACATATATATCTGGTAAGTACATAAACAGTCAAATTAAAAACATACTTTATAAAGTTTGTAAGAAGTGTACTAATAGCACAAGTACAATTTGTTGTAAGGGCAGGCTATGGTTACACGCTGTGTGAGGTTCATTGATATGCATGATATGTAACATTACACTAACAATGGCCACTTATTTGTGTTTTTTTTAAGGTAAGGGTATCCCAGATCAACTTGCTCATGGTGGGTGCCCAAAGAGGCTGCCTGCAGATCTTTTGCCTGAAGCTACAGATGCTGCAGACTGCTATCATCAGGAAGTGGGGTCCTCTCTGACACGAGTGTCGCTGTTTGGGAGAAACAAACGGTTAAAACGTACCTTCGTCCAAAACATACACAGACCGAGGTCCCAGGTTGGTCAGTGTATATTTAATTTTCATTTTAAAAATGTTTTTCTTCATCATGGTCAAAAAGGGATTTAGTAAACTTAAAAAATTGGATGATTTTCATTTTCTACTTCTCAAAACAAAAAATAAAACCATTAGAAAACAGAAACAAAAAAACTACTGTTCCATATTTTGCTACCGGAAGTTGTCTTATAAGAGAGCAGATCAGGACGGACGAAGGTACGTTTTAACCGTTTGTTTTTTCGTTCTAATAAAAAAAGAAAAAAAGCAGAAACGGGTCGTTTTTTTTTTTTCAATTTTGCCCCAAAACGAAAAAACGGAAATTCTGCTCGTTTTTTCGTTTTTCTGTTCTTACTGTTAAAACAAGTATACCACTCAATGTTTCGTTTCCATAAGTGGGTGTGTCTCCAGCGCCTCCTTGCTTCTGATTGGCTAGTGTGCCCTATGCTTGCGCTGTACTCTTCAAAATAAAGGTTCTACGTCTTTGCCTTTAGACTGCGTTACAAATATACTAGGGCTGTCAAACGATTACATTTTTTAATCAGATTAATCAAAGCTTAAAAATTAATTAATCATGATTAATCACCATTCGAACTATGTCCAAAATATGCCATTTCTTTATGTATATTGTGGGAATGGAAAGATAAATGAAAGAAGGCGGATATATCCATTTAACATACAGTATCTATGTTTATTATAACATTTTTCTGCGTGTCAAAATGAAAGACAGCCCACACACCTATCAATCATCAAACCGTGGGGTCTGAATTCATTACGTGTTGATTTCTATCAACGGGGGAGTACTTCAGGAAAGTCGACAGGGGGGGGTGGCGGCGGCTAGTGGAGTACTTCGTGACCACAGAGTGTGAACGTTGTGATCAGCTGTTTTAGCGCAGTTCTCCAGTGAAGGGGGGGGGGGGGGAGTCTCCCTCCGCAGCCGGTTGGCGTAGTTTTGGCACAATTCCGTTGTACAGACCGACGTTAACAGCAGCCCTGTCTGTGCACACGGAGACCGACTCTGTCGTCCGGTGATCTAACCGCCTTCTGGAAAAGCTTCACAAGTACGCCGGTACGCAAATGCGCTTTGTGACACAAGTTTCAGATTACGCACATAACCTGCGTACCAGTTATGTGCACCCCTGTACTACAGCAAAAGTATTCTCCGTCGGGACTTCCTGCAACAACACCGACATTATCAAAGATGTTCTATTGAGAAGACGATCACTACGTGACAAAAGTTTTCAAAACCGTTTCTGGTCTTCGGTATTTCCAGACAAGTGGCTTCTGAAATCAATCTGACTAACTGCTGTCTGTGCAATTTACTCCGCGCGAGTTGGCGGACTTTATTTTGCTTACTTTAACATCATTTTTCATGGTGGGGCTAAGCCATCTCTTGGTATGGGTGTAGCCTACCCCAGCCATACCCTGGCGCTGCCACTGGTGGCACGTATGGGGCGGGCCATTCTGCACATGCGTTAAATGCGTTAAATATTTTAACGCAATTAATTAAAAAAATTAATTACCGCCGTTAACGCGATAATTTTGACAGCACTAAAATATACGTATATTATTATATTCATACATACAAGTACAGAAGACAGCGTGAAAACGTACCTTCGTCAGGACGGTCCTCAGTCGGCCGTGATTCGGGGTCAATTCAGCCCTCGATAAAACTCTAAAGTATCACTCTGGAAATGTTTGTCCAAATGGGTCATTTTTCACTTTTCATTTGCCAATAACTTGTGTGGTTAACACAACCGAAGTTATTGGCAAATGGCATGATATTTTGTAACAAGGCTATTTTCTCGATATATTTTAGAACTCCAATTTGAATTGTTCGGGTCTGTAATTCACTGTGTACAAAATGTACTTCCCTAATCGACCATTCGGGACCAAAACTGCCCAAAACTTTGATAAAAACATTATATTAAAATATGTTTTTTTTAGTGCTGTCAAAATTATCGCGTTAACGGCGGTAATTAATTTTTTGAATTAATTGCGTTAAAATATTTAACGCATTTAACGCATGTGCAGAATGGCCCGCCCCATACGTGCCACCAGTGGCAGCGCCAGGGTATGGCTGGGGTAGGCTACACCCATACCAAGAAATGGCTTAGCCCCACCATGAAAAATGATGTTAAAGTAAGCACAATAAAGTCCGCCAACTCGCGCGGAGTAAATTGCACAGACAGTAGTTAGTAAGATTGATTTCAGAAGCCTCTTGTCTGGAAATACCGAAGACCAGAAACGGTTTTGAAAACTTTTGTCACGTAGTGATCGTCTTCTCAATAGAACATCTTTGATAATGTCGGTGTTGTTGCAGGAAGTCCCGACGGAGAATACTTTTGCTGTAGTACAGGGATGCACATAACTGGTACGCAGGTTATGTGCGTAATCTGAAACTTGTGTCACAAAGAGCATTTGCGTACCGACGTACTTGTGAAGCTTTTCCAGAAGGCGGTTAGATCACCGGACGACAGAGTCGGTCTCCGTGTGTACAGACAGGGCTGCTGTTAACGTCGGTCTGTACAACGGGATTGTGCCAAAACTACGCCAACCGGCTGCGGAGGGAGACTTTCCCCCCCCCCCCCCCCTTCACTGGAGAACTGCGCTAAAACAGCTGATCACAACGTTCGCACTCTGTGGTCACAAGTACTCCACTAACCCCCCCCCCCCTCTGTCGACTTTCCTGAAGTACTCCCCCGTTGATAGAAATCAACACGTCATGAATTAAGACCCCACGGTTTGATGATTGATAGGTGTGTGGGCTGTCTTTCATTTTGACACGCAGAAAAATGTTATAATAAACATAGATACTGTGTTAAATGCATATATCCGCCTTCTTGCATTTATCTTTCCATTCCAACAATATACATCAAGAAATGGCATATTTTGGACATAGTTGGAATGGTGATTAATCTGATTAATTAATTTTTAAGCTGTGATTAATCTGATTAAAAATGTTAATCGTTTGACAGCCCTAGTTTTTTTCAATCCTTAAAGCAACTTCAGCCCTAATCAAAAATACCAAATATTTTATCATTTTCAGGATTTTAACCCTTTAAATGCCATTTTGAATACATGAAATCGCTGTTGTTTTTCATGATACAAATATTTTCCATATAATACATATCTGGGAATGGCTTATTTTTTTATGACAGTCTTTGAGGAGATTTGTCCCATTTGTCCTGAGCGCACCCCACACACTCCGCTCTGCTGCTCATCCCACAAACGCATGTTCCTCACAAATGTGGCTCCATTTGAAAGGAAAACAGGCTTTCCAACGGTTTCAGATTTCGAGCCGAGAAGCATTGTTCCAACAAAGAAATAATCTACCAAACACAGATTTCCTTACTTGTTGTGTTTTTATCTGTAGATATACAGTATATTACTAATGTAGTCTTTAGGAACACTTTTCAAATATAACGAATCATTGTTTTAGAATGTTCTGTACAGAAAGTTGCGTGAAAATACGTGGAAACTTTATTAATACAGCAGATGAAAAGATTTGCGGGAGGATCAATTCTTCAAGGGCTTCAATGGACGTTTTATGGTTGCTCTTATTTTCCTCAGATAGTGGTTTGTTAGGATAACTAGTGATATTTGAATACATATTGCAAACAAAAAGCCTATATCACCTTTGGCTTAGCCAGTGTGTATATGTTCACCACAAGATTCAGTGTGTGTGTGTGTGTGTGTGTGTGTGTGTGTGTGTGTGTGTGTGTGTGTGTGTGGTGCCTCTTTGTGCAGCAGTGCCTGTATCAGACAGCAGGGGGGGTTGAATATTCTGTGTCTGTGCACACACACATCTCTGTCTCATCTGTGTGTGGAAATCAATGAAGTAGTGTGTGTGTGTGTGTGTGTGTGTGTGTGTGTGTGTGTGTGTGTGTGTGTGTGTGTGTGTGTGTGTGTGTGTGTGTGTGTGTGTGTGTGTGTGCCAAAAGTCTGTCAATAAAGTGAGGAGTCTCACAACATGGCCGCCGTCTCTCCTCTTCCTCAGGGTGATGATGGTGATGATGGTGATGATGATGATGATGGTGGTGATGATGATGTGTTACTGAGGAATCACTTGTTAACAATTCACATCAGGATCTCAGGTCATCATTCGACTGCAGCTTCAAGTTTAACTCCTGCATTTAATGAAGTCACTTTTCACTCTTTTGCTGCTTCACCTGAACATTAAACTGTGTTTCTGCTGATTTTACTTTGAAATCAAAGTGGATTCACTGCCGAGCCTAAACCTTAACATATAACAACTTAACCACTCACACAGGTTTAACCCTTTCAAGAAACACCTCTCAAATTAATGGAAAATAACTCAGAAATCAACCTGAAATAAATGGTCAAATGAAACGTGACTGTAGCGGCCAACATCCTATAGAACTAAAAGAGCCGCTGAGGCACTAGTTAGCGGATCTTACGCAGGGCAATGATCATCCAGGTCCAGACAAGAACCTCCATTTGTGCATTTTATTCCAATAATAAAGAACAAGAACAGGTTTCCTATCTCTCTCTTCCTGAAGCCGTTTCCTTTGTGTGGCTTGAAACACCCTGCTAAGAAGCCGTTCGCCTTCTAGTGCTCTGGCCTCCACCTCCACCTGGCTCCAATATATACAATTACACCAGGTGCTCTAATCACCCAGTGCCCAAACATGCCTTCAAAATAAAAGCATAGAAACTACGTTAACTTATGACGCTAACTAAGAATACATTTACAATAAACACTATAAACAGCAAGAGAATACATGTTAAACTATTAAATAATATAAAGAGATATATCGCTCCAACAGTGACAATGAACACACAAGACAGAGTCCTTTAAAGCATAGAATAGACACACATACAGTGGGGCAAAAAAGTATTTAGTCAGCCACCAATTGTGCAAGTTCTCCCACTTAAAAAGATGAGAGAGGCCTGTAATGTTCATCCTAGGTACACTTCAACTATGAGAGACAGAATGGGGGGAAAGAATCCAGAAAATCACATTGTCTGATTTTTAAAGAGTTTATTTGCAAATTATGGTGGAAAATAAGTATTTGGTCAATAACAAAAGTTCATCTCAATACTTTGTTATATACCCTTTGTTGGCAATGACAGAGGTCAAACATTTTCTGTAAGTCTTCACAAGGTTTTCACTGTTGCTGGTACTTTGGCCCATTCCTCCATGCAGATCTCCTCTAGAGCAGTGAAGTTTTGGGGCTGTCGCTGGGCAACACGGACTTTCAACTCCCTCCAAAGATTTTCTATGGGGTTGAGATCTGGAGACTGGCTAGGCCACTCCAGGACCTTGAAATGCTTCTTACGAAGCCACTCCTTCGTTGCCCGGGCGGTGTGTTTGGGATCATTGTCATGCTGAAAGACCCAGCCAATGCCCTTGCTGATGGAAGGAGGTTGTCACTCAAAATCTCACGATACATGGCCCCATTCATTATTTCCTTTCCACGGATCAGTCGTCCTGGTCCCTTTGCAGAAAAACAGCCCCAAAGCATGATGTTTCCACCCCCATGTTTCACAGTAGGTTTGGTGTTCTTTGGAACTCAGCATTCTTTCTCCTCCAAACACGTCTAGTTGAGTTTTTACCAAAAAGTTCTATTTTGGTTTCATCTGACCATATGACATTCTCCCAATCCTCTTCTGGATCATCTCAATGCTCTCTAGCAAACTTCAGACGGGCCTGGACATGTACTGGCTTAAGCAGGGGGACACGTCTGGCACTGCAGGATTTGAGTCCCTGGCGGCGTAGTGTGTTACTGATGGTAGCCTTTGTTACTTTGGTCCCAGCTCTCTGCAGGTCATTGACGAGGTCCCCCCGTGTGGTTCTGGGATTTTTGCTCACCGTTCTTGTGATCATTTTGACCCCACGGGGTGAGATCTTGCGTGGAGCCCCAGATCGAGGGAGATTATCGGTGGTCTTGTATGTCTTCCATTTTCTAATAATTGCTCCCACAGTTGATTTCTTCACACCAAGCTGCTTACCTATTGCAGATTCAGTCTTCCCAGCCTGGTGCAGGTCTACCATTTTGTTTCTGGTGTCCTTTGACAGCTCTTTGGTCTTGGCCATAGTGGAGTTTGGAGTGTGACTGTTTGAGGTTGTGGACAGGTGTCTTTTATACTGATAACGAGTTCAAACAGGTGCCATTAATACAGTTAACGAGTGGAGGACAGAGGAGGCTCTTAAAGAAGAAGTTACAGGTCTGTGAGAGCCAGAAATCTTGTTTGTTTGTAGGTGACCAAATACTTATTTTACAGAGGAATTTACCAATTCATTCATTAAAAATCCTACAATGTGATTTCCTGGATTCTTTCCCCCCATTCTGTCTCTCATAGTTGAAGTGTACCTAGGATGAACATTACAGGCCTCATCTTTTTAAGTGGGAGAACTTGCACAATTGGTGGCTGACTAAATACTTTTTTGCCCCACTGTATATGAAACACATATCATTAACAAGACATGTAAACATTCAAACAAAGGGTCAAAACAAACAAATAAGTAGATAAAGATAGCATTTTAAAAAGTGATTAAAAACAACAATTTATTTCCATTGTTGACTTGACTGTGACCGGGAGGTGTTTAATGGTATAGGCCTAAATGAACCTTACAATCATGACTTCATTTTACAGTTGAGTTTCTGTATGTTTTAGGTTCTGGTACAAATCATATTTCACTTCCATGATCAGCTCTGACAGTAAAACTAATGTTTTTGGAGAGAAGTCACAGAGTTTACTGTAAAGTTACCTGCTGGATGAGACTCTGAAACCTGCAGGAACAGGACTAAGTGTTCCTCTGTGAGGAGGACCTGCTCCTGCTGGATGAGACTCTGAAACCTGCAGGAACAGGACTAAGTGTTCCTCTGTGAGGAGGACCTGCTCCTGCTGGATGAGACTCTGAAACCTGCAGGAACAGGACTAAGTGTTCCTCTGTGAGGAGGACCTGCTCCTGCTGGATGAGACACTGAAACCTGCAGGAACAGGACTAAGTGTTCCTCTGTGAGGAGGACCTGCTCCTGCTGGATGAGACTCTGAAACCTGCAGGAACAGGACTAGCTGTTCCTCTGTGAGGAGGACCTGCTCCTGCTGGATGAGACTCTGAAACCTGCAGGAACAGGACTAAGTGTTCCTCTGTGAGGAGGACCTGCTCCTGCTGGATGGAGGAATGTTAAAGAGGAAACATCTACCAACAGGTGAGTGGAGTCGTCGGCTGGTCGGACCGGAAGAAGGAAGTGAAGTCGGAGACGCGTTGCAGAAAGCTCAGAGAGAATCTGAAAACTCGGATACATACAGAAACGGTAGCATTAGACTGTTATTTTGGCGGATTTGCATAAAGTGTACATTGACTGTCTCATCATGTCAACCAGCTCAGATGGTAGCCAAAGAAACGATATGGAATGGATGATATCCAAAGCTGCGAGGAAGAAAAGGGCTTTGAGAGGAAGAGATAGCTCAGTAAGAGCGCGAAGTTGGTCGGGTGAAGCAGACGAGGCTAACCAAAGCTAAACATCAAAAGTCAGCCAACAACTAGAACACGAGTGGAAAGTTGTGATAGAATTCAATCAGGATGGTGGGCATTACCACCCGATTAAACTTACCAAAGCAATTGAAGAAGAGATTGGAAAAATGAAATGAGCTAAATTCATGAACAACAAGCGGGTTTTGATACATGCCAATAACAAACAGCAGCAGGAAGAGATTCTGGGAATGAACTCACTGAATGGCGAGAAAAGGAAGGCGCATGTCCCAGGAGCAATGGCTAAACTGAGAGGAGTCATCTCAGGAGTCATTGGACATGTCGATGGAAGATGTTCAAAGTGAATTAAAAGGAGGCAAAGTAGTGGAAGTCACAAGGCTTACAAGCAGACGGGATGGCACACTCAAAGAAACATCAGTTCTCATTCAGTTTGAGAGAACCTTACTAAGGCAGCACAAATGGGATATTTGAACTTCATGGTTAGGGAGTACATTCCCAAACCTCTCAGGTGCTACGCATGTCAATGCATGGGGCACACCGCGCAGCAGTGTAAAGGACAGCTAAGGGGTGCGAGATGCGGAGGACAACATGAGGATGGGAAATGTGAAAAGGATGCAAAGGTTAAATGTTGTAATTGCGGAGGAGATCACAGTGCTGCGTTTGGAGGATGTGAAGTGCAGAGAGAGGCCAGAGAGGTGCAGAGAGTTACAAACAAAGTTTCATACGCAGAAGCAATAAAGAAAGTAAGGGGAACAGTAACAATCAAAAAGACCCCTAGTGGAATGGAGCAGAGCATTACAATACAAAATGGCAGGAACACACCAAAAAGTAATCTTCAGATCCAACCCAAACGACATTGTTGAAGGCTTGGACGCAAAGAGCTACTGTGCTGCCCTTTTTATAGACTTATCCCAGGCATTTGATACGTGGACCATGAAGCTATCTCGCCTGTCTGACCAAGCCGTTGGTTGGTTTGCAAACTATCTTTCAAATCGCAAGCAATGTGTAAAATTCAGCGGTCTCTCCTCAAGCTTTCGTAATGTGCCCAGAGGCGTTCCTCAAGGTTCGGTCTTGGGACCCACCCTTTTTACTATTTATATAAATGATGTGGGTCAAAGTATTGATGCCTCTGTACATCTGTATGCAGATGATACTGTTGTGCTAGCACGGTTGCCCTTGCATTTGAACGTCTGCAGTCTGCTTTTGACACTTTTCAGTCACATCTGTTCCACCTCAGGTTGGTGTTAAATTCAGATAAGACAAAAGTCATGTTAATTTCCAATAAGAAAAAGTTACCAACTGTTCTTCCCTGCATCATGTCTGCACAGCATAAGCCCATTGAAGCTGTTAACACCTACAGATACTTAGGCATCACCATAGATGAACATCTCTGCTTCACATATTGACAATCTCTTAAGGAAATTTAAATTAAAACTGGGATTCTTTTTTAGAAATAAGGCCTGTGTAAATGACAATTTATCGAGTTCATTTTTATTTATCGTACGATAAGTCAATGAATTGCTTATCGCGACAGGCACACAATAAAACAGTGGAAACAAACATGTGTTTGACTTTCAATAGTGAATGAAACTTTGTGCCCTTTATAGTCTGTGTCCAATATTGTGTATTTGTATATATTGTATATCCTATATATATGCTAAGGTCCCGCTGCTGACATGATAGCAGTCATTTACATTACATTACATTTAGCTGAGGCTTTTATCCAAAGCGACTTACAATAAGTGCGTTCGACCAGGAAGACACAACCTTGAAGAAAACAGAATCATAAAGTGCATCAGGTTGCATAGAGCCAAACATAGTGAATGAAACGTTGTGCCCTTTAGAGTCTGTGTCCATGTCAAGGAGGTGATCTCTGGGCCCATAGATCTCGGCCTCCGTTACGGGTTGTGTAGCTTCATTGAGGTTGATTGTGTTCACCTGGTGTTCTGCGTTGTATTTTTGGACGTTCTGCCTCTGCCTCCTTGCTTGGTCGGGCCGCTCAATTGTCAGCTTCACAGTCCAATATTGTGTATTTGTATATATTGTATATCCTATATGCTAAGGTCCCGCTGCTGACACGATAGCAGTCATTTAGTGCGCGGTGTGTAATCAAACCCATGATATCAACATCTCACTCCAGCCAGGAACCCAAAGTTGGCAACCCTGTAAAAGCTTATGAAACATATAACTTCTAACTTGTAATTGATGCTATAACTCCACATTTTTTCAGTTTTTATGTCAATGCTGAAATAAATATTGCAATTATATTTTTATATTTAGGCACAATGCACAAGGATCATCACGGTGTATGTGCCAGTGGAAGCTAATCGGCTCATTTCCAATGGCTATCAATGAACATCAAACAACAAATAAATCCCAAATGTCCCCTCAGTATCCATAATGCCTCGTGATACCAGAACATCGGTTTCCCTTTCAGAAAAGTAATTGAAATTTGGTTTAGTTGTAGGCCTACAGGAATGTAATTTATTTGCAGACAGTGTGAATAAAATCCGCCTCGCTTCCTCTTGTAACTATGAATACGTTATCGAGATGCACAAAATGTTGATAACAGATAAATATGAAGAACAATGGTGTGGCTAAAGGCAGCAGCACATTAACACAACAATAAGAGTTAACATACCTGCGAGTCCTGAAACATTAAACCGTCATTAGGTTTTCAAACACATCCATAAATGAATCCCAGCAAGCAAACATGATATTACTGACACATCCATCGAGGTTCACGTCGTACCAACGTCTCTCTTCAGTACTTTTAAACGTCCTCTTCTTCCTCCTGAGCTTCGCTGCAGATTCTCTCTGGATCCTGCAGCTTGTGGATCTTTATCAGTCTGGATTTTGGAAGATTGCTGAAAGACACAAAACACAGGTGACATAAAAACAAAGTGAAAATATGTCAAAGAACCAAGCTGACGCACAGGATCCCTGCCCCCTCAAGAGGTATGAGAAAAGCACCCTTTAGCACCCCTTAGCACCCTTTAGCACCTTTAGCACCCCTTAGCACCCTTTAGCACCCTTTAGCACCTTTTAGCACCCCTTAGCACCCCTTAGCACCCTTTAGCACCTTTTAGCACCCCTTAGCACCCTTTAGCACCCTTTAGCACCCCTTAGCACCCTTTAGCACCCCTTAGCACCCTTTAGCACCCCAAGTTGCCTTTTCACTTCTTTATTATATTATTGTGCTCCAAGCAACACAGATGTGTAACAGCATTCTGCAGAAGGGTGAAACCTGTCGTTATAAAAACCACATTCTAAGCACTTTCATGCTAACCTGGAAACCACAGAATTAAATTCAAGTGTTTCAAGGATTTCCAACGCATGTAGAAAACCATGTAATTAAACAATAACATGTAAATAATGTGTATTTAATGATGCAATGCAATCTATTGTAAAGTAGTAATACAATATATATATATATATAATTTAAATGACAATTAATAAATAATGTAGTGTTTATAATGATAGAAAGATACTTTGACAATTAAGAAATTATAGAATAAAAAAAATTACATTTTTATAATTTCATATAAAATAAAAATGCACAATTATCACAAATAAAAAATGTATTAAAATTACTTTTAAATTGTATTGCTGGATTCATATCATTATATTTAATATTAATTTAAAATAATGATCCATTCCTAATATTTATTACTATATGTAATAATTAAATATTTATTATATAGTTAAAAACTAAAACCTATAATAGTTTTGATGGCCTGCTTTAGCCTCAGTACAGGAAACTAAGATGTACAATTAAAACTGTATATATAATAGAAAGGTCAGTGTGTGAAGAGGAGCGCCACCTGGTGGTGAGAGGAGTGACGAAGATGAACTGCCGAAGGGTCTGTCGCTCAGAAAGCTCCAGCAGGAGATCCAGAGAGATCCGCCGGTTGTGCATATCCTGCAAAAATAAAGAAAATTCATCAAAGATAGTACAAATGAAACTTATTTAGTTCTGCCTTCAATACAAATAAGAATAATCAAAGGAAGTGAAACGCACACGCCCCTTTCACACCAACGCGGTTCCAGGGCCGGTTCGGAGCTAGAGCCTGATAAGCACCGGTTTTTCCTGTTCGCACCGCAGCGGAGCCGGCTCTTTCCCCCAAAAACCTGTTCTTACCAAGCTCGAATTGTCCGTCTAGAAGGAAGAACCGCATACAGGGGCGCCGTAAGGGGGTGAAAAGTTAGGACGATTCTAAGGGCCCGTGACTGACAGGGGCCCCAACTATTTTAGAACATTAAGAACAAAATGTTTAAGTAACCAATGTGATATCTTTTCATGGGGCCCAAAATCCCTGGTGGCGCCCCTGACCGCATACGTCACGCTTACGTCGGAGGCGGGGTCACCCTCCTGAACAACAACAACCAAAAGCCCACGTTTTGTCCAGTTTGTACACAGCGATGGAAAACCCCAAACTTAAAGCGTGGACCAGATTTGCAACAAACTGCAAAAAGTTAAGAAGGATTATCGGGACCGAAAGCGAGACCTCGGACGGAGTGGCAGCGGTCGTCCGAAAACAAGTCCACATTATGACTTGCTAGACTCTGTCAGAGAACATTTGAAAGTCGCTTGTGACGAATGGAAAGTTCGTGGTGAAGTCGTCCTATTATTCCCATTTGGTTTCGACAAAGCAAAACGAGCAGCGCAATACAATCGGCCATTGTTGTTGTTGTTGTTGTTGTTGTTGTGAGGGGTTTCCGCGCGGTTTGGCTTTATGGCGCAGGCACCTAAACGGCTGCATCATGATGACGCAGCACCACTCGGGCTCTGGGCGGTGTGAACAAAACGGGGGCTGAAAATAAAAACCGGTTCCGAACCAGAAGAGCGCAAGAGGAGCTAGAACGGGAACCGCGTTGGTGTGAAAGGGGCATCGGTTCAATCAGCCTCACCTCGGTTCTTCATTATTTTGATGATTTACAAAATGATTCTTATTTTTGATGTAGAGAGAAGTTTACAATCGTTAGAGCAGAGTTAATAACTGATGCTTTCATTATTTATTAGTTTATGTATTTATTATCATGGCATTTTTACATTTGGGAAACATAATGGAACATTTGTGATTAAATCAAAATACCTTTTTTTCTCTTTTGTTTTTGACATTAATTCTTTCACAAAGAAAACCTTTCATTTGAAATCAATCACACTTTTCCAGCTCTTTCTGGAACAAAGTCATTTCTTTCTGCGCTTTGTTCTGAACTCATTCATGAAGATCATAAAACATAGAGTCCAAGAACGGCACATTTAGATATTCAACCAGATTCACTCCTTCCTTCCTTCACTCCTTCCTTCCTTCACTCCTTCCTTCCTTCACTCCTTCCTTCCTTTCACAAAAAAAGCCCGAAATAAATAAGAAAATCACAGGAGTGTGTTTTGGATTTTCCTGCCATTTATTCCTCAGTTTGAGAGAATGTATCTGCATGAGGTGTGTGTGTGTGTGTGTGTGTGTGTGTGTGTGTGTGTGTGTGTGTGTGTGTGTGTGTGTGTGTGTGTGTGTGTGTGTGTGTGTGGTGTGTGTGTGTGTGTGTGTGTGTGTGTGTGTGTGTGTGTGTGTGTGTGTGTGTGTGTGTGTGTGTGTGTGTGTGTGTGTGTGTGTGTACCATGTAGACGTCGAACTCGTCGAGGCACCTGAAGGGAGACTCTGTGATCTCCCACAGAGAGAGCATGAAGCAGACGGTGGAGAACGAGCGCTCGCCTCCACTCAGAGAACGCATGTCACTCACCACCCCCTCATCCGCACGGCCCGGGGGCATCACCTGCACAGGGGAGACAAGCCAGGTGAGACAACTACAGGTAAGACAAGCCAGGTGAGACAACTACAGGTGAGACAAGCCAGGTGAGACAAGCCAGGTGAGACAACTACAGGTGAGACAACTACAGGTGAGACAACACAGGTGAGACAACACAGGTGTGACAACTACAGGTGAGACAACTACAGGTGAGACAACTACAGGTGTGACAACTACAGGTGAGACAACTACAGGTGAGACAACTACAGGTGAGACAACACAGGTGAGACAACACAGGTGTGACAACTACAGGTGAGACAACTACAGGTGAGACAAGCCAGGTGAGACAACTACAGGTGAGACAACACAGGTGAGACAACTACAGGTGAGGCAACACAGGTGAGACAACACAGGCGAGACAACTACAGGTGAGACAACTACAGGTGAGACAAGCCAGGTAAGACAAATACAGGTGAGACAACTACAGGTGAGACAAGCCAGGTGAGACAACTACAGGTGAGACAGCTACAGGTGAGGCAACTACAGGTGAGACAACTACAGGTGAGACAACACAGGTGTGACAACACAGGTGAGACAACTACAGGTGAGACAACACAGGTGAGGCAACACAGGTGAGACAACACAGGCGAGACAACACAGGTGAGGCAACACAGGTGAGACAACTACAGGTGAGACAACTACAGGTGAGACAACATAGGTGAGACAAGCCAGGTGAGACAACTACAGGTGAGACAACACAGGTGAGGCAACACAGGTGAGACAACACAGGCGAGACAACTCCAGGCGAGACAACTACAGGTGAGACAACTAACAGGTGAGACAAGCACACGAGGTGGACGACAAACTACAGGTGAGACAGCGCTACAGGTGAGACACACAGGTGAGACAACTAAGGTGAGACAACAACAGGTGAGACAACACAGATGAGACAACACAGGTGAGAAAACACAGGCGAGACAACACAGGTGAGACAACGACAGGTGAGACAACACAGGTGAGACAACACAGGTGAGACAACACAGGATGAGACAACACAAGGTGAGACAACTACAGTGAGAACAACACAGGAGAGACACACACAGGTGAGACAATCTACAGGTGAGACAACACAGGTGAGACAAGCCAGGTGAGACAACTACAGGTGAGACAACACAGACGAGACAACACAGGTGAGACAACTACAGGTGAGACAACACAGGCGAGACAACTACAGGCGAGACAACACAGGCGAGACAACTACAGGTGAGACAACTACAGGTGAGACAACTACAGGTGAGACAACACAGGTGAGACAACTACAGGTGAGACAACTACAGGTGAGACAACACAGGTGAGACAACTACAGGTGAGACAACACAGGTGAGACAACTACAGGTGAGACAACACAGGTGAGACAACTACAGGTGAGACAAGCCAGGTGAGACAACTACAGGTGAGACAACTACAGGTGAGACAAGCCAGGTGAGACAACTACAGATGAGACAACACAGGTGAGACAACACAAGTGAGACAACTACAGGTGAGACAACACAGGTGAGACAACACAGGTGAGACAACTACAGGTGAGACAACACAGGAGAGACAACACAGGTGAGACAACACAGGTGAGACAACTACAGGTGAGACAACACAGGAGAGACAAGCCAGGTGAGACAACTACAGGTGAGACAAGCCAGGTGAGACAACTACAGGTGAGACGACACAGGTGAGACAACACAGGTGAGACAAGCCAGGTGAGACAACTACAGGTGAGACAACACAGGTGAGACAAGCCAGGTGAGACAACTACAGGTGAGACAACTACAGGTGAGACAAGCCAGGTGAGACAACTACAGGTGAGACAACACAGGTGAGACAACACAGGTGAGACAACTACAGGTGAGACAACACAGGTGAGACAACACAGGTGAGTAATTACAGGTGAGAAACAAACCAGGATAGTCCATCTTACTTTAAACAATATTGTTTGTTTACTTCTTATTGACGATTCTTCCATTTTTTAAATGCTGAAATAAGAAAGGAGTAACTTGGAGGAATAACATAATGTAGAAAGTATACGTACGGAGATGGAGAGCGTCTCGTTGTTGTGGTCGAAGATCATGGAGCCGCAGCAGTTCATCTTTATCATGAAGTTATTAAAATATAATTTACACCTGACCGATAGAGACCTGAAGGAAGAACAAAGAACAGCACTCTGTGAAGTCTATCTGCAGTATTCTGATCTTTGATCTGTTCTGCTAGTTTAAGGGTCCTTAAAAAGTCAAGATTTAAACATTCTCAATAAAAAGTCAAAAGAAAAAAAAGTAAAAATCTAAATTCTGAGAGATTCTGAGAAAAAAGTCAAAATTAGGTGAAAAGTCAAAATTCTGAAAATAATACAATTCTAAGAAAACAATAAATTTAAAGAAAAAAGTAAATTCTGTATTCATAGTATCTGTACACAAGGTATAATAGTATTAATGTTAAATATGTGTACCTCCTCAGGACCTTGTATCGGCTCTGTCTGTCCGATATGATGTGTTCGAGGCGGTCGATGAATCTCCGCAGGTCTCTCACCTGTTTGCTCTTCTGTCTGAACAGAGACACCGCCTCAGCGTACTCCCTGAGGAAGAGGAACATTTTTATCTGATCAATAATATATATTACTAATTAATACATATAATAATAATATATAATATTTCTGATTTGAGTTCTCATGGTGTCCAACAACGTGATTTAGGGAGGGATTCAGGGACCACGAGCATTCTCTTAGTTTAAGCCGGGAAAAAGCATCACATTTTGAGCTGATATGTTACCTTACGTGTGTTTGCACCAGATAACCAAAAGGTGCAATATCTCTTTATTTTGTGTTCACTAATAGTGAAATAATTCCTCACCAAAAAAATTAAACTCTGAAAAAAGTAAAAATTCTAAGAAAAATAATAAAATATGAAAAAAGGCAACATTTTATAAAAACAAAACATTCTGAGAAATCTAAAAATTCTGAAGAAAAAAGTCAAAAAAACTGTAGTTTAAAAATCAATTCTAAGGAAAATATTCCATTCTCCAAAAATGTCAAAATTCAGAGAAAGTCAAACAAAAAGGTGCGTCTTTATTCTGTGTTGACTCATAGCGAAGTGGTTCCTCACCTCACCACCTGCTGCTGCTCTCCGTGAATGCTCTCGTAAACTTTGATCTTCCTCTGCAGTCGAGTTATTTCTGTGTCCAAACTCCTCGAGCTGGCGGACACGAGCTGTCGCTGAGGACTGATCTCTGACGCTTTACTCACACACTCCTGCACACACACACACACACACACACACACACACACACACACACACACACACACACACACACACACACACACACCACACACACACACACACACACACACACACACACACACACACACACACACACACACACACACACACACACACACACACACACACACACACAACCCACACACACACACAACACACACACCACACACACACACACACACACACACACACACACACACACACACACACACACACACACACACACACACTGAATCCTGCTGCTTGTCAAGTTTATTAAAGTTATTGAACATTTTGACGTTTCTAGTAATTGTGTTTTTTATCTTAATTATTGTTTTGTGTTATTTAATATTGTATTCGTTCCCTGTGCAGCACTTTGGTCACTGAGGTCGTTTTAAATGTGCTATACAAATAAATAAAGAATGAGATTGCAACCCTGTCTCCTAAAAAGGACGTTCCCACAGAACTAAACTGCATTCTCAATTACGTTTAGCTAGAAACGTATTTTCTCCCACGTTACGTTTCTTATGAACGTTTCTCAAATACGTTTATTTTCTACATATCTTTGCCATTTGTTGTCTTGCTTATAATAATGATAATAGTCATTTATAAATATCATTTTAGAGCACACATTTTAAATCAGTAGGCGAGGCTGTAATTTCTCCAGCTGTTCCTCTCATGAGCGAGGCTGTAATGTCTCCAGCTGTTCCTCTCATGAGGCAGAAAATAATAGTTTTAACAGCCAAAAAGCTTCCGTGTCGTTTATTGCACCTCAAACATTAAAACAGATCCAGAGTTACGTGTTTCTGAACTTCCTCTAAGAAGAAAGGACAGTAACAATTGTACGATGTGAGGGTCTAAGGACAGAGGGTGTCGTATTGTCATACTGATATTTTGTACAAACTGTGAAGTCCACTGAGACAAATGTAACATTTGTGATATTGGGCTATAAATAAACATTGATTGATTGAGTAACAGAAGATCTCTGTGACGCCAGATGTGGTGTTGTTAATGCGATATGATATCCAAAAAACATTTCAGTTTAGGATGGCCGAAGACACTACACTACCCATAATCCCCAGCTATCGTTTGGGACTACAGTCCCGTTGACAAACCCCGTGATTAATCTTCAAGCTCTGGGATTGGATGTTGGAGTGGCAGCGCGCCAAGGTTACACCGAGCGTCAAGCTCTTTGAAATGGAACGAAACCACGGCAGACTATTCAAAACTGGACTCGAACGCCCCCACAGAACTACACATGCTGGCTATTGTGATTCGCAACATGTTCTCTATGGCACGTCTCTACTGGGAATTGTAGTTTTAAAAGACGTTTTCGTTTTTCCCAAGATTAGAAGTTGACAGTATTAAACTGTGTACAGCCCTGGAGGTTTAGGCGATAGGAAACACATTGGTGTGTACACATTTAAAACATATAATTACTAAATGGGTGAAAATCGCTTGTATCCATAAAGGGCAGCATTAATATATACCCACATGACAGCTCATTGTTACTTTGTAATTCTACTCCACTACAATTCAGAGGTTAACCTGGTATTTTTACTCCACTACATTTATTTTAGTTACTTTGCAGATTCTGATTAATGATGTGAAATATAAACAACCCTTAAAGCAGACTTTAGTTACACCTGAGTAACATTGAGGGAAGGTGATTGTCAAGTGCCAACAATCAGGAGAGAGATTTGATAGTTGGTGCTCGAGAAGACTAAACATTTATCTGCAGATCTCTATAAAGTATATTCATTACTCGTTATTCTCTACTAATAGTTAATTAAAAACTGTAGAATGACTATTTTGCACATCCCTTTCAAGATTTCAAGATGTTCTAAGGTTTTATTGATCATATACACAACTAGTGTAGTTATGCAATGAATGAAAAACTTGGGTCACCGGTTCCTCAACAGTGCATTACGACATCTATCAATATGTGTGTGTACCTCCACCATTAAACTGTCATTCTGCACATTTCTTATTCTATCTACATAAGAGTATAATTAATGTGTATAATATCAGTTAAAATAAGTGCTTCAACATAGTTAACATTGCAGGAAAGCAATACATTAGACGTTAAGTACTTTGTCAGGCTTAATATTTATCTGTAGATAGATACCCCCAAAGCTTTTTTCTTATTTGAAAGAAGACCTTAACCTAAAGTATTCTTTAATGTGTTAATAAAGGTTAATTAGTTTGTCTGTTTTGCACATCCTCATATTAATATCTTTGTACATCCGGCACTAAACTGTTTTATTGTAGAGATCACTTACAGTATCTTCTTGATTTTTTATATTCTATATTTCTATCATTGACCTTCTACTTTCCCCCTATGAAAGTATGTACTCTTAATATGTTTTTAATCAAATAACATTATTCAACAAAAATAACATTATTCAACAAAAATAATTCATATAACGTGCTTTAACCACTAGGCGGTGCACACAAGGGTACACACAGCATACTAATAATAACTTTGTATTATTAGTGTAGGACACTTGTGTATGTATAACATCTGAAGATGTGTAGTTTTATTCATGTTTTTACATAATTTCACAGGATATTGCTATTTCTCATGTTTTACTACACATTAATATCTGATTTGTAAAACATCACAGACAGAAAGGTATATCCGTCATTTAATGGTAAGCTATTGAAATTGTGATTCCATAGATGTGTCTCCCATCACCCAAATCCCCTGACTATTCTCTCAACTCAGTATTTACATTCTTATATTCAAAGAAAATCAGTAATATCTTTAAAAACTACAAGTCCTTTTCTATCAGCTGTGCACCGTTATGGTGTAAATATAACCTATCTACTAATTGGATCAAATATAAAAGTCAGTCGAATTAGTGTTGATACTGCAAGGAGACGTATTGTGTGCAAGGTGTTGTTTAATTGTTGATATATTTATGATCCACGTCACATATTCAGTTTTGGCAGCAGTTCTCCTGTTTGTCCAGAAGTCTTCTCATCAGGGCTCTATAAATACAGAACTACAGCAGATGTGTAATATGTAATGCAGCCGAACCGTGTATTACAATGCCGTTATGTGATGACTTCCAAAGAGAAAAGCAAGAGCACTCGGAATAAATATTATTATTTTTATTTTTTTCGGATATCATATTGCATTAACATCATATCCCAACATGCATTGCAGCTAAACATCCAATCAACGAGCTTCAAGCTGAGGATCTTGGGTAATCTGTTCAGTGGGTTTGTGTGTATCCTCAAAATGTCCCTTATAGGCCTACGTCTGTTTCCGGTGACTTTATTTACGGCTAAAAAGCCCAAGATTATAGAATTAAACGAATAAATAAAAACAAGGATAATTGTGTGTTATTGTTGAGTAAATAAGGAAAAAAAGATTTTCAAAAATTCAGATTTCAGTATTCGAGGCTCTGAGCCATTTCTTTTCCTCACAGACGGAAAACAAGTCCGACATTATACGATTTAAAATAAAAAGATAAAACACTGGCATGTAATTTACGTTAGAATAAATAGAATGGTTTTGAATAATAGATGAGAGTAAAATCTACGTCACTTTACAGCCGCGCCCACTTTTGGGGAAACCAACGCTGTCATCTGAACGGCGATCAAGCCTGAAGCCAGAGAGCTCTTCTGTTACTGTCCTTTCTTCTTAGAGGAAGTTCAGAAACACCGAACTCTGGATCTGTTTTAATGTTTGAGGTGCAATAAACGACACAGCAGCTTTTTGGCTGTTAAAACTATTATTTTCTGCCTCATGAGAGAAACAGCTGGAGAAATTACAGCCTCGCTCATGAGAGGAACAGCTGGAGAAATTACAGGCTCGCTCATGAGAGGAACAGCTGGAGAAATTACAGCCTCGCTCATGAGAGAACAGCTGGAGAAATTACAGCCTCGCTCATGAGAGAAACAGCTGGAGAAATTACAGCCTCGCTCATGAGAGAAACAGCTGGAGAAATTACAGCCTCGCTCATGAGAGGAACCAGCTGGAGAAATTACAGCCTCGCTCATGAGAGAAACAGCTGGAGAAATTACAGCCTCGCTCATGAGAGGAAACAGCTGGAGAAATTACAGCCTCGCTCATGAGAGGAACAGCTGGAGAAATTACAGCCTCGCTCATGAGAGTAACAGCTGGAGAAATTACAGCCTCGCTCATGAGAGGAACAGCTGGAAGAAATTACAGCCTCGCTCATGAGAGAAACAGCTGGAGAAATTACAGCCTCGATCATGAGAGAAACAGCTTGGAGAAATTACAGCCTCGCTCATGAGAGGAACAGCTGGAGAAATTACAGCCTCTCTCATGAGAGGAACAGCTGGAGAAATTACAGCCTCGCTCATGAGAGAAACAGCTGGAGAAATTACAGCCTCGCTCATGAGAGAAACAGCTGGAGAAATTACAGCCCTCGCTCATGAGGAGAAACAGCGGAGAAATTACAGCCTCGCTCATGAGAGGAACAGCTGGAGAAATTACAGCCTCGCTCAAGAGAAACAGCTGGAGAAATTACAGCTCGCTCATGAGAGGAACAGCTGGAGAAATTACAGCCTCGCTCATGAGAGGAACAGCTGGAGAAATTACAGCCTCGCTCATGAGAGGAACAGCTGGAGAAATTACAGCCTCGCTCATGAGAGGAACAGCTGGAGAAATTACAGCCTCGCTCATGAGAGAAACAGCTGGAGAAATTACAGCCTCGCTCATGAGAGAAACAGCTGGAGAAATTACAGCCTCGCTCATGAGAGGAACAGCTGGAGAAATTACAGCCTCGCTCATGAGAGGAACAGCTGGAGAAATTACAGCCTCTCTCATGAGAGGAACAGCTGGAGAAATTACAGCCTCGCTCATGAGAGTAACAGCTGGAGAAATTACAGCCTCTCATGAGAGGAACAGCTGGAGAAATTACAGCCTCGCTCATGAGAGTAACAGCTGGAGAAATTACAGCCTCTCTCATGAGAGAAACAGCTGGAGAAATTACAGCCTCGCTCATGAGAGGAACAAGCTGGAGAAATTACAGGCTCGCTCATGAGAGGAACAGCTGGAGAAATTACAGCCTCGCTCATGAGAGAACAGCTGGAGAAATTACAGCCTCGCTCATGAGAGGAACAGCTGGAGAAATTACAGGCTCGCTCATGAGAGGAACAGCTGGAGAAATTACAGCCTCGCTCATGAGAGGAACAGCTGGAGAAATTACAGCCTCGCTCATGAGAGAAACAGCTGGAGAAATTACAGCCTCGCTCATGAGAGAAACAGCTGGAGAAATTACAGCCTCGCTCATGAGAGAAACAGCTGGAGAAATTACAGCCTCGCTCATGAGAGAAACAGCTGGAGAAATTACAGCCTCGCTCATGAGAGGAACAGCTGGAGAAATTACAGCCTCGCTCATGAGAGGAACAGCTGGAGAAATTACAGCCTCTCTCATGAGAGGAACAGCTGGAGAAATTACAGCCTCGCTCATGAGAGTAACAGCTGGAGAAATTACAGCCTCTCTCATGAGAGGAACAGCTGGAGAAATTACAGCCTCGCTCATGAGAGTAACAGCTGGAGAAATTACAGCCTCGCTCATGAGAGGAACAGCTGGAGAGATTACAGCCTCGCTCATGAGAGGAACAGCTGGAGAAATTACAGCCTCGCTCATGAGAGAAACAGCTGGAGAAATTACAGCCTCGCTCATGAGAGGAACAGCTGGAGAAATTACAGCCTCGCTCATGAGAGAAACAGCTGGAGAAATTACAGCCTCGCTCATGAGAGGAACAGCTGGAGAAATTACAGCCTCGCTCATGAGAGAAACAGCTGGAGAAATTACAGCCTCGCTCATTGAGAGAAACAGCTGGAGAAATTACAGCCTCGCTCATGAGAGGAACAGCTGGAGAAATTACAGCCTCGCTCATGAGAGGAACAGCTGGAGAAATTACAGCCTCGCTCATGAGAGAAACAGCTGGAGAAATTACAAGCCTCGCTCATGAGAGAAAACAGCTGGAGAAATTACAGCCTCGCTCATGAGAGGAACAGCTGGAGAAATTACAGCCTCGCTCATGAGAGGAACAGCTGGAGAAATTACAGCCTCGCTCATGAGAGGAACAGCTGGAGAGATTACAGCCTCGCTCATGAGAGGAACAGCTGGAGAAATTACAGCCTCGCTCATGAGAGAAACAGCTGGAGAAATTACAGCCTCGCTCATGAGAGGAACAGCTGGAGAAATTACAGCCTCGCTCATGAGAGTAACAGCTGGAGAAATTACAGCCTCTCTCATGAGAGGAACAGCTGGAGAAATTACAGCCTCGCTCATGAGAGGAACAGCTGGAGAAATTACAGCCTCGCTCATGAGAGGAACAGCTGGAGAAATTACAGCCTCGCTCATGAGAGAAACAGCTGGAGAAATTACAGCCTCGCTCATGAGAGGAACAGCTGGAGAAATTACAGCCTCATGAGAGGAACAGCTGGAGAAATTACAGCCTCGCTCATGAGAGGAACAGCTGGAGAAATTACAGCCTCGCTCATGAGAGGAACAGCTGGAGAAATTACAGCCTCGCTCATGAGAGGAACAGCTGGAGAAATTACAGCCTCGCTCATGAGAGGAACAGCTGGAGAAATTACAGCCTCGCTCATGAGAGGAACAGCTGGAGAAATTACAGCCTCGCTCATGAGAGGAACAGCTGGAGAAATTACAGCCTCGCTCATGAGAGAAACAGCTGGAGAAATTACAGCCTCGCTCATGAGAGGAACAGCTGGAGAAATTACAGCCTCGCTCATGAGAGGAACAGCTGGAGACATTACAGCCTCTCTCATGAGAGGAACAGCTGGAGAAATTACAGCCTCTCTCATGAGAGGAACAGCTGGAGAAATTACAGCCTCTCTCATGAGAGGAACAGCTGGAGAAATTACAGCCTCGCTCATGAGAGTAACAGCTGGAGAAATTACAGCCTCGCTCATGAGAGGAACAGCTGGAGAAATTACAGCCTCGCTCATGAGAGCAACAGCTGGAGAAATTACAGCCTCGCTCATGAGAGGAACAGCTGGAGAAATTACAGCCTCGCTCATGAGAGGAACAGCTGGAGAAATTACAGCCTCGCTCATGAGAGGAACAGCTGGAGAAATTACAGCCTCGCTCATGAGAGGAACAGCTGGAGAAATTACAGCCTCGCTCATGAGAGGAACAGCTGGAGAAATTACAGCCTCGCTCATGAGAGAAACAGCTGGAGAAATTACAGCCTCGCTCATGAGAGGAACAGCTGGAGAAATTACAGCCTCGCTCATGAGAGGAACAGCTGGAGAAATTACAGCCTCGCCTACTGATTTTAATTTAACCATATATCGAGCCCGATTCTCGATTTCAAATGTGTGCTCTAAAATGATATTTATAAATGACTATTATCATTATTATAAGCAAGACAATAAATGGCAAAGATATGTAGAAATAAACGTATTTGAGAAACGTTCATAAGAAACGTAACGTGGGAGAAAATACGTTTCTAGCTAAACGTAATTGAGAATGCAGTTTAGTTCTGTGGGAACGTCCTTTTTAGGAGACAGGGCTGGAGATTGAGATGAAGAGACATGTTCTCACTGCAGCTGGAGAACCCTGTAATGCAGTGTGTTCGTCCAACCTGCTGTATTCAAAGCTGTTACCTTTAACTCTTCCTCTGTCTGAGCGAGGTCACTCTTCATCTCTGCGATAGTTTCTACATGACTCTTCAGTTTCTTCTCTAAAACCTGGAGGCTTTGTTCATGTTTGCTGCACTCAGCCTCCAGCTTCAGCTGCTCCTCCTGAGGACAACAAACAACAACAACAACAACAACATAAATCACATCCTCCAGATACAGGTGTTTTCCAAACCATTCAGTCATTCATCAAGCCTTTAAACGAGCCACTAAATATAAAACCTGAACATCAGCAGGAGAGGACTCTTTAAAGTAGAGACACTACATACTGATATACACCTGAACATCAGCAGGAGAGGACTCTTTAAAGTAGAGACTCTACATACTGATATACACCTGAACATCAGCAGGAGAGGACTCTTTAAAGTAGAGACACTACATCCTGATATACACCTGAACATCAGCAGGAGAGGACTCTTTAAAGTAGAGACACTACATACTGATATACACCTGAACATCAGCAGGAGAGGACTCTTTAAAGTAGAGACACTACATACTGATATACACCTGAACATCAGCAGGAGAGGACTCTTTAAAGTAGAGACACTACATACTGATATACACCTGAACATCAGCAGGAGAGGACTCTTTAAAGTAGAGACACTACATACTGATATACACCTGAACATCAGCAGGAGAGGACTCTTTAAAGTAGAGACACTACATACTGATATACACCTGAACATCAGCAGGAGAGGACTCTTTAAAGTAGAGACACTACATACTGATATACACCTGAACATCAGCAGGAGAGGACTCTTTAAAGTAGAGACACTACATACTGATATACACCTGAACATCAGCAGGAGAGGACTCTTTAAAGTAGAGACACTACATACTGATATACACCTGAACATCAGCAGGAGAGGACTCTTTAAAGTAGAGACACTACATACTGATATACACCTGAACATCAGCAGGAGAGGACTCTTTAAAGTAGAGACACTACATACTGATATACACCTGAACATCAGCAGGAGAGGACTCTTTAAAGTAGAGACACTACATACTGATATACACCTGAACATCAGCAGGAGAGGACTCTTTAAAGTAGAGACACTACATACTGATATACACCTGAACATCAGCAGGAGAGGACTCTTTAAAGTAGAGACACTACATACTGATATACACCTGAACATCAGCAGGAGAGGACTCTTTAAAGTAGAGACACTACATACTGATATACACCTGAACATCAGCAGGAGAGGACTCTTTAAAGTAGAGACACTACATACTGATATACACCTGAACATCAGCAGGAGAGGACTCTTTAA
>JAPTMU010000108.1:532881-625222 GCA_028583405.1 Pogonophryne albipinna
CAGTCGGAGGTGTAGTATCTGTTAGGAAACACCTGATCTCCCTCAGCAGTAAACGCCTCTCTGCAGTTCTTCGGAGGACGACTCTGCTGCATCACCTGCCGAGCCACCTCATTCTCCTGACAACACACAAACAACACACAGGTCAACAACAACAACAACAACAACAACAACACTCCAGAGGCCTGTACTACGAAGCCGGATGTTCTCTTAGCGGCTAACTTCAGGTTAACTCTGGGTTTCCGGTCCTACGAAGCTGGTTCTCTTTTTAGCGGCTAGATCTCCATGGTAACTGATGCTGAGCGGCTAACCTGCTCCGGAGCAGGTTAGGTTGCAGGCTAAGAGCTCAACTCAGTGAAAGCACCGCCTGCTGACCAATCAGAGCTCAGTGTGCGGAGTTTAAAGCGATCAAGTCATATTACAGGAGAAAGGAAATACAGAAAAGCTGCCGTTGCAGGAAAGACGGCCGGCAAAAATCACCGACTGTGTGAACGTGAACATGAATAGAATATCACCTCCATCTTCAGAGCAATCTGACTATTATAACATTAGCGTTAAGAAAGCTTACTTAAATATCTGCCACAACATCAGTAACCGGATCAGAGTAACATTAAGTACAGTCCGCGGCATATCACTTCATAATGTATCAGATATCTCCTGATCTGAGTCAGCTGAGCCGTATCTGGCCGTGCAACACTCACAGTGTCACAGACTGGATGCAGAAGGATTATTTTAAGCAACACATTAAGTTGAGGAAACACTGGAGTCAAATGTAATGAAAGTCAGATGGTGTCTTAGACGGGCAGTGATATCATAAACCTGTTAATGTACGCATTCAAACACTTGTTCTGTTCCCAGCTGTATTCACCTTGCAGGTGCAGCTCTGTGGCTTTGATCCTGGATCAAGTGTTTAA
Source organism: Pogonophryne albipinna (assembly GCA_028583405.1). Taxonomy (NCBI): domain Eukaryota; kingdom Metazoa; phylum Chordata; class Actinopteri; order Perciformes; family Artedidraconidae; genus Pogonophryne; species Pogonophryne albipinna. The sequence goes on from JAPTMU010000108.1 coordinate 533,793, forward strand.
GTCATGTTTAAAGTTTAACTTCTTCATATGTCTAATATTAAAGTTCACTTTTCATTCAGGAAGTATGACGCTGCGCTGTCAGTGCGCTTCTCCATGTTTGTGATTGGTCAAATGTTGCTAGCCCCGCCCCTTTCATGTGAACGCGCTCTCAGCCGGACAGAGAAACCCTGGCTTGAGTTACCGAGTTGATAACCAGCGTCGTCTGACCGCTTAGCGAGAGCTCGTTTGTTTTGGGTTAGTTAAGCCGGCTAACTCAAACATATCCAGGTTATGTGGAACCGGCTTCGTCGTACAGGCCTCTGGAGGACTCGGCAGCAACAGGCTTCAACTGATCTATTAGACACTGCTGTCTATCAAATTCTAATGATTGTATTACTTCATGAATTTGACTTCACAGACTGTACGTGGTTTGCCTTGTTTGTCATGCTTTGCTTTCTGTTATTTTGTTCATGTATGTCTGTTACACAGGGAGGCTGTGGCTCAGTGGATAGTGCGCTGAACTTTGAATCAGGGGGTAGCAAGTTCGAGTCCCACTGCAGTCAGCATGTCGTTCACCCCAAATGGCTCCAGTGGGGATTTCCCACAGCACTGAATGCATGTTAGTCGCTTTGGATAAAAGCGTCTAACATGTGTAATGTAACACGTTGCTTTGGTCGGGACCCCCTTGAAAACCAGATGGTGCATCTCAAGGGGTTTACCCTAATAAATACATTTATATATATATATATAAGCATTAATTGATAATTTCACCAAAAAAAATAAAATATTAATAATGCAAAGCTGTTTGTGACCTTGATGATGAGGATGGACTCGACGCCTCTCATATCGATCAGACAGTTGAAGACGACCGGACTCGTGACGGTGATGACGTCGAGCAGCGAGGGAAAGTCTGTATGAAGAGCCTTCCTGCAAACACCACAGAAGAAGAGCTAAAGGACTCCTACTATCATTAGGCATATATTATAGGTCTCAGATATATCAAAAATATATAAAAACATGTCTCTGAAGTGTCCTGCTCCAAACCCCAAACAGATCCTTGTAGCCCCCCCCCTCTCTTCCAGCTGTTACTAAGGACATGTCTCTGAAGTGTCCTGCTCCAAACCCCAAACAGGTCCTTGTAGCCCCCCCCCTCTCTTCCAGCTGTTACTAAGGACATGTCTCTGAAGTGTCCTGCTCCAAACCCCAAACAGATCCTTGTAGCCCCCCCCCCCTCTCTTCCAGCTGTTACTAAGGACATGTCTCTGAAGTGTCCTGCTCCAAACCCCAAACAGATCCTTGTAGCCCCCCCCCTCTCTTCCAGCTGTTACTAAGGACATGTCTCTGAAGTGTCCTGCTCCAAACCCCAAACAGATCCTTGTAGCCCCCCCCCTCTCTTCCAGCTGTTACTAAGGACATGTCTCTGAAGTGTCCTGCTCCAAACCCCAAACAGATCCTTGTAGCCCCCCCTCTCTTCCAGCTGTTACTAAGGACATGTCTCTGAAGTGTCCTGCTCCAAACCCCAAACAGATCCTTGTAGCCCCCCCCCTCTCTCTTCCAGCTGTTACTAAGGACATGTCTCTGAAGTGTCCTGCTCCAAACCCCAAACAGATCCTTGTAGCCCCCCCCTCTCTTCCAGCTGTTACTAAGGACATGTCTCTGAAGTGTCCTGCTCCAAACCCCAAACAGATCCTTGTAGCCCCCCCTCTCTTCCAGCTGTTATTAAGGACATGTCTCTGAAGTGTCCTGCTCCAAACCCCAAACAGATCCTTGTAGCCCCCCCCTCTCTCCCAGCTGTTACTAAGGACATGACTCTGAAGTGTCCTGCTCCAAACCCCAAACAGATCCTTGTAGCCCCCCCTCTCTTCCAGCTGTTACTAAGGACATGTCTCTGAAGTGTCCTGCTCCAAACCCCAAACAGATCCTTGTAGCCCCCCCCCTCTCTTCCAGCTGTTACTAAGGACATGTCTCTGAAGTGTCCTGCTCCAAACCCCAAACAGATCCTTGTAGCCCCCCCCCTCTCTTCCAGCTGTTACTAAGGACATGTCTCTGAAGTGTCCTGCTCCAAACCCCAAACAGTTCCTTGTAGCCCCTCCCTCTCTTCCAGCTGTTACTAAGGACATGTCTCTGAAGTGTCCTGCTCCAAACCCCAAACAGATCCTTGTAGCCCCCCCCCCTCTCTTCCAGCTGTTACTAAGGACATGTCTCTGAAGTGTCCTGCTCCAAACCCCAAACAGATCCTTGTAGCCCCCCCTCTATTCCAGCTGTTACTAAGGACATGTCTCTGAAGTGTCCTGCTCCAAACCCCAAACAGTTCCTTGTAGCCCCCCCCCTCTCTTCCAGCTGTTACTAAGGACATGTCTCTGAAATGTCCTGCTCCAAACCCCAAACAGATCCTTGTAGCCCCCCCCCCCTCTCTTCCAGCTGTTACTAAGGACATGTCTCTGAAGTGTCCTGCTCCAAACCCCAAATAGATCCTTGTAGCCCCCCCCCCTCTCTTCCAGCTGTTACTAAGGACATGTCTCTGAAGTGTCCTGCTCCAAACCCCAAATAGATCCTTGTAGCCCCCCCCCCCTCTCTTCCAGCTGTTACTAAGGACATGTCTCTGAAGTGTCCTGCTCCAAACCCCAAACAGATCCTTGTAGCCCCCCCCCTCTCTTCCAGCTGTTACTAAGGACATGTCTCTGAAGTGTCCTGCTCCAAACCCCAAACAGTTCCTTGTAGCCCCCCCCCCCCCTCTCTTCCAGCTGTTACTAAGGACATGTCTCTGAAGTGTCCTGCTCCAAACCCCAAACAGTTCCTTGTAGCCCCCCCCCCCCTCTCTTCCAGCTGTTACTAAGGACATGTCTCTGAAGTGTCCTGCTCCAAACCCCAAACAGATCCTTGTAGCCCCCCCTCTCTTCCAGCTGTTACTAAGGACATGTCTCTGAAGTGTCCTGCTCCAAACCCCAAACAGATCCTTGTAGCCCCCCCCTCTCTTCCAGCTGTTACTAAGGACATGTCTCTGAAGTGTCCTGCTCCAAACCCCAAAACAGATCCTTGTAGCCCCCCCCCTCTCTTCCAGCTGTTACTAAGGACATGTCTCTGAAGTGTCCTGCTCCTAACCCCAAACAGATCCTTGTAGCCCCTCCCTCTCTTCCAGCTGTTACTAAGGACATGTCTCTGAAGTGTCCTGCTCCAAACCCCAAACAGATCCTTGTAGCCCCCCCCCCTCTCTTCCAGCTGTTACTAAGGACATGTCTCTGAAGTGTCCTGCTCCAAACCCCAAACAGATCCTTGTAGCCCCCCCTCTATTCCAGCTGTTACTAAGGACATGTCTCTGAAGTGTCCTGCTCCAAACCCCAAACAGTTCCTTGTAGCCCCCCCCCTCTCTTCCAGCTGTTACTAAGGACATGTCTCTGAAATGTCCTGCTCCAAACCCCAAACAGATCCTTGTCGCCCCCCCCCCCTCTCTTCCAGCTGTTACTAAGGACATGTCTCTGAAGTGTCCTGCTCCAAACCCCAAATAGATCCTTGTAGCCCCCCCCCCCTCTCTTCCAGCTGTTACTAAGGACATGTCTCTGAAGTGTCCTGCTCCAAACCCCAAATAGATCCTTGTAGCCCCCCCCCCCTCTCTTCCAGCTGTTACTAAGGACATGTCTCTGAAGTGTCCTGCTCCAAACCCCAAACAGATCCTTGTAGCCCCCCCCCTCTCTTCCAGCTGTTACTAAGGACATGTCTCTGAAGTGTCCTGCTCCAAACCCCAAACAGTTCCTTGTAGCCCCCCCCCCCCCTCTCTTCCAGCTGTTACTAAGGACATGTCTCTGAAGTGTCCTGCTCCAAACCCCAAACAGATCCTTGTAGCCCCCCCCCCCTCTCTTCCAGCTGTTCCTAAAGAGCTGACTCTGGGTCAGTGTGCTATTGTTTAACCTCTAAGTAATTACATTCAATATATTTTAGAATTGACAGGAATTATACAGATTATAATTAATTTCAATACATACATTTAAAAAATATGAGTATTTAAATAAAATCAAATAGATTTAAATGCTTAAAAATAAACTCTACCATGATTCATTTCTGTGAGTGTAGCTTCAGAGAGAGAGTAGATCTCATCAGAACTCTCCCAGCAGAAACTCAGCTAAATGCTGCCGTGATGAAACTCCATATCATGTTCCAAACCACATCAAGGATTCTCTCTGAAACAGGATGGAGCTCAAACTCTTCCTCTCTCTCAGGTTTACCACAAGGTGACTTCCTTTTGATTTCCTGCTTCTTCACACACACTCTCTCCAGTACAGGTTAGCTCTGAGTGTTAGCATGCTAATGGAAACACAGACTGTGGGTGTTTCTCAATGTCGAGTAAAGCTGCTCCAGAGCCACTATTTCAAGCATACTACGTCATCGTGTGCCGCCGAAGTACTGTTCCAATCTCCAGCATACTTGGAATTCTACCGAGCCCGGCGTACTGCGTAGCGAGAAATTTCGAGGCTGCACATGTGTAGACTCTGCGGTCTTAAAATCCCCACAATGCTTTGCGCACGGACCAATTTCCCCAAATCTGTGGCGGAAAATGTAAGAGGCGGGGCCTCTCATATGAAGCACACCTGCACACTTGCTCACCTGTTCCACTCTTCGTTTTCCGAATGCCAGGAAGGATTCTTGCCTCGCTTCTGAAGCAAGTGACTCGGAAGACATGTGCTACCAAGCAAGCGTACTCGACATTGAGAAACACCCCATATTACTTCCAGAACACGTCTCATTGTTTCTGACAGCAACGTGTCTGATTGGCCCGTGGGGGTAAAGCCCGCCCACATTTTAGTAATGTGGTCACGACGCAGCAAATCTGGATCAGCTCCGTTGTTCCCCGTTTTTAGAGATGTGGGTACGGAGGAGAAGAGAGAGGGTTTATTTCTGACACTTTGTGGGTCTCCTGACACACCGGGGATACACCGGGACACACCGGGGACACATGGTGATGTAGAGAAGACATCACTTTGTGAGTCTCCTGACACACCGGGGACACACACCGGGGACACACACACCGGGGACACACCGGGGACACATGGTGATGTAGAGAAGACATCACTTTGTGAGTCTCCTGACACACCGGGGACACACACCGGGGACACACACCGGGGACACACAGTGATGTAGAGAAGACATCAAAAAGTGCATTTTGCATGATAGGAGACCTTTAAACGCAGTAGTACGTTAATTATTTTGTAGTTTAAGTTCAGTTTCTAATCATAAATCTAATGTCCAGAAGCAAAACGCTAACGTGATGCTATAAAGGAACTACAGTCGAGTCCAGCAGCACGACTTCAACGTCACGCCAACTTCAGATCCATATTCAAACACACAGATTCTAAATGGAACGAGTTGAAGCGTTTGTTTGAACACTTTGCAGGAGGCAGGGACTTGCTTTCAAGCAGAACAGAAACTAACTTAGAGGAGTGTTTACGTGTTCGGCGTAATGACGTACAACGTCCTCCACGACTTCTGTAGTCCTATTCAGCCACTTGGTAACAACCATCGTTTCTCAGACACGTCAACTCTTCAGAAATCACAGTGGGGTCACTGCTGATGATGTAATGTAGAACAAAACGTGATCCGTCTCTTCAATGTGTCTCAACCTCAGACCTTAGTTCAGATAGTCTCCTAAACCCTATGGAGAGATCCCATTGGCTCTGAGACCAGGGAACAGGAAGTGGAGAAATGCTGACTCACTTCCTGGTTTCAGGACTCGTCACTGCACCACTCTATAAAGGGACTTTTAAAATAAAACACTACTCTAAACCTCCTGCAGCTTCGTACCTCCCGTGCAGGTTGTAGAGTTTCTCGGAGAACTGGCTGACGTTGATCTGCGGTCGGTTTCCTTTCGTATAATGCCGCCTCATGATCTCCTGCAGCAGCGCCTCGTCGCGGTGGTTATCGCAGCAGAACGCCTTCATGAAGCCGCACAGACACGCCTCCACAGCTGCTGCCAGCAGGGGGTCCTTCAGGCTGATGAACGCCCCTGAAGCACAAGGAAGACTTTGGTTGAACACATTATTACAAAGCAAAAAGTTATTTAAACACATTATTTTAACAATTCAGGCTGAAACGGCCCGAAAACACCCGAAAACTTGAGTTAAATACATAACACATGGAAAATGCTATTTGAATACATGTGTATAACGAGGTGCAGCAGGGGGTCATTCACACCACACCATGCAACATGTCATATAAATGCAATTATTCACTGCAAAACGTAAGGCAAGTTTATTGACACGACACATTTCATCAAAACACTAAAACTTCCAAAAACCCACACGGCAGTTTCAATCCGTTATTTCCTGCAGATGTGGTCAGCTGATTTTTACAGAACATTAAATACATTGAGGAAAAACACATTTTAAAGATAACACTTTATATTAAAAAGGTACACTTATTCACCGTCAACTGGTTGTTCCTTAACAGATTAGAGTCAAACTACCAGTTTATTGGTTATGAACAAGACTTCACTTTAAAACATATTCTGAGTTAGAAAAAACACATTTTGAGTTATTTTGAAACAAATAACACTTTTAGTTTCATGTCTTGTTCCATAAGAACAGATCATATCTGTTAGGTGTTATTACGGGAGAGTTACTATTCTCATTAGGCCCATATTGAGCATATTTAGACCACAACTCATGTTCAACAACTTCCTTACTTACAATACATCAGCACTAATTAGGCAAGGCAAGTTTATTTATATAGCACCTTTCAACACAAGGCACTTCAAGGTGCTTTACAAAAATGAAAGACATTCAGACAAAGGCATTTCAAAACAGAAAAAGAAACATTAAAAGAAACATTAAAAGAAAAAATACATGAATAAAAAGTTACAGTGCATTAAGATGTGAATAGTTCACACAGAAGTTCCACTTTACTGATGAACACAACGGCTCAGTTTCAATTAAAAGCAGCGACAAAAAGAAAAGTCTTCTTGCTGGATTTAAAAGTAGTCAGAGTTGCAGCGGACCTGCAGGTTTCTGGGAGTTTGTTCCAGATATTTGGAGCATAATAACTGAACGCTGCTTCTCCATGTTTAGTTCTGACTCTGGGGACAGAAAGCTGACCAGTCCCTGAAGACCTGAGAGATCTGGATGGTTCATCATTTAGCAGGAGGTCACAAATGTATTTTGGGCCTAAACCATTCAGTGCTTTATAAACCAGCAGCAGTATTTAGAAATCTATTCTTTGACACACAGGAAGCCAGTGTAAAGACTTCTGTAACTGTAATTAGAGGGTTATTGAGGAAAAACTCTCAACTAATGGTTTATTACTTGTAGAATATGGTCATGTAGAATAAGGCATTAATAAGAGTTGTATAAAATAGTTATTCGAAAGCCAATAGAGTGCCACAGTGACGCGTCCTAGAACCCGGACGTAAGCTGCGCATGGGTTCCTTCGACAAAAACGCAATGAGATCTCTCCATAGGATTTAGGAAAATAGCTCAAAATAAGGTCTGTGGTTGAAACACATTTAAGAGACGGATCACGATTTGTTCAGCCGGATAATCTCCACATGTCTACTTTTATCATTTTCTATAAAAGGAATAAAAACGTAGCCAGAATAGAATAAGGAGTATAAAATACAAGTTGTACTGGCTTTTAAAGAAAGTTATTTTACCCAGGGGTCCGATGGGTTTTTTCTTGAAGCGTCCGGCAGCGTTCGCCTCATCGATGGAAATCAACAGGTCTGGAACCTGGTCTCCGAAACGCTTCAGTTTGTTGGACCGGCTGGCCAGAACCTGGTTCCTCCTCCTCACTATGGACTCCAACAGAACCTGGATGTTCCTCTCCTCCAGTCTGACACAACCAACAGAACCAACACAACAGATCAGGACCAGAACATTCAAATATTGTGAACATTCTGAAAAAAAAATCGAATATTCTGGAAAAAAGTCAGAAATAAAGAAAAAGGCAACATTTTGAATAAAAGTCAAATATTGTGAAAATTGAGGAAAAAAGTCAAACATTCTGAAAAGTCAGAATTCCAAAAGAAAGTCTTTATTTTGAAAAAAATATTCTGTAAAAAGTCAAAACATTTTGTAAATCTGATCTAAATGTTGACTTCCTGTGATTTTGACTGAAAAACATGTGAAAAATGTGTTTGCCAGAATCACCTCAATCTCAATCTTTATTTATGTATATAGCACATTTAAAGGTTAGGGTTATCATGCTATTTTTAGGCAATAGCATAGGTTTCTCAAATATATAAAAACATGTCTATGAAGTGTTTTGCTCCAAACACCAAACAGATCATTCTAGCCACGCCTCATATCCCTCTGTTTCACTTCCTGTTTCTAAAGTGCTGTTTGGGTATAAAGCTTTAAAGAGGAGGAGTCTGAGCTCATGCGGGACCCGGCAGCTACTCTCTAAACTAAATGCTGCCGTGATGAAACGCCATATCATGGATGATCAAGGATTCTCTCTGAAACAGTTTGGAGCTCAAAGGCTTTCTCTCTTGCCGGTTATACCACAAGGTGAGTTCCTTTTTACTTCCTGCTTCTTCACACACATGCTCTCCAGTACAGGTTAGCTCTGAGTGTTAGCGATGCTAATGTAAACACAGACCATATTACGTCCAAAACAGTCGGGCATTGTTTCTGATAGCAGCTTTCTGATTGGGCCGTGGGTCCACATTTCAGATATTACGTCATATCGGACGCAAATCTGGATCAGCTCCGTTGTTCCCCGTTTTTAGAGATTTGGGTACGGAGGAAAAGAGAGAGGGTTTTATTTTCTGACGCTGCGTGAGTTCCCCGACACACCGGGGGGACACCGGGGACACGCGGGGACACACCGGGGACGACACAGCGGAGACACACCGGGGACACAGCGGAGACACACCGGGGACACACCGGGGACACACCGGAGACACACCGGGGACACACACCGGGGACACACCGGAGACACACCGGGGACACATGTTGATGCAACAAAAAAACGTAGTGGCAGATCCGTAATCACACGTTATTAAAGCAGAATGTATCGTCTGACCTGAGTTTGTCGCGCTCCTCTCTTCCCGTGAACAGCGCCTGATGCTCGTTCTTCATTTCCTCGTTCAGCTGCGAATGCGTTTCCTCGAGTTCCTCCAGCTGCTTCCTCAAACTCACGATCCTCTTCTGCTGCTTCGAATACTCCGTCTCTCCATCTTTACTCACACTGACACTTACATAATAATACATTTCATTTGAATAGCACACTTTAAAGACAACGCCATCTGAAGGTGCTTCACGATGCTATGAGGAGAAAATACAATAAAATATAAAGTTATCGAAGGAGCATATTGAATAAAATATGGTAATATATAAAAGGTTTAGAGCAGAAAGGTTAGAATGAAAATAAAATAAATACAAGGAGGGAGAAGATTATTCAGCTAAAGGTGAACGTCACCACCGCTAAGCTAAAGGTGGCTAACGTTGGGCTATAAAGGAACTACAGCACGGTCACATGACTACACGTCACAACCGCTAAGCTAAAGGAGGCTAATGTTGGGCTATAAAGGAACTACAGCACGGTCACATGACTTTACGTCACCACCGCTAAGCTAAAGGTGGCTAATGTTGGGCTATGAAGGAACTACAGCATGGTCACATGACTTCACGTCACCACCGCTAAGCTAAAGGCGGCTAATGTTGGGCTATAAAGGAACTACAGCACGGTCACATGACTTCACGTCACCACTGCTAAGCTAAAGGTGGCTAACGTTGGGCTATAAAGGAACTACAGCATGGTCACATGACTTCACGTCACCACCGCTAAGCTAAAGGTGGCTAACGTTGGGCTATAAAGGAACTACAGCACGGTCACATGACTACACGTCACAACCGCTAAGCTAAAGGAGGCTAATGTTGGGCTATAAAGGAACTACAGCACGGTCACATGACTTTACGTCACCACCGCTAAGCTAAAGGTGGCTAATGTTGGGCTATGAAGGAACTACAGCATGGTCACATGACTTCACGTCACCACCGCTAAGCTAAAGGCGGCTAATGTTGGGCTATAAAGGAACTACAGCACGGTCACATGACTTCACGTCACCACTGCTAAGCTAAAGGTGGCTAACGTTGGGCTATAAAGGAACTACAGCATGGTCACATGACTTCACGTCACCACCGCTAAGCTAAAGGTGGCTAACGTTGGGCTATAAAGGAACTACAGCACGGTCACATGACTACACGTCACAACCGCTAAGCTAAAGGAGGCTAATGTTGGGCTATAAAGGAACTACAGCACGGTCACATGACTTTACGTCACCACCGCTAAGCTAAAGGTGGCTAATGTTGGGCTATGAAGGAACTACAGCATGGTCACATGACTTCACGTCACCACCGCTAAGCTAAAGGCGGCTAATGTTGGGCTATAAAGGAACTACAGCACGGTCACATGACTTCACGTCACCACTGCTAAGCTAAAGGTGGCTAACGTTGGGCTATAAAGGAACTACAGCATGGTCACATGACTTCACGTCACCACCGCTAAGCTAAAGGTGGCTAATGTTGGGCTATAAAGGAACTACAGCACGGTCACATGACTTCACGTCACCACCGCTAAGCTAAAGGCGGCTAATGTTGGGCTATAAAGGAACTACAGCACGGTCACATGACTTCACGTCACCACCGCTAAGCTAAAGGTGGCTAATGTTGGGCTATAAAGGAACTACAGCATGGTCACATGACTTCACGTCACCACCGCTAAGCTAAAGGTGGCTAATGTTGGGCTATAAAGGAACTACAGCGCAGTCACATGACTTCACGTCACCACCGCTAAGCTAAAGTTGGCTAATGTTGGGCTATAAAGGAACTACAGCACGGTCACATGACTTCACGTCACCACCGCTAAGCTAAAGGCGGCTAATGTTGGGCTATAAAGGAACTACAGCACGGTCACATGACTTCACGTCACCACCGCTAAGCTAAAGGTGGCTAATGTTGGGCTATAAAGGAACTACAGCATGGTCACATGACTTCACGTCACCACCGCTAAGCTAAAGGTGGCTAATGTTGGGCTATAAAGGAACTACAGCGCAGTCACATGACTTCACGTCACCACCGCTAAGCTAAAGTTGGCTAATGTTGGGCTATAAAGGAACTACAGCACGGTCACATGACTTCACGTCACCACCGCTAAGCTAAAGGCGGCTAATGTTGGGCTATAAAGGAACTACAGCACGGTCACATGACTTCACGTCACCACCGCTAAGCTAAAGGTGGCTAATGTTGGGCTATAAAGGAACTACAGCATGGTCACATGACTTCACGTCACCACCGCTAAGCTAAAGGTGGCTAATGTTGGGCTATAAAGGAACTACAGCGCAGTCACATGACTTCACGTCACCACCGCTAAGCTAAAGTTGGCTAATGTTGGGCTATAAAGGAACTACAGCACGGTCACATGACTTCACGTCACCACCGCTAAGCTAAAGGCGGCTAATGTTGGGCTATAAAGGAACTACAGCACGGTCACATGACTTCACGTCACCACCGCTAAGCTAAAGGTGGCTAATGTTGGGCTATAAAGGAACTACAGCACGGTCACATGACTTCACGTCACCACCGCTAAGCTAAAGGTGGCTAACGTTGGGCTATTTCCTTACCTTGTTCTCGTCTTGTTTATTTTCTCCTGAAGAAAGTTCTGCTCTCGCTCCGACTCTTTGAATTTGTTCAGAGCCCTAAAATAAACGATCTAAAAGGAAAGTATTATGTAACGTTAACCAATATTAATGATGCTCACTTGATATATCATATAATCTTATTTCCTGATCAGTACCTCCTGTTCATTGTGCTCTTTGCTGACGACCTTCAGCTGCTCCTTTAACCTCAGATGACCTTCAGAAAGAGCTTCCTGTTCCTGCGTCACACTTTCAATTCTGCTTCTAACGCCCCGCAGCTTCTGCTCTGCTGCTGTGAGCTTAGTCTGTGAGAAAGATAGGAAAAAGAGACATGCATGAGTTCTATTTATCTTATATTACATGTCTTCTGTCAGACTAGTTGACAGAAAGACATCCAGGAGTTTATTTTACCGTCTGTGTCTGCAGAATTCTCCTATTAGCATTAGCATCACATAACGCCTCATTTGCATGTTTAATCATAAGATGTCAGAAAACTTGTAATATAAGAAATAATTGTGTTAATGTCTGTAATCAAGTGGGAAAGTTTCATGGTGATATTTGGTAGTTAAATATTTTACCCCATTCACCTGCACCTGAATTTTACAATCCATATATTTGAAGGCAGTTTCCTCCAAAATAGGTTTTTCTTTTACATCATTAAGACGAAATATTACCAACTATTTGTTGTGACTTTTTCCTTACAAATATTATAGATTTTTCAAAAAAAACTCAAATTGAATCAACTCGTTTAATCCTTCATTTTGTCTACATTTGATAACTTTCTCTCTCTGATTTCTTTAACCTCCCGAAGAGTTGTTTCTCACCCTCTCAGCAGAAATCTCCAATAATTCATACACGTTTTTTATGGCAGTATTTATGGAGCGATACAAAGACATATCTTGAATCCCCTCTGAACATGAAGCTGGCTTTATCAAATGTTCATGTTTCTTTGACGGAAATCTATGCATTTATTTAACAACATATCACATTTTGTAGGGTTTTAATAAATATAGCCAGACCTGGCAGAGCTTGAGGCTCTCCTGATGTTTCTGATTACTCTCCTCTTTCTCCACGTCCTCCTTTAACCGCTGCACAAACTGCTCCTTATCTCGCACCTGACAGGAGGAAACACCGTTAACCACGCTTCCTTTCCTCCTCGATGCACGATGTTTTGTTTCTGCAGCAGCTGCTTCCTCTCACCAGACTCCAGGCCATGTTCCTCTGGAGGCTCGGCAGCAGCTCCCTCATGTCGCTGAAGGAGTGCAGCGTCTCGAAGCGCTCCTTCTTCTGCAGGAAGTCCAGCTTCAGGTCCTTCAGAGCCTGAACACAGCAGCAGCACGTTGCAGCTCAGCAGAAACAATATGCTGCACATGCTTCACAGGTGGGAAGTAACTGAGTAGATTTACTTAGTACTTAAGTACAATTGTGAGGTATTTGTACTTTACTTGAGTATTTCCATGTAATGCTACCTTGTACTTCTACTCCGCTACATGTATTTAATACCTTTAGTTACTTTATAGATTTGGATTAATGATGTGAAATATAATCAAGTCTTAAATCACAAGATCTGAGTACTTCTACTTTTACTAAAGTACAAGATCTGAGTACTTCTACTTTTACTAAATTACAAGATCTGAGTACTTCTACTTTGACTCAAGATCTGAGTACTTCTACTTTTACTAAAGTACAAGATCTGAGTACTTCTACTTTTACTAAATTACAAGATCTGAGTACTTCTACTTTGACTCAAGATCTGAGTACTTCTACTTTTACTAAAGTACAAGATCTGAGTACTTCTACTTTGACTCAAGATCTGAGTACTTCTACTTTTACTAAAGTACAAGATCTGAGTACTTCTACTTTGACTCAAGATCTGAGTACTTCTACTTTTACTAAAGTACAAGATCTGAGTACTTCTACTTTGACTCAAGATCTGAGTACTTCTACTTTTACTAAAGTACAAGATCTGAGTACTTCTACTTTGACTCAAGATCTGAGTACTTCTACTTTTACTAAAGTACAACATCTGATTACTTCTACTTTGACTCAAGATCTGAGTACTTCTACTTTTTCTAAAGTACAAGATCGGAGTACTTCTACTTTGATTCAAGATCTGAGTACTTCTACTTTTACTAAAGTACAAGATCTGAGTACTTCTACTTTGACTCAAGATCTGAGTACTTCTACTTTTACTCAAGTACAAGATCTGAGTACTTCTACTTTGACTCAAGATCTGAGTACTTCTACTTTTACTCAAGTACAAGATCTGAGTACTTCTACTTTTACTAAAGTACAAGATCTGAGTACTTCTACTTTGACTCAAGATCTGAGTACTTCTACTTTTACTAAAGTACAAGATCTGAGTACTTCTACTTTGACTCAAGATCTGAGTACTTCTACTTTTACTAAAGTACAAGATCTGAGTACTTCTACTTTGACTCAAGATCTGAGTACTTCTACTTTTACTAAAGTACAACATCTGATTACTTCTACTTTGACTCAAGATCTGAGTACTTCTACTTTTACTAAAGTACAAGATCGGAGTACTTCTACTTTGATTCAAGATCTGAGTACTTCTACTTTTACTAAAGTACAAGATCTGAGTACTTCTACTTTGACTCAAGATCTGAGTACTTCTACTTTTACTCAAGTACAAGATCTGAGTACTTCTACTTTGACTCAAGATCTGAGTACTTCTACTTTTACTCAAGTACAAGATCTGAGTACTTCTACTTTTAATAAGAACAAATTGTAATTTTCTTCGGATTTTTCTCTAAAAAGTCTGAATTTACATTAAAGTAAATGTCAAGGTATTTGAAAAAATAAATAAAGTCTAGAAATAAGTCTGTAAATCCCTGAAGTGATGCACGAGTCCTGATGAATGCAGAATGCTTTAAATATATAATAAACGTTAAATATATCCGTACGAGAAATTATTAAATATTACAAAAATATCCGAATAAATTCAAGATATCTTTCTAAAAAGTAAAAACTATTTTTTGAGAATAAAGTCAAGATAAAAAAAAGAAGCAATTTTCTTGATGTTTTTTCAGAATCTTTTAAGTAAATCTTGACTTCATTCTCTAAACAAATTCTGACTTTAGAAAAATATCTTGAATTTATTCAGATTTGTTTTTAGTCTTGATAAATGCAGCATGGTTTAAATTTGTAATAAACATTAATTGTGTCCTCACCTCCTCCTGTCTCTCCACCTGCTGTCTGGTGAGGGTTTTGGTTTGTTTGATGTGAACAAAATCCCTCTTCATCTGATCCAGGAGCGTCGCCTTCATGAAGAACTGCACCAGGAAAACCGCAGAAAACGTTACTTAAACACGAGGGAATATTAAATATTGAATATTATATATTATATCAGCCTCTCAGAGAAACTGAGGATGAATCCATCCATCCATCTTCTCCGCTTATCCGTGGTCGGGTCTCGGAGGTATCAGTTCCAGCAGAGAGCCCCAAACGTTCCTTTCCCCTCATCAACCAGCTCTGACTGGGGGATCCCAAGGCGCTCCCAGGCCAGAGAAGAGATATAATCCCTCCACCTGGTCCTAGGTCTACCCCTTGGTCTCCTCCCAGCTGGACGTGCCTGGAACACCTCCCTAGGGAGGCGCCCAGGTGGCATCCTTACTAGGTGCCCGAACCACCTCAACTGGCTCCTTTCGACGCGAAGGAGGAGCGGTTCAACTCCGAGTCCCTCCCGGATGCTTCTCACCTTATCCCTAAGGGAGACACCAGCCACCCTGCGGAGAAAACCCATCTCGGCCGCTTGTATCCGCGATCTCGTTCTTTCGGTCATGACCCATCCTTCATGACCATAGGTGAGGGTAGGAAGGGCCCGGTAGACAGAGAGCTTTGCCTTCTGGCTCAGCTCCCTTTCCGTCACAACGGTGCGGTAAAGCGACTGCAGTACCGCTCCCGCTGCTCCGATTCTCCGGCCCATCTCACGCTCCATTGTTCCCTCACTCGAGAACAAGACCCCGAGATACTTGAACTCCTTCACTTGGGGTAAGGACTCATTCCCTACTTGGAGTGGACAGTCCATCGGTTTCCTGCTGAGAACCATGGCCTCAGATTTGGAGGTGCTGATCCTCATCCCAGCCGCTTCACACTCGGTTGCGAACCGATCCAGTGAGTGCTGAAGGTCGCAGACCGATGAAGCCATTAGAACCACATCATCTGCAAAAAGCAGTGGTGCAATCCTTAGTCCACCGAACTGCAGACCCCCTCCCCCACGACTACGCCTCGAAATCCGATCCATGTATATTACAAACAGGATTGGTGATAAAGCGCAGCCCTGGCGGAGGCCAGGAATCCGCATTGTTCCTCCTCAATCTGAGGTTCGACAATCGGCCTGACCCTCCTTTCGAGTACCTTGGAGTAAAGGATGAATAATGCACCTGGTATTTGTCTGATTCACTCTTTGAATGCAGGAACTGTTTACTCATCTCCTGGTTCAGGATGGACACAGGGTTATCCAGCTGCAAACATAAAAAAACATATTGTTTATTGCAGTAAATACATTTGAAAAAAAGGTCTGAAAATAACATTAACGCATGCACTCAAGGATAAACATCTGCAGAATAAAAGAGGAGGACTTTCTTTGCTATTTTGGGACACAGCGGTCAAAATAAAACATTAATAAAAAACATGCACTGAAAAAGGAAGAATCATACATTTAAAGGCCCGGACACACCAATCTGACCCCAAAGAACACGTCCCGACGGACCCGACTGTTGCGTTGCCTCACGTCTCTGCGTCTTGGCCAACAGTCGCACTGGAACACACCGACAAGACTTCAGCCGACGGCCAAGAAGCACGTACGAACTGCGCATGCGTGAGTGGCAATACCTCTCCTTACCAGCAGGGGGCGGTAGTGTGTATTCGTCATTCAAAAGAGGCAACAACCGGAAGACAGACTGCGTGATAACCGAGAGAAGAAGAACAGACCGCGTGATATAAACAAACAACAAATAGCGTGCGTTCCATGTTCACTCTACAGCGAGAAGCTCACGGGGCTTTCCCGAACCTGTGTCGAGAGCTGGAGTTAAAGGAAATCTCAGATTTGCCTTCTTAATAGTTTGTTTGGGTCCCTCACTTCCGTTTCTCTTCTCATGCACTGATTCGCTCGCTGAACAGCCAATCAGAGTGATTTCTTTTACTGACGGCCTCCCGATTCAACATGTTGGATGTTGACTCGGGAGCGGAAGGTGTCTGCACGGCCGAAAAGACACGACGGTGCGGGACACACCAATCTGACACGACGCTCATCGACGGCCAGACATCTATCGACATCTATCGACGCCGAAAATCGTCTTGGTGTGTAAGGAGCTTAAGGAAAAATAAATTAATGATATAAAAAAAGTGAAATATGTAAATGTGTAAGCAGAGTTAGTACCTGGATGTTAAAGTGGTCCAGAATGGAGGTCAGCTCCTCCTTCTTGTTCGAGATAAGCTTTCCTGAAATTATAATTAAAGAATGATTTAATTCATGAGGATTAAACCTTACATTAAATATTATTAAAAACTGAAATATTAATTCAATGAATCCAGTAAAAGAAAATTTGAACATTTAATTAAAATGTTTTTTCTTAATACTTTTTCTTTTCATGTAACTTTGATTTCCTAAAATCTACTTTTTTTCACATTTTGTTTTTATCGCAATGCAGAACGATTTAAATGTAATGAGTTGTAGTTGAGAAGATTATTTATAATAAATCTTTCTTGAAACCTAAAGCGTTTTTTGGACTTATATTCAGAAAAACAAGATTATAACGCCGTGCGTAGGATTCACGTGGGAAGGTTGCTTACGTAGTAGAAATAACAAAAATAGGTACAGACATTTCCCGACATTTTCCGATTCACCAAACATTGCGTACCGGCGAGGAAAGTGCGTACGGCACTTCCTACGCCGGTTTCCCTTTATAAATCACAACCGATTCGAAATGCGGTGCAGCTTTTGCGGGCTTCACGTAACGCCCAGATTTGCCTATAAATAGTTTTTTATTTTATATATTTATTTGACAGGGAGAGTGCACATTGATTGACATTTCTGTAAATGCGCCAGAGTTAGCCAACAGGCTATTTTTCGTCTGTAGTCCCTGGACAGATGTTGAAAGTCATCCTAAAAACAAAAATTAAATAGTCAAAGAAACGCCCATTCATTCATTCATTCATTCATTCATTCATTCTGACTTTATGAAGGAGATCGCAGGAAATGACGACAGAACAGCTCAAACAGACGTCTCACACCGTGTCAGATTCTGGTTATTTTGGGGAGGTGGAGATAAATCATATTGTTTGGTGGATGCAGTTTGAACAGAGTAGCAGCATGGAGGTCGGATCGTCACCAACATAAATAAATAAGTGGTCCGAAAAAGGTTCATGACAAAAAGAATACACATAGCCTTCCTCAGGCAGTGTGTTTGTACAGGAGACCCCCCCTTGATGAGAAACTAAGAAGTGATCGGGGAATCCCTCCGGAGTGGAGTCATGACGACTGGATCTGAATTATGTTTTTGTATTTGGTGGTTTGTGTCCCAGCTGTCGATCAGCTGTGCGCAGCGTCTCCACTGCAGCAACTCTATATCCACCAGTTAGAGGAAATACAACTAATGTGTTGTGTTATATTTGCTGTACAGTTTACCACATGGTGTTCTTAGCTTCCAGACCTCCTGTGTTTTACGAGCGACTTATCAAGTCTTGGCAAACGGCAAACACGATTAAACGTGATAGTATATAAAACCATGCTCGTATCTACAACCTATAGAAAAGCAACACGGCGTCAGTTTAGACGTAATTCTGTCCTCCTGCTCACCGCATCATTCATGAGGAAACATTAACACAACATATTCGAGGTGGTTTTAAATAACATATCCGTATTTATGTATTTCTCCAGGTGATGTGTGTGTGTGCACTGAGGAGTCTCAAGCAGCCGTTTGTTTCATCATTTTAAGATCAGCTTTAATCAATGTTTGAAAATGAATTCTTCATATCTGATAAATGAGGTAACATTTTGTTGATGGTATTATTTCCACATATTTCTCTCCATTCTTCCTTCGGCCAACGGGGTCGCAGTTTCTCGTCTCTCCCGTTGTTGTGCTTAGTGCGTACGCATGGGTTAGAGTTTGCGTGGAGGACCGCACGTTTTCCCGTCAAGTTAGTATTTTATAAATCGCAAACATTGCGTAGAAACTGGCGTACGCTATTTTTTGAGCGTATATCCCTTTATAAATGAGGCTCGGACACATTTCTAGTCTTTTTTGTATAAATGACAAAACAAGAGCGGTATCTATTTAAGAGATTGTATGTCTATTAAAAATCAATTTGTGTGTCTTCGTAGTCATTCTGTCTTTTTAAATCTTTTATAGTCACTTAAAGGTCCTTTTGTGTCATTTACTGGTCATTTTGTATATTTTTAAGTCTAACTTATGTCTACTTATAGTCATGTTGTGTCTACTTATAGTCATGTTGTGTCTCTTTGTAGTCATTTTACGTCTATTTATAGTCATTTTGTGTGTCTTTCTAGTCAATATTTGTCTTTTACAGTCATTTTGTGTTTTGTAGTTATTTAATATCTCTTTGTAGACATTTTGTATCTTTTAAGTCATTTAATGTCTATTTAAAGTCATCTTGTGTCTCTTTGAAGTCATTTAGTGTCTCTCTTTAGTACACAGTATGCCAGTAATCACCAGTTTTGCTCCTGAGCTTGCAGGTCCGGCTGCCATCGCTGAAGATGCGTCTCTCGATGGAGATGCTGTCTCCGTAGACGTCTCTTTTAAAAGCATCCAGTCCTCTGTTTCTCACCTTCACAGTGATTTCTGCAGAACTACAGAAAACAAAATACATCTTTCCAATTTCCACCAACATAATAAAGCAGGGCTTCTCAAACTCGGACCGAAGTGCAAATCAATCCGGACCGTGTGTCCCATTATAAATACAATGGGAACTAACTAACTAAATCAATACAAAATAAAAACGTTCTGATTCTGATGTCAATTATGTATATTTTCTTGTGAGAATGAACGAGCATTTACTTGTGTGCGCGAGCGTGACACGCATTGCAGACCGCAAGTTAACCGGAAGTTTACCTTGACTTTCTAATGCTTCTAATGCCTTTTTAGCCGAGGTTCAAGGCATTGACTACAGACAAACGGTGCCATTTCTCCCACTAGTTCAAGCCACCATACTGTATGTATGTATTGAATGTGTGTGTGTATACAGGGGCGCCGTTTGCTGACAGGCAAGTGCTCGGACCAGAAGGGGGCAGGGCAGGGCAGGGCAAGGCAGGGCAAGGCAAGTGTATTTATATAGCACATTTAAACACAAGGCAATTCAAAGTGCTTAACAAAAATGAAAGACATTAATAGCATTTAAGAAACATATTATGAAATGATATTTAAAAACACTAATTTAAAGAGCAAATATACATGAATCACAGTTACAGTGCAGTGTGAGATACACACATCTGAACGAACCCAGAGGGTCAGAGGGCCTAGGTATAAAAGTCACGGCTCGCCACTGTCTTAAGGTGATAGTAGGCTGATTTAGAAACTGTTTTAATGTGACTGTTGAAACTCAGGTCAGAGTCCATGACTACACCTAGATTTCTGGCTCTATCTGTTGTTTTGAACATTGCAGACTGAAGCTCAGCGCTAACTTTTAAACGTTCTGCCTTGGCTCCAAAAACCATTACCTCAGTTTTATCTTTGTTTAATTGGAGAAAGTTCTGACACATCCAGTCATTGATTTGTTCAATGCACTTACTCAGTGTTTGAATTGGAGCATAGTCTCCTGGTGAAATGGTTACGTAAATGTGTGTGTCATCCGCATAGCTATGGTAATTTATTTTGTTGTTCTTCATTATCTGAGCCAGTGGTAGCATGTAGATGTTAAAGAGAAGAGGCCCCAAGATGGAGCCTTGAGGAACCCCACATGTCATATTTGTCAGATGTGTTACCTATAGAAATAAAGTTGTTTCTGTCCTTTAAGTAGGATTCAAACCAATTTAGAACTGTTTCCGAAAGTCCCACCCAGTTTTCCAGTCGGTCTAGTAATATGTTGTGGTCAACAGTGTCAAACGCAGCACTGAGATCTAATAATACTAACACTGAAGTTCTGCCACTGTCTGTGTTTAAGTGGATGTCATTGAAGACCTTTACAAGAGCAGTCTCAGTGCTGTGGTTTGGACGAAAGCCTGACTGGAACACATCCAAACAGTTATTTAAATGCAAGAAATTACTCAACTGTTGAAAAACAACTTTTTCAATGATTTTACCTAGAAATGGGAGGTTTGATATGGGCCTGTAATTGTTCATTACTGAAGCATCTAGATTATTCTTTTTTTTAAGAGCGGTTTAATGACTGCAGTTTTCAGGGCCTGTGGAAAAATACCTGAGTGAAGAGATTTGTTTACTATATGAAGTAGATCTGAGGCCATGCAAGGCAAAACATCTTTGAAAAATCCTGTTGGAATAATATCAAGGCAGCAGGAGGAGGATTTCAGAAGTTGAATAATGTCCTCTAGGTTTTTATCATTAATCTGATGGAACTGTGTCATGATCTCTGAATTGATATTAGGTGGACATAGGGACAACACTGTGAGGGTCTAAGGACAGAGGGTGTCGTATTGTCATACTGATATTCTGTACAAACTGTGAAGTCCACTGAGACAAATGTAACATTTGTGATAATGGGCTATAAATAAACATTGATTGATTGAACACATCTGCTGTTCCTGATGCAGAGGCACTGACTGATTGTCTGATTTTCTGAATGTTGTCAGAGAAGAAGGCAAAATCATTGCACGCCCTGGTGGATAGAAATTCAGAGGCTACTGACACTGGGGGGTTAGTTAGTCTGTCGACGGTAGCAAAAAACATGTGCGTTGTTTTTGGCAATGATGTCAGAGAAGAAAGACTGTCGTGCGTTTTTCAATTCCAAATTATAAAGGCCAAGTCTCTCTTTATAGAATTCAAAGTGAACCTGGAGATTTGTTTTTCGCCACCTACATTCAGCTTTTCGACACTCTCTTTTTTCTGTTCTCACGGTCATGGCCTTTCTCCATGGAGATCTTTTCTTGCCAGACACTTCCTTTACCCTAGTTGGAGCAATGGCATCTATAACATTTTTAATTTTGAATTAAAATGATCTACTAGCTCATTTACTGAGATGTTAGCAGGGGCAAGTGTGGAAAAAAAATGAGTAAACATTTCCCTAGTATTTTCAGTTAAATATCTTATTGCAAAGACTAGAGCACTTAGTTGGCATACAGGGAACTGCTTTAGGCTGGTTTAGGTCCTGAACGCTCTCAGTTTGTACGTGTCAATGATAAATCTTCCACGCAAACCAAAGTTAGCCATGGAGTGCCACAGGGCTCAGTGCTCGGACCTATTTTGTTCACATTATATATGCTTCCGTTAGGCAATATTATAAGGAATCATTCTGTACATTTTCATTGTTATGCGGATGATACTCAACTATATTTATCAATCAAGCCTGATGAAATTAATCATCTAAATAAAATTCAAGACTGCCTCAAGGACTTAAAAACGTGGATGACCTTAAACTTTTTTATGTTAAACACGACCAAAACAGAAGTTATTGTACTTGGCCCGAAGAATCTACGAAACAAATTATCTAAAGATATACTAACTATGGATGGCATTAATTTGGCCTCCAGTGAGACTGTAAGGAATCTTGGTGTTATATTCGATCAGGATTTATCCTTTAACGCCCACATAAAATCAATTTCAAGGACCGCCTACTTCCATCTACGTAACATTGCAAAATTAGGCATATCTTGCCTCAAAACGATGCAGAGAAACTAGTCCATGCATTTGTTACTTCAAGGCTGGATTATTGTAACTCCTTATTATCAGGGTGTACCAAGAAGTCAGTCAAGTCGCTTCAGCTGATTCAAAATGCTGCAGCTCGTGTACTAACCAGAGTTAGGAAAAGGGACCACATTACTCCTGTTCATGCTGCCTTACACTGGCTCCCTATAGAACACAGGATAGAATTTAAAATTCTTCTTCTCGCCTACAAAGCCTTTAATGGGCAGGCGCCATCTTACCTTAAAGAACTCATTATACCCTACTGTCCTACTAGGGCATTGCGTTCCAAGAATGCAGGGTTGTTGGTTGTTCCTCGAGTCTCTAAAAGTACAATGGGAGCCAGAGCCTTTTCTTATCAAGCTCCACATTTGTGGAATCAGCTTCCAGTTTGTGTTCGGGTGGCAGACACCCTATCCGTTTTTTAAGAGTGCGCTTAAGACCTTCCTTTTTGATAAAGCTTATAGTTCGGGCTGATTAGATTCAGCCCCTAGTTTTGCTGATATAGGCTTAGTTTGTCGGGGGACATCTTACTTCTTCCTTCTCTCTGTCTATACCTGTGTACTCTCATGTTCCGATTAACCCAGCTTCCCCACATGTCTTTCTTTTTGGTGTCTATATACGCCGGGATCCGGAGTCATGGATGATCCTGCGGTCCTGTGTCCTGCATCGCGAGCCCTGGATCTTGAGTCGTGGCTGTGGTCCTGGATCATAGGTCCTGGATGGATATCCTCGTGGATTCATCTTCCTATTATACACACATGCATTTCCAAACATTTGGACTACCTATGTTGCAAATGTATTATCTTTTCAATTTACACACGGCATCTATTGCACGTCTGTCCGTCCTGGGAGAGGGATCCCTCCTCTGTTGCTCTCCCTGAGGTTTCTCCCATGTTCCCTTTAAAACTGTGGGTTTTCTTCGGAAGTTTTTCCTTGTACGATGTGAGGGTCTAAGGACAGAGGGTCTAAGGACAGAGGGTGTCGTATTGTCATACTGATATTTTGTACAAACTGTGAAGACCACTGAGACAAATGTAACATTTGTGATATTGGGCTATATAAATAAACATTGATTGATTGATTGATTTGTGGTTACCTCTTTTTGAACATTTTTGTGAACAGAAATAGAGCTCTCAAAGGAATGATCAGAGAGTGCAACATCAGTCACCAGAACCGTAGAGATATTCAGACCCTTTGAGATAATTAAGTCCAGAGTGTGCCCCTTATTGTGCGTGGGCTCCGTCACATGCTGAGTCAGTCCATAGCTATCAAGAACACAAAACAGTTATTTTGCCCCTCTGTCCTGGGGGTTGTCAACATGGATGTTAAAATCACCAACAATGACTAGACGGTCAAAGTCAATACACACTATAGACAGCAGTTCAGTAAAGTCATCAAAAAAGCTTGCACAGTATTTGGGTGGTCTATAGATATTTAGGAACAGAGCTCGAGAGGAGCATTTCAGCTGAAGGGCCACATATTCAAAAGAAGCAAAGTTCCCATAAGATGTCTTCCTGCATTGAAGGGAGTCATTGAACAGAATAGCAACTCCACCCCCTTTCTTATGCATTCTTTCCTGACTCATAAAACTAAAGTTGGGAGGGGTTGATTCGATAAGAACAGCTGCACTGTTATTTTGTTCAATCCAAGTTTCTGTTAAAAACATAAAATCGAGATTGTGCTCAGTGATAAAATCATTGATTAAAAATGTTTTTCCTGCCAAAGACCTGACATTTAATAAAGCGAGTTTAAGTTCGTTAAACACACTATCAGTCAGGTTTTTTGTAACAAGCTGTGGCTGACATGGAATCACTGCTAAATTAGTTAAACTCACACAAACGTTTGAGTATAATAAACTTCTGCTTGTCTTATATTGTACTTCTTAACCCTTACGTTGTGTTCGGGTCTCCCGTGACCCGTTTCAAGTTATATAATAACTACTAGTTTTTGTTATCGGAACAAGGCTTCATGATATCCTCCCAACAGCTATATAAACACTACAAAACTGATTTTGACAATTTTCGCCAAGTCTGAAGGTTTTTAAAAAAACAAGTGTATAATTTGGTGTTGGGGTCGGGGGAGACCCAGCAGAATTGTTGTGGGTGACTTGAGGTCAAATGTGGCCCAATCAAGATTCATCTTTGACTTTAGAAACCCCTCCCCCCCCCCCCTTCATCCACTGTAACAATAATTGTTTCGCAACATGCACCTGGTCTCCCCTCCCTCTGCTCCCCCCCCCCCCCTCCCCCCACGGGAACTCCACCTTTCTCAAAGAATATGTACACTAACACTTGAACCTGAACACTCACATGCACGTGTGCAATATGTGGTGTAATGTGTTTTGGGGCCATAACATGAAATTACAACAGGATTGTACGGTTATGAATGCATTATAAGTTAGTTATGATGTAGTTAAAACAATATTGGATGATAGTCATTATGTGTGTGTGTTTTGGACTGAGATAAATCATGGGTAAAAATTGACCCACAAACACCATGAACGGTAACAGCTTTCGAACACACAGGAAGCCAGTGTAAAGACTTCAGAACAGGAGTGGTGTGATCCACTTTCTTAGTGTCAGTGAGGACTCGAGCAGCGGCGTTCTGAATCAGCTGCAGCTTTCTAATAGATGTTTTAGTGAGACCTGTGAAGACACCATTACAGTAGTCCAGTCTACTGAAGATAAAAGCATGGACAAGTTTTTCCAAATCCTGCTGTGACATTAGTCTTTTAATCCTAGATATATTCTTAAGGCAGTGGCGAGCCATCAGGGCCCTCAAGGTAGGGCTGCTCGATTATGGCAAAAATCATAATCTCGATTATTTGGGTCAATAATTGTAATTGCGATTATTAAATGCGATTATTCATTGACTTTGAAAACATCCATTTATTGGAGAAAACATTTTTGAACAGTTTATTTTGAACAGTTGATTTCCCTGAACTTTAAGTATAATTCAACTGAAAAACCAAAAAAAGTAATAATAATAAAAAAATTATCGTTTTATTTCGATTACGTTGTTTTCGTAATCATTGCAAGCCAAAATCATAATTGCAATTAAATTACGATTAATTGAGCAGCCCTAACACAAGGGTTAAATATATATGTTCAAATATATTACACAGTATTTATGTGTTAATAAGCATAATATGCGACTGGTTGCGATCAATTTAAACAACTACATTTAAGAGAATTACCTCCTTTTCTCTGTTAATTGCCAACTTCTTTTTCATAAACCAACTTCACAATAATAGCCAAGATTTTCCTCATACATTTGAGTTTGTATCTTGTAAACATACCCCTTAAATTACAGAGATGATGCACGTTGTTTTTTGGAAATGTGTGAGTGGTTTTACGTCAATTTAAACAACTACATTTAAGAGAATAACCGTTAATTTTTCTGTTAATTTGTGACTTATTTTCATAAATTAACCACCAACACCAGCCCTTCGTATAGTTCTCTGTATGTGGCCCTCGGTGAAAAGTGTTTGGACACCTCTGCCTGTAATAAAGGATCGAAAAAGGTATAATATTGTGTCTTTACGTCTCGCCGGTCTTCACAAAGTCCTTCACAGACGTCCCTCTGTTCGTGTCCGTTGCTTTTCCTCCGAGACCAACGATCAGAGCCGTCAGAATCGCACTCTTCCCACCTGAGGAGTACAATTAAAACCAAGGTGTTAAATAAATCACTGCATGGAGAGCGAACCACAGGTAAACATATATAAAAACACCCCCCATCTTCTGTTTCCTGTGCTTTGCATTTTTCAGCTTTTAGTGTGAGCTTTTCTTTCAGTTTTTGCATATTTCAAAACTACGCTTTTAAATTATAATTTTATATATAAATAACAATTATTATATATGTTTTTCTGTTTCCTGTGCTTTGTATTTTTCAGCTTTTAGTGGGAAAAACTTTTTCAGTTTCTGCATAATTAAAAATTGTAATTAAATATTTTCAAATTAAACTAGATAAACCAAAAACGGCAGTATTTATAATCCCGGTTCTTACTGCCATTGATTAATTAATTTATGAAGAATCATCTGGAAATATTTAACGTATATTTTTAAAGAAAAACACAAATTATTTTAATTGGATAAAGGAATTAAGTTTAAATAGATAATTCTTAGACGGTTAATTGATTAAAACCTTCTTTTTTTAAAACCTCTTTTTAGGTCGCATTCACACCTAATAGTCCGCTCTCTGCTGCGCACCAGACCACAGTTTGTTCCATTGTTTCATTCTCCAGAAGGTTCGGTTTGCGTTCACACGGCAAAACTCAAACGGACCATAAACTTTAAACACAAGTCATGTGCTCGGAAATGCTGTTCAACCATTGGTCAGACATTAAGGGGGTAAAAACACAAATCCTGGCATTTTCTACCGGAGCCTCCGCCATGGAGCATCGGCACTTTCGGCAGGTTATTCTCATGCTGCTGTTAATCTGGAGATCAACAGACACTAGCGGCCCGCGCATATGATTATATAATCAGACAACGTGCGTTAAAAAACATTATAACACATACACTAAACAAAAATATAAACGCAACACTTTTGTTTTTGCTCCCATTTCTCATGAGATGAACTCAAAGATCTAAAACATTTTCTATAAACACAAAATAACCATTTCTCTCAAATATTGTTCACAAATCTGAAAGAATGTGTGATAGTGAGCACTTCTCCTTTGCCCAGATAATCCATCCCACCTCACAGGTGTGGCATATCAAGATGCTGATTAGACAGCATGATTATTGCACAGGTGTGCCTTAGGCTGGCCACAATAAAAGGCCACTCTGAAACGTGCAGTTTTGCTTTATTGGGGGGGTCTGGGGGGGTCCGAAAACCAGTCAGTATCTGGTGTGAGGGGTAGGGGTAGGGGTAGGGTTAGGATTAGGGGTAGGGGTAGGGTAATGTTGTGAATCGAGTGGCCTGTGTTCGTCGTCCATAACATACGCCTGCTCATACCATAACCCCACCACCACCATGGGCCACTCGATTCACAACATTACCCCAACCCTAACCCTAACCCTACCACCAGATACTGACTGGTTTTCGGACCCCCCCAGACCCCCCCAATAAAGCAAAAGTGCACGTTTCAGAGTGGCCTTTTATTGTGGCCAGCCTAAGGCACACCTGTGCAATAAACATGCTGTCTAATCAGCATCTTGATATGCTTATCTCGGCAAAGGAGAAGTCCTCACTTTCACAGATTCTTTCATTCTTCAGAAGGTTCGGTTTGCGTTCACACGGCAAAACTCAAACGGACTATAAGCTTTAAACACAAGTCATGTGCTCGGAAATCCTGTTCAACAATTGGTCAGACATTAGGGGGTAAAAACGCAAATCCTGGCATTTTCTCCCGGAGCCTCCGCCATGGAGCATCGGCACTTTCGGCAGGTTATTCTCATGCTGCTGTTAATCTGGAGATCAACAGACACTAGCGGCCCGCGCATATGATTATATAATCAGACAACGTGCGTTAAAAAAATATTATAACACAATGAGAGACGTTCTGCATGATGGAGGGCGTTTCACCGACGGCAGGTGGCTCTGACTTTTATGTATAGTTTTTAGTCTGATAGTTGTTTTTACTTTACCCGACACTGTTCAACTCTTCATTCTGCTTCACTCTTTCGCTAAAGATTCTGAAGACATCATGTTACACGTAAATACTACGCTTCCTATGTTTTGGTGCGGCCTGCGTTCACTCTATGGTTCAATTAAATACTTTAAATGAAACTACAGGAGCCAAAGACAGCGTGATATAAAACGGTATTTATAGGTTTCTCACTGCCGTTGTTTCCCACGATGAAGTTGACGTTGGGTCCGAACTGGAAGGGTCCGAGCAGACGGTGACACATGAAGTTCTTCAGAGCGATGCTCTCGATCAGACCAATGTCCCCCTGATAACACACAGGGAATACACAAACAAATAATGCAAGAATAAATACATGAATACATAAATACATTCATGAATACTAAAAACTCATCAATTCATAAAAAGGTAAAGAGGTGACACTATTCAAAAATGTATAAACAACCGAATAATCCATACAATTTAAACAATCAATTAATTAATGGTTAAAGAGGTGAAAATATTCCAAATGATGCAAGAAATGTAATAAATAAAGAACCAAATATATTTAAAAAATCATAAAGGTAACGATGTGAAAATATTATTAATAAATACATAAATTAACAAATTATTTAATAAAAAATGTAGCGGTGAAAATATTCTGAATTATGCAACAGAAATAAAGATGGATCTCTCCACAGCAGCACATGGATCAGCTCCTGGTGTGAACGGCACATGAAACCCTGAGGATGGGACAATAAATCCCACGCCTCTCGTTTATGCCTTTAATAAATCAGAAGCGTCACCGTGTTGCTGGAGTCTCTCTCGTCCGAAACCCTCCGTCTCTTCCCCCCCGACACCATCACTCCTCCTCTGCTCTTACTCATCCTGAACCTGCACACAGAACAGAACATCATGTCAGATATTATGCTCAAGTTATTCATTCTTTGCTGTCACTTAATTATACTTTTAATAAATTCAAGTCAAGCTTAGTGACATGTGATGGTAGCTAGTTAGTGACATGTGATGGTAGCTAGTGAGTGCCATGTGATGGTAGCTAGTGAGTGACATGTGATGGTAGCTAGTGAGTGACATGTGATGGTAGCTAGTTAGTGCCATGTGATGGTAGCTAGTTAGTGACATGTGATGGTAGCTAGTTAGTGCCATGTGATGGTAGCTAGTTAGTGCCATGTGATGGTAGCTAGTTAGTGCCATGTGATGGTAGCTAGTTAGTGCCATGTGATGGTAGCTAGTTAGTGACATGCGATGGTAGCTAGTTAGTGCCATGTGATGGTAGCTAGTTAGTGCCATGTGATGGTAGCTAGTTAGTGCCATGTGATGGTAGCTAGTGAGTGCCATGTGATGGTAGCTAGTTAGTGCCATGTGATGGTAGCTAGTGAGTGACATGTGATGGTAGCTAGTGAGTGCCATGTGATGGTAGCTACTAGCTAGTTAGTGACATGTGATGGTAGCTAGTGAGTGCCATGTGATGGTAGCTAGTGAGTGCCATGTGATGGTAGCTACTAGCTAGTTAGTGACATGTGATGGTAGCTAGTTAGTGGCATGTGATGGTAGCTAGTTGGTGCCATGTGATGGTAGCTAGTTAGTGACACGTGATGGTAGCTAGTGAGTGCCATGTGATGGTAGCTAGTTGGTGATATGTGATGGTAGCTAGTGAGTGACATGTGATGGTAGCTAGTTGGTGACATGTGATGGTAGCTAGTGAGTGACATGTGATGGTAGCTAGTTAGTGCCATGTGACGGTAGCTAGTTAGTGGCATGTGATGGTAGCTAGTTAGTGACATGTGATGGTAGCTAGTGAGTGCCATGTGATGGTAGCTAGTTGGTGACATGTGATGGTAGCTAGTGAGTGACATGTGATGGTAGCTAGTTGGTGACATGTGATGGTAGCTAGTGAGTGACATGTGATGGTAGCTAGTTGGTGACATGTGATGGTAGCTAGTTAGTGGCATGTGATGGTAGCTAGTTGGTGCCATGTGATGGTAGCTAGTGAGTGTCATGTGATGGTAGCTAGTTAGTGCCATGTGATGGTAGCTAGTTGGTGACATGTGATGGTAGCTAGTGAGTGACATGTGATGGTAGCTAGTTGGTGACATGTGATGGTAGCTAGTGAGTGACATGTGATGGTAGCTAGTTGGTGACATGTGATGGTAGCTAGTTAGTGGCATGTGATGGTAGCTAGTTGGTGCCATGTGATGGTAGCTAGTGAGTGTCATGTGATGGTAGCTAGTTAGTGCCATGTGATGGTAGCTAGTTAGTGACATGTGATGGTAGCTAGTTAGTGCCATGTGATGGTAGCTTGTGAGTGTCATGTGATGGTAGCTAGTGAGTGCCCTGTGATGGTAGCTAGTGAGTGACATGTGATGGTAGCTAGTGAGTGACATGTGATGGTAGCTAGTTAGTGCCATGTGATGGTAGCTAGTTAGTGCCATGTGATGGTAGCTCGTTAGTGCCATGTGATGGTAGCTAGTTAGTGCCATGTGATGGTAGCGAGTGAGTAACATGTGATGGTAGCTAGTTAGTGCCATGTGATGGTAGCTAGTGAGTGGCATGTGATGGTAGCTAGTGAGTGCCATGTGATGGTAGCTAGTGAGTGGCATGTGATGGTAGCTAGTGAGTGGCATGTGATGGTAGCTAGTGAGTGGCATGTGATGGTAGCTAGTAAGTGACATGTGATGGTAGCTAGTAAGTGACATGTGATGGTAGCTAGTTAGTGCCATGTGATGGTAGCTAGTAAGTGCCATGTGATGTTAGCTAGTGAGTGGCATGTGATGGTAGCTAGTGAGTGGCATGTGATGGTAGCTAGTAAGTGACATGTGATGGTAGCTAGTGAGTGGCATGTGATGGTAGCTAGTGAGTGGCATGTGATGGTAGCTAGTTAGTGCCATGTGATGGTAGCTAGTTAGTAACATGTAATGGTAGCTAGTTAGTGCCATGTGATGGTAGCTAGTTGGTGACATGTGATGGTAGCTAGTTAGTGACATGTGATGGTAGCTAGTTAGTGACATGTGATGGTAGCTAGTTAGTAACATGTAATGGTAGCTAGTTAGTGCCATGTGATGGTAGCTAGTTGGTGACATGTGATGGTAGCTAGTTGGTGACATGTGATGGTAGCTAGTGAGTGGCATGTGATGGTAGCTAGTTAGTGCCATGTGATGGTAGCTAGTTAGTAACATGTAATGGTAGCTAGTTAGTGCCATGTGATGGTAGCTAGTTGGTGACATGTGATGGTAGCTAGTTGGTGACATGTGATGGTAGCTAGTTAGTGACATGTGATGGTAGCTAGTTAGTGACATGTGATGGTAGCTACTAGCCAGTTAGTGACATGTGATGGTAGCTACTAGCTAGTGAGTGCCATGTGATGGTAGCTAGTTAGTGGCATGTGATGGTAGCTAGTTGGTGACATGTGATGGTAGCTAGTTGGTGACATGTGATGGTAGCTAGTTAGTGACATGTGATGGTAGCTAGTTAGTGACATGTGATGGTAGCTACTAGCTAGTGAGTGCCATGTGATGGTAGCTAGTTAGTGCCATATGATGGTAGCTAGTTGGTGACATGTGATGGTAGCTAGTTGGTGACATGTGATGGTAGCTAGTTAGTGACATGTGATGGTAGCTAGTTAGTGACATGTGATGGTAGCTACTAGCCAGTTAGTGACATGTGATGGTAGCTACTAGCTAGTGAGTGCCATGTGATGGTAGCTAGTTAGTGCCATGTGATGGTAGCTAGTTAGTGGCATGTGATGATAGCTAGTTAGTGCCATGTGATGGTAGCTAGTTAGTGACATGTGATGGTAGCTAGTTAGTGCCATGTGATGGTAGCTAGTGAGTGACATGTGATGGTAGCTAGTTAGTGACATGTGATGGTAGCTAGTTAGTGACATGGGATGGTAGCTAGTTAGTGACATGTGATGGTAGGTAGTTGGTGCCATGTGATGGTAGCTAGTGAGTGACATGTGATGGTAGCTAGTGAGTGACATGTGATGGTAGCTAGTTAGTGACATGTGATGGTAGCTAGTTAATGCCATGTGATGGTAGCTAGTGAGTGACATGTGATGGTAGCTAGTGAGTGACATGTGATGGTAGCTAGTTAGTGACATGTGATGGTAGCTAGTTAGTGACATGGGATGGTAGCTAGTTAGTGCATGTGATGGTAGGTAGTTGGTGACATGTGATGGTAGCTAGTTAGTGACATGTGATGGTAGCTAGTTGGTGCTCTTACCTGAGTGACTGTATTACAACTCTCAAGTACCAGTTCTATCTAATTTCAACAATTAAAAACTAAATGTATTGAAATACCAATCATTATTGTAGGTGCCTCTTCTTTTAAATTACTCCGACACATCGGTCCTCTCCTCTTACTCACCCTGGACCTGCATGATATAACATCAGATATTATACTTGAGTAAAAGTAGAAGTACTCAGATCTTGTACTTGAGTAAAAGTAGAAGTACTCAGATATTGTACTCGAGTAAAAGTAGAAGTACTCAGATCTTGTTCTTGAGTGAAAGTAGAAGTACTCAGATCTTGTACTTGAGTAATTGTAGAAGTACTCAGATCTTGTACTTGAGTAATTGTAGAAGTACTCATCGTTTTATCAGAAACATGGCTAAACAAATCTATTTTGGCCTCTGACATTGCCTTAAATGGTTATAATGTGTATCGTACCGACCGGCCTAATAAAGGTGGTGGCGTTGCCATTTATGTTTAGTTTAGTTTAGTTTAGTTTTAGTTTAGTTTATTTATTTTTTTCGAGCGTGTAAAACCAAGGAAAATACAAATGAAACAAAAGATGATACAGACATGATACAGTACTATACAAAAGAATGCAATAACAAAACGAAATATTTAATTAATAATTGAATAATCTGTAGTATCATTGTCTGATATCAATAAACAACAAAGCTTTAGCTAATTACACGTCCGAAAAGGGGTCGGAAGAAGTTTACACTTATTTAATCCGACCCCCAATGTTAAGAATAAGTTCAGTGTAACCACATTAGTTTCCAAATCGATCAGTAAGCAATTCGAATTTTTAGCCATAAATATAGAAGTGGCAAAGGGTCAACAGGTCATGGTAGTGGGCTGTTACAGACCCCCCTCAGCTGTCAAAGACTCCTTGTCTTCACTAGCAAATCTTTTATCACAACTAGACTACAAGGAAATAGTGCTACTTGGAGATTTTAACTGGGACTGGTTAACTGCAGTGTCAGAGGATTTTAAAAACCTTTGTATCTCTTTGAATGTTACTCAGATTGTGGACAGTCCTACTCGCCCTAACATTAAGTCCCCTAATAAATCCTCCCTAATTGATCTCACTCTAACTAATGTTCCCCATAAATACTCAGCTGTGGGAGTATTAGAGAATGATCTGAGTGATCACTGTGCTGTAGCCACAATTAGGGACAATAAGGTCCAAAAGGTTAAACCTCGTATTATTATTAAGAGAGACGTAAAACATTTTGTGGAGCAGGGTTTTGTTTATGATCTGTTTGGGGTAAAATCGATCTGTGTGCTGATGTAGAAACGGCATGGTCTTATTTTTATCTTGGTTTTATGGAGATCATTGATAGACATGCACCCCTGCGTACATTTAGAGTGAAGGGACGAGACAATCCTTGGTTTTCTGCTGAACTGTCCAGTCTCCTTCATGAGAGAAACAAGGCCTGGGCAAAGGCTAGGAGATCAGGCTCAGAGGTAGAATGGCTGCGTTTTAGGCAGCTAAGAAATAGCTTCACTTCAAATGTCAAAAGTGCTAAGTCTAAGTATTATCTGTCAGTAACCACAGAAAACCTAAATAATCCTAGGAAATTTTGGAAATCCATAAAATCGATATCCACCAGTGAGATCCGTAATGAGCTACCTCCGTGCATTACCACAGCATCTGGCTCTATATCGGACAGGGCTACTATGCTAAATTGCTTTAATGAGCATTTTGTGTCCTGTGGCTCTCTGTTTGATTCTGTTTCTAACTCTGCTTCTGTGAACACTACAGTATGTGACTCTGAACAATGTGGTCTGGAAAACCCTTTCAGTTTTACTCCTTTTACTGTTGATGTTGTTCGTGAAGCTTTAACCAAGTTAGATCCTAAGAAACCGGCTGCACAAATGCAATTCCAAAAGTATGGAAGTCAGCGTATGTCCTGCCTTTGCTAAAAGGAGGGGAGGCCACCTTATTAAATAACTATAGGCCAATCTCTAAATGATCAGTTCTGGCTAAGGTTCTTGAACGCCTAGTGAGTGAACAGGTAAAGGAGTTTTTATGTACAAATGACATCCTGTCTAAACACCAGTCAGGCTTCAGAAAGCAACACAGCACCATCACTGCCACAATGAAAGTGGTGAATGATGTGGCGAGTATTTTAGATAATAAGCAGACTTGTGCAGCTCTATTTATTGACCTTTCCAAAGCGTTTGATACCGTCGATCATCTTAAAGCAGAGGCTAGCCAGTATAGGCATATCCAGCCATGCAGTGGGTGGTTTGTGAACTACCTCTCTGAAAGGTCCCAATGTGTTCACTTTGATGGGCTGTCTTCTGAGTGGTTAAACATCACTAATGGTGTTCCTCAAGGTTCTGTTTTAGGTCCACTTTTATTCTCCATCTACATCAACAGTTTAGGTGGAAATGTCGATGAAGCTACTTTACATTTTTATGCGGATGATACCGTGATGTCCTGTGCAGGTCCCTCCATTCAGGAGGCTGCTGTTAAATTACAGGCTGTTTTTAACATTATTCAGGCTCAGCTCTCTGAACTAAAGCTTCTTTTAAATGTGGATAAAAACCAAGGTAATGCTCTTTTCAAAAGCTAAAAAGACACCAGAGCCTGTTGTAGATATTGTAACTACGCAAGGAACAAAACTTGAAGTGGTTGCCTGTTATAAATACCTTGGTACCTGGCTTGATGATTGTCTCACTTTTAAACTTCATGTCAATAACCTGCTTAAAAAGCTGAGGGTTAGGCTAGGTTTCTTCTACAGGAACAAGTCCTGTTTCTGGCTTGAGGCCAGGAAAAGGCTCTGTGACCTTTTGACCTGTGCTGGACTATGGTGATTTGTTGTATATGAATGCACCTGCCTATTGCCTGAACAAGTTAGATGCCGCCTGTCACAGCGCACTGAGATTAGTTACTAACTCTAAAGCACTTACTCATCACTGTACCCTGTATGCCAAGGCAGGTTTGCCTTCACTAACTGTAAAGAGGCTCAGTCATTGGAACACGTTTATTGATAAAGCTTTGTTGGGTAAACTCCCGTATTCTATCAGCTCTCTGAAAACACAGAGAGTTGCAAGCAGCTGTTGTCTGAGATGGCATGATGTAGTATTGTTAGATGTGCCAAGAGCAAGGACTGTCTCAGGTGAGACAGCTGTTATGTGTGCAGCTCCACTTGCTTGAACAATCTTCAGCAAGAATTGAAACTGAGCAATCTCATTCCTCTGCATGTTTTTAAAGCGAGGCTAAATGAAATGCTCGTTGATACTATGAGCACTTGTAAATGTCTATAACTATATAAATGTATCCTGTAAATATAATGTATGATGTCCTTTATTGTTTTATGTTTCATGTGGAACCGATTTGCTGCAGGTCTCCCTTGATAAAGAGATTTATGATCTCAATGGACCAATCTGATTAAATAAAGGTTTGAAATGAAATGACTCAGGTCTTGTTCTTGAGTAAAAGTAGAAGTACTCAGGTCTTGTTCTTGAGTAAAAGTAGAAGTACTCAGGTCTTGTACTTGAGTAAAAGTAGAAGTACTCAGGTCTTGTACTTGAGTAAAAGTAGAAGTACTCAGGTCTTGTACTTGAGTAAAAGTAGAAGTACTCAGGTCTTGTACTTGAGTAAAAGTAGAAGTACTCAGGTCTTGTACTTGAGTAAAAGTAGAAGTACTCAGATCTAGTACTTGAGTAAAAGTAGAAGTACTCAGGTCTTGTACTTGAGTAAAAGTAGAAGTACTCAGGTCTTGTACTTGAGTAAAAGTAGAAGTACTCAGGTCTTGTACTTGAGTAAAAGTACTCAGATCTAGTACTTGAGTAAAAGTAGAAGTACTCAGGTCTTGTACTTGAGTAAAAGTAGAAGTACTCAGGTCTTGTACTTGAGTAAAAGTAGAAGTACTCAGATCTAGTACTTGAGTAAAAGTAGAAGTACTCAGGTCTTGTACTTGAGTAAAAGTAGAAGTACTCAGGTCTTGTACTTGAGTAAAAGTAGAAGTACTCAGGTCTTGTACTTGAGTAAAAGTAGAAGTACTCAGATCTAGTACTTGAGTAAAAGTAGAAGTACTCAGGTCTTGTACTTGAGTAAAAGTAGAAGTACTCAGGTCTTGTACTTGAGTAAAAGTAGAAGTACTCAGATCTAGTACTTGAGTAAAAGTAGAAGTACTCAGATATTGTACTACAGTAAAAGTAGAAGTACTCAGATATTGTACTTGAGTAAAAGTAGAAGTACTCAGATCTTGTACTTGAGTAAAAGTAGAAGTACTCAGGTCTTGTACTTGAGTAAAAGTAGAAGTACTCAGATCTTGTACTTGAGTAAAAGTAGAAGTACTCAGGTCTTGTACTTGAGTAAATGTAGAAGTACTCAGGTCTTGTACTTGAGTAAAAGTAGAAGTACTCAGGTCTTGTACTTGAGTGAAAGTAGAAGTACTCAGATCTAGTACTTGAGTAAAAGTAGAAGTACTCAGATATTGTACTACAGTAAAAGTAGAAGTACTCAGATATTGTACTTGAGTAAAAGTAGAAGTACTCAGATCTTGTACTTGAGTAAAAGTAGAAGTACTCAGGTCTTGTACTTGAGTAAAAGTAGAAGTACTCAGATCTTGTACTTGAGTAAAAGTAGAAGTACTCAGGTCTTGTACTTGAGTAAATGTAGAAGTACTCAGATCTAGTACTTGAGTAAAAGTAGAAGTACTCAGGTCTTGTACTTGAGTAAAAGTAGAAGTACTCAGGTCTTGTACTTGAGTAAAAGTAGAAGTACTCAGATCTAGTACTTGAGTAAAAGTAGAAGTACTCAGGTCTTGTACTTGAGTAAAAGTAGAAGTACTCAGGTCTTGTACTTGAGTAAAAGTAGAAGTACTCAGGTCTTGTACTTGAGTAAAAGTAGAAGTACTCAGATCTAGTACTTGAGTAAAAGTAGAAGTACTCAGGTCTTGTACTTGAGTAAAAGTAGAAGTACTCAGGTCTTGTACTTGAGTAAAAGTAGAAGTACTCAGATCTAGTACTTGAGTAAAAGTAGAAGTACTCAGATATTGTACTACAGTAAAAGTAGAAGTACTCAGATATTGTACTTGAGTAAAAGTAGAAGTACTCAGATCTTGTACTTGAGTAAAAGTAGAAGTACTCAGGTCTTGTACTTGAGTAAAAGTAGAAGTACTCAGATCTTGTACTTGAGTAAAAGTAGAAGTACTCAGGTCTTGTACTTGAGTAAATGTAGAAGTACTCAGGTCTTGTACTTGAGTAAAAGTAGAAGTACTCAGGTCTTGTACTTGAGTGAAAGTAGAAGTACTCAGATCTAGTACTTGAGTAAAAGTAGAAGTACTCAGATATTGTACTACAGTAAAAGTAGAAGTACTCAGATATTGTACTTGAGTAAAAGTAGAAGTACTCAGATCTTGTACTTGAGTAAAAGTAGAAGTACTCAGGTCTTGTACTTGAGTAAAAGTAGAAGTACTCAGATCTTGTACTTGAGTAAAAGTAGAAGTACTCAGGTCTTGTACTTGAGTAAATGTAGAAGTACTCAGATCTTGTACTTGAGTAAAAGTAGAAGTACTCAGATATTGTACTACAGTAAAAGTAGAAGTACTCGGATATTGTACTTGAGTAAAAGTAGAAGTACTCAGATCTTGTACTTGAGTAAAAGTAGAAGTACTCAGGTCTTGTACTTGAGTAAAAGTAGAAGTACTCAGATCTTGTACTTGAGTAAAAGTAGAAGTACTCAGATCTTGTACTTGAGTAAAAGTAGAAGTACTCAGATCTTGTACTTGAGTAAAAGTAGAAGTACTCAGATCTTGTACGTGAGTAAAAGTAGAAGTATCAGAGTGTAGGAATACTCTGTCACAGTAAAAGTCCTGCATTCAAAATGTTCCTCAAGTGAAAGTTGAAAAGTATTATCATCTAAATATAGTGAAAGACAGTGAAAGTAGTCGTTGTGCAGATTGGTCCATTTCAGAATAATATATATGATATGTTTTATAATGATTGATCATGAAAGTGTTCTCAAAGCTGGTGAAGGTGCAGCTAGTCTGAATGGCTTTGTAGACTGCAGGGTAGCTGGTGAAGGTGCAGCTAGTCTGAATGGCTTTGTAGACTGCAGGGTAGCTGGTGAAGGTGCAGCTAGTCTGAATGGCTTTGTAGACTGCAGGGTAGCTGGTGAAGGTGCAGCTAGTCTGAATGACTTTGTAGACTGCAGGGTAGCTGGTGGATTTACTCCAGGTGGAACTAAAGTCTGATTTAACACTTGGTTAGATTTCACATCATTCATCCACATCTGTAAACACACTCGAGCAGCAGGTGCATTAAAAACCCACTTCCGGTGCACTTTGGATTCACAAACAACAAACAATAAACAAACAAACAAACAAACAAAGAAAGTACACTTTAGAAGAGTTTACCGTGCTGTTGGTGTCCAGGCTGCAGATATATCTCGTGTTGACAGTCAGAGATATTTTTATTCACTTCCTGGCTGCGTTTCACTTCTCTTATTTTTCATTTCCTCGCTCCTCGGTCTCACCGGAAGTTGATTTGTCTGCGCCACCAATGGCCTTATTTTTTGCCGGAGGACCGAGGACCGAGGAGCGAGGAGCGATAACGGAGGAGCTATAATCGAGGAACCACCAGACCATCCTTCGATGAAATCCTCAGACACTCGCCCCGCCCCCTTACTGTGTATCGCTCACTGATTGGACGATGCAGCGCATGCACTGATCTGATGCTTCTTGACATGAGAGCAGAGTGAAGAAAACACATGAACCTCACGGGAGTCACTCCTCAGTTTATACCGTGTTTTGTTTCAATTCAAGTTTCATTTAGTTACAAATATGTGATATATC
Organism: Pogonophryne albipinna; assembly: GCA_028583405.1. Lineage (NCBI taxonomy): Eukaryota > Metazoa > Chordata > Actinopteri > Perciformes > Artedidraconidae > Pogonophryne > Pogonophryne albipinna. The sequence continues at coordinate 572,867 of JAPTMU010000108.1, forward strand.
TGAACAACAAAGTGGTCACAAATCATTTTATTCATTTATTGGAAACATTTTCATGATCGCTTTTTCGTTTTACATTTTCATTTATTGTCATTTCCATCCAGTCATTAAGTCTATTAAAATGTTAGTGTGCTGCATATCCACACAAACACACAAAGTGTGCAATCCAATGTTAATCTAACTGGGTTTTGATAGATAACATATCTCTGTTTCTTCTCTCAATTATTTTATTTCTATTCTGCTCTAATCAATATTAATCTAACTAATGTTCGTTTATACATTTTAAGAATGCGTTTATCTTTTTTGAGAATTAGTTCTTATTTTATTTTATTTATTGGGGTCTACAACAGATGATACAAATGTTTGTGTCAGTAAATGTGTACTAACAGAGGCGGGGGGGGGGGTGTGTGTGGAAACAAAGGGGACAGAGCTGCTGTCAGACGATCAGCTGTGCGGCGTCATCACAAATGGACGTTGCTTCACGTGACGCTCCGGAGGAAAGGACGTCCCATTGCTCTTCAAACTCATTTCCCTGCTTCTCGTGGTTTCCTTGCGTCTCTCCTTGCTTCCCTGGAGGGAGGGACTAGTCACAGGGAAACTACGCAAGTGAGGGACGCAAGGAATCCATTTAACCGAAGTGAGACGCAGCCACAGGCCCTTTCTCATTTCTCTAACTCCCCTCCTCGACTCCTATCCTCGACTCCTATCCTCGACTCCTATCCTCGAGACTTAGTCCCGCCCACATAATTTGCGAGCGGAGGAGGGGAAGAGGGGAACCGAGGAGAGAGGAGGGGAACCGAGGAGAGAGGAGAGAGGAGGGGAAGCAGCAGGCGGTTAGAGAAATGAGAACTCCTCTCCTCTGAGCGGTCATTTTAAAGAGACGTCCATTAATGATGACAGGAGGCACAGCAGCCTCTGTCTGATGGACAGATGTGTTCATGATGACTTCTTTACTTTGATTCATTGACAGTGCGGTAGAGACAATAACAGGCTACAGATATATATATTTATATAAATATATACAATTTCAGAATCAAACAGAGCACTCTCATAATAACGTAACACTATCAGAGACTGGATGTATTTTCAAATTCTAGCGATCTCGAGCCGGTTTCTCAAACGTATATAGGCTACCCTACCTTTAATGAATAAAATATACATTTAGTTTTTAAATTAAAATATCGAATTAAATCGTGCAGTTGTTGCAAAATAACCTATATAACACATTTAAACACATAAAAGCAATCTGTTTGATATGTTTCATGCATTTTTAAAGACCTTAAAGAAAAGCTCACGTTTTATTTTGAAATTTAAATAAAAAGGTCACAATATTGACTTTTAATCGTGATGAATATAAAGTATAGGACATGCAAAGACATGTAGACTAGAGTATACTAGACAGCCTGTTTGAGATGCTGCATGCATTTTTCGAGACTTTATTAATAAAACCTTACGATTTATTTTGAAATTGTAATGAAAAGGTCACAATTCATACTTTTAACCGTGCAACATGTGGACTGTAATCCATATAAACACATTTAAAGTGTTCAAAACAGTCTGATTAATATAATTGATGGATGTTTTTGACATTTTATTAATAATAAATCGAATTTTTATTTAGTTTTCTTAATAAAAAATTGTCAAAATATCGAATTCAACCGTGCAGTTGTTACAGAATAACCCCACATAAACACAATGAAAGTATATCCAGATCTTTCAGTAAAAACAACACGTGTTATTTTCCAAATTTGGATAAAACCTTATAAACCCACCGGAAGCCCGACCGCGCCTCTCTGTATGATGATGATGATGATGATGATGAGCTGCGAGCAACAAACACGGTGAGGAACTCTGATTAAACCCTTCGTTAAAACGCGCTGATAAAGTTAGTGTAGGAGTTTAATGCATCAGGTGGAGGTGTTTAAAGGCTCGTGATGATATACTCTGTTTCTGAAGACGAGACACGGGAGAGGGATTTAAAGACACGTGCTGCTTCTGGGTGATTTCAGGGGGAATCTGGTGCTGATTTTCATGCTTAAGGCGAGACACTACAGGTGAATAGGGTCATTTTTTTTAACTTAGATATCAGCTAGAAATTGTTCCAGTTAATTACTTACATTAAGGCAATTGTTTTTTGTATTACAAGTTTTCTGAAATAGCATGTTTAAATATGTAAATGAGCCATAATCTCATTAAATATGCACATATTTTAGCACATTTCAGGAACACAAATCTGAACATTGGATAAAGCCAGGTTCAAAGTTCGTGTTTCATTTTGTAGTCATATTAGAATCTAAAGTTTTTACCGAAGGGATTTTGGATATCTCTTTTTATCACTCCATAAATCAGAAAAAACTATCAACAGCCGTAAAATATCAATTTTTGCCTTGTTTGTAGGTAGAACATGTTGTATAATTCAGGCTATGAATGATATATGAACAAACCCTTCTGTAAAAGCCTTCAGAATATTGATAGGAATATAACTGGAAGGTTTGGTGTATGTACGTGATACTGAAGTTGACATTTCTCACTCAGAATAGGAGAAAAAACTCATTTTGAGAAAACGACCTTTGAAACGACTGAACAGCAAAACACGAACCTGCAGCAAGAGCAAGATTAAAACAACAGATATAAAATAAGAAATGTAATAAAAGACAAAGTAATCAAGACACATTTTGCAAGACTGAAATGTGTATCAAAAAATAAATAACATATTTTAAAATAGCTATAATGATATCCTGAAGCAGTGTTTTTAGAGTTAATGGGCTTAAAATCAGAAATGACTGCATTGGGAAACATAAAGGACATTTGATAGAAAGTAATCGAGTTAGATAATTGTTTGTATTTTAATCAATTACATTTTTATGACAATTAATCCTTTAATTAATACTTAAAGTCTTAAAGAGTAAAAACCGGCTAAAATCTCACAATTTATAAAAAAAATCACAGTATTTTTAGATTGTAAGTGTAAAATAAAACTTGTCTTAGTTAGGTTGACGCCAGGTGAGTCATTGATATACAAATCATAATTACTGGGGGGAACTATTTCTTTAATTCACAGCAACTTTGATTAAAATACCTGAAGGTTTCCCGTCTTTAATTGTAAATACTGTAATTTCAGTCGGACAACTCACGTGTTTCTTAAAATGTTTATTATAAGCAGCATATAGTTTGAGTTTGGCGTCTAGGCTCGGGCCTCATCACTCCACTATGTATAAAACATTGAGTGATGATTAGTTAGCTATCCCCCGAGCCGGAAGCTGGGGTGGTGGGGGGGGCAGGCGAGCAGCAGGAACATGAACGCAGCAATAGCACGTGAACACAGCGGCAGCAGCATAGCGAGGCAGAGGCAGGAAGACCTGGCAGCTTAAATAGAGCGGCATGTTTAGGAGAATGTGTTTGGTTGGTTGAGGGACGAGGCGCGTCACGTGTTCATGTATCATTGGTGCTCGAGTTGACTGCCTGAACTAGCTCGCAGGCTTCGCCCCATTCCTACAACTCTCTATAATTATGATAGTGTGAGGTCTCCTAAATGTAACTGCATGCTCAGATTCTTCACGTTTTTTCAACACTTTGTCCATTAAATAAGTTGAAATGCCTGCATGTTCACTGGATGGACACTAGATGGCACCCAATGCCAGTTTTAGAGAATCTCATGAAACACAGACTTTGGTTTTAAAATAGCCTGTGAAAAGAAAACTGACTGCATTAAAGGAAGTGCAATCACAACTGAAAGACATACAATGAGATACTTGTGATAACTTATTGCCTAATTGTGTCGAGCACAACACATTTTAGGATTGAATTCCTACCCTAGGTGTTATATCAGGGTTTTGTCTGCACCGGGTAACAGTCAAATGTTAAAGTGATGCCAGAAAACAATATTTCTGTTCGTCAAAAACTGTATAATTACTCCAGAAATAGCTTTGTTTTTACGGAGCTCCGACGTCATGTTGTTGTTTACGTCCGCTGTGCCATCTTGTATACGGGCGTCTTGTTCTTGATATATCTTCAGAGGTGGGAAGTAGTGGAGTACAAATACTTCGTTACTGTACTTAAGTACATTTTTCTGGTATCAGTACTTTACTCCACTACTTGTTATTCTGACGACTTTTTACTTTGACTTCTTACGCTTTGAACCCAAATACCTGTACTTTCTACTTCTTACATGTTGAACTCAAATACCTGTACTTTCTACTTCTTACATGTTGAACTCAAATACCTGAACTTTCTACTTCTTACATGTTGAACTCAAATACCTGTACTTTCTACTTCTTACACTTTGAACACAAATACCTGAACTTTCTACTTCTTACATGTTGAACTCAAATACCTGTACTTTCTACTTCTTACATGTTGAACTCAAATACCTGTACTTTCTACTTCTTACATGTTGAACTCAAATACCTGAACTTTCTACTTCTTACATGTTGAACTCAAATACCTGTACTTTCTACTTCTTACATGTTGAACTCAAATACCTGAACTTTCTACTTCTTACATGTTGAACTCAAATACCTGAACTTTCTACTTCTTACATGTTGAACTCAAATACCTGTACTTTCTACTTCTCACATGTTGAACTCAAATACCTGAACTTTCTACTTCTTACATGTTGAACTCAAATACCTGAACTTTCTACTTCTTACATGTTGAACTCAAATACCTGTACTTTCTACTTCTCACATGTTGAACACAAATACCTGTACTTTCTACTTCTTACATGTTGAACCCAAATACCTGTACTTTCTACTTCTTACATGTTGAACTCAAATACCTGTACTTTCTACTTCTTACATGTTGAACACAAATACCTGTACTTTCTACTTCTTACATGTTGAACACAAATACCTGTACTTTCTACTTCTTACACTTTGAACTCAAATACCTGTACTTTCTACTTCTCACATGTTGAACCCAAATACCTGTACTTTCTACTTCTCACACGTTGAACTTAAATACCTGTACTTTCTACCTCTTACATGTTGAACCCAAATACCTGAACTTTCTACTTCTTACATGTTGAACCCAAATACCTGTACTTTCTACTTCTTACATGTTGAACACAAATACCTGTACTTTCTACTTCTTACATGTTGAACACAAATACCTGTACTTTCTACTTCTTACACTTTGAACTCAAATACCTGTACTTTCTACTTCTCACATGTTGAACCCAAATACCTGTACTTTCTACTTCTCACATGTTGAACCCAAATACCTGTACTTTCTACTTCTCACATGTTGAACCCAAATACCTGTACTTTCTACTTCTTACATGTTGAACCCAAATACCTGTACTTTCTACTTCTCACATGTTGAACCCAAATACCTGTACTTTCTACTTCTTACATGTTGAACCCAAATACCTGTACTTTCTACTTCTTACATTTTGAACCCAAATACCTGAACTTTCTACTTCTTACACTTTGAACTCAAATACCTGTACTTTCTACTTCTCACATGTTGAACACAAATACCTGTACTTTCTACTTCTTACATGTTGAACACAAATACCTGTACTTTCTACTTCTTACATGTTGAACCCAAATACCTGTACTTTCTACTTCTTACATGTTCAACTCAAATACCTGTACTTTCTACTTCTCACATGTTGAACACAAATACCTGTACTTTCTACTTCTTACATGTTGAACCCAAATACCTGTACTTTCTACTTCTTACATGTTGAACCCAAATACCTGTACTTTCTACTTCTTACATTTTGAACCCAAATACCTGTACTTTCTACTTCTTACATGTTGAACACAAATACCTGTACTTGCTACTTCTCACATGTTGAACACAAATACCTGTACTTTCTACGTCTTACACTTTGAACTCAAATACCTGTACTTTCTACTTCTTACATGTTGAACCCAAATACCTGTACTTTCTACTTCTTACATGTTGAACACAAATACCTGTACTTTCTACTTCTTACATTTTGAACCCAAATACCTGTACTTTCTACTTCTTACATGTTGAACCCAAATACCTGTACTTTCTACTTACATGTTGAACACAAATACCTGTACTTTCTACTTCTCACATGTTGAACTCAAATACCTGTACTTTCTACTTCTTACATGTTGAACCCAAATACCTGTACTTTCTACTTCTTACATGTTGAACTCAAATACCTGTACTTTCTACTTCTTACATGTTGAACTCAAATACCTGTACTTTCTACTTCTTACATGTTGAACTCAAATACCTGTACTTTCTACTTCTTACATGTTGAACTCAAATACCTGTACTTTCTACTTCTTACATGTTGAACTCAAATACCTGTACTTTCTACTTCTCTCATGTTGAACCCAAATACCTGTACTTTCTACTTCTTACATGTTGAACCCAAATACCTGAACTTTCTACTTCTCTCATTTTCCAAACAGCTGGTTCCTTTAGTCTGAATGTGTGTTTGGTGGCGTGATCATTATTCTTTAGAGTCATTGCGTGCCTATTGATTTGAACACGATCCGTGTATCCATCATTTCCTGGTCTTCTCTAAAGAAGAGGGACCAATGGAAACGTTGTCATGTTGCCGTTGTTCAGCATGGAAACATTCATTAGCTAACAATGACATTATTGTTCTGTTAATATAAAGGGAGGTCAGGTACTCTTTAAAGCAGCTGCTAGTTATTAGGGGTGTAACGGTTCACAAACATTTCGGTTCGGTACGTACCTCGGTTTTTAGGTCACGGTTCGGTTCGGTACGTTTTCGGTACAGCAGAAAAAATTATCACAAAATATAACATATTTTTTTATTATTATTAAACTGTGAATAATGTATTCACTCAAATAAATACAAAATATAATAAAATAAACATTAAGGTGCAGCATTTCGATGAACTGAAATAATCTGTATTTGAACTTTACTGTACTAGTACTCACAAAACATAAACTATTAGTTTTGGGTTTTTAATTATTATTAAACTATGAATATTCACTCAAATAAATATAAAATATAATAAAATAAACATTAAGGTGCAGCTTTTCGATGAACTGAAATAATCTGTATTTGAACTGTACTAGTACCTAAGCAGCCAGTTTGACATTAGGACTTGCTTGTCATTGTATTTTCATGTTGTTCTAAAGAAAGATGAACTTGTCCACATTGCTTGCTGAAAGGGCAGATCTGCTGGCACTAACAATGTCTCCTGCTGTGGAGAACACCCTCTCTAGGGACAGAGGTAGCAGATACAGCCAGGTAGCGCTTTGCTAACATGGCAACATAAGGATATTTGGCGTTTGTAATAGCTTTGGCTTGGTCTGAAGTTGTTGCGAGTGGTGGAGGCTTAAATGCTAGTGGGAGTTGGGTTTGCACTTCAGTCTTTTGGTACCGATGATATTCACGTTCGGGTGATGCCTTTTCAAATGAGTGTGCAAGTTTGATGTATTGCCAGCCGCGTAACCAATTTTAGTTGAACAATGCCGACAAACAGCTTTGGTTCGGTCCACCTGTCTTTGTCCGTCATCCTTGTACGTAACTGCGAAACCAAAATGTTCCCAAACCGGACACTTCAATGATGCTGGAGGATTTTCGAGCTCAACTTTATCTGCGTTCGCCATTTCGACAGTTCCTCAAATTACTGACTACATTTGAACGCATCCCTCTGACCAGCTCGTCCAATGGAATGACTTGCTCGCTCTATGACGCGTTGAACACAATGGGAGAAAATTACTCTGAATGCTGCGACGCAGCACCTGAGATTACTTCCAAGAAGTTGTTCACGTTCTCAATTTTTTACGTTTAACGTTATATTCGTTCGGTACACTTCGGTACACACGTGTACCGAACCGAAGGGCCCGTACCGAATAATTTCGGTACGGGTACGTGTACCGTTACACCCCTACTAGTTATGGGTACTTTTTACTGAAGTACACTTCAAAGCCTCTTTACTTTCACTTGAGTAAAGAAGTTTAGTGAGTACCTAGAGAGAGACAAGAAGTGGGGCTGCAGGCTGACATGCTTAACTAACAATAATGCTTAATTCATTATATCAAAACAATGCCTGTCTATCTAGCATAAAATCCCAATAAGCTGCTAGCAACTGCAAAACACTAGTGCTAGCTAATGTTTTGCAAACTATTAAAAGTGAGGCTATTACAGTAGACCTAACGTTAGTCTTGTAGCCTCACTTCTAATATTTTGCTAAACATTTGCTAGATACATGTTGGCTAGCTAATGAGCTTCACATATCAACCTGAAAAACTACGAGGCTCCACTCGCAGCCCCGCCCCTCTCAGCCCCCCCCCTTTCAGCCCCCCCCCCCCCCCCCCCTCCGCACCACAGTTACTCCGCTGCGAGACGCTGCACGCACCCCCAACGCTGACTGACTTCCCGCGTCCCTGTGTAACTGGGAAACTGATAGAATTGGATCATAAAATCGTGGTGTTTTTGCAACTTCAGTTTAGGAGATAGGGATGTTTATTGAACTTCGGTTTAACACATGTATGGCTCTGCCGCTCAGCGCTGCTGCTTGCTTCAGTCTGTGTCTGCGTTCTTTCGCACCTGCCTGTAATCTGAGAAGGTCCCGCCTCTCAGGCTGGCTGCAGCCCGGAAAATCTTCAGTGTTGATTGACACTTCAGTAATAGCCTATCAGATAGCGCTGTGGGCGGGACATAGAGCCAGAGAAACGGCCGCATCAGAGCCAAAGTTTTATCGGCAATTTGATAAAAAAAAGGCCGATACGATAAACGGTCAAATGCGGAATATCGGCCCCGATAATCGGTCGACCCCTACTTTATACTGTGTTGACTACAGACGTCACGAAATACTGGCTCTAACAGTACTGTTTTGAAATATTTGGACTTAAGTATTTCCATTTAAAGCTACTTCATACTTCTACTCCACTATACTGAACTGTATTTATTTGTAACTAATACTTTTGTTCTTTTACTTAAGTAACATTTAGAAATCAGGACTTTTTTGAGTATTTTAAGATCATAGTATTTGTACTTTTACTTAAGTGTGCTCCTTTCAAAACTGGCTAAAACTGTTCGAAAGAGATTTGCCGCTTAAAATGAAAACAGGTGACATGTTTCTTCCAGTTATCCTTTTCTTTTTTTATATTATCAAACTGTAGAGGCCATATTGACATTGACATTCAAGCTTATTAGGCAACCAGTTGGTAAATGTGCTAAAATTGGAAACTTTAAGTGCTTTCTGCTAATAGTTAAAAACCCATTTTCTTCTGTTTTGCAGGTGTGTTTGAGCTTGTAACTCACAATGTGCTCAAATCCTGGCCTCCCAACGACTGGAACAGAAGTGCATGTAGTCATCAAGAGGGTTAACCTAAAGGACAGGTGTGGTATCGTAGAGTTATGGGTCAACATGGACGATGAGAGGAAGCATATCTATGAGCAGATGAGAGAGGAAATCCAGAATCCTGACAGGAAGTTCGCTGGATCAGAAGGAAAACTCGGGGACCTTTGTCTGGTTTGCATCGATGGCGCCTGGCACAGAGCTCGGATCGTTTCCATTCAAAGTGACACTTGCAATGTTTTTGTAATCGACCAGGGACTGCCGCATATCACCACAAGCAAAGCGTTAGCATGGGGACATAAGGACAGTTTCCTCCTTCCTCCTGAAACTGAATCATGTATTCTCGCTAATGTCCTGTTCCTCGATAACAGGTGGCCAGAAAGAGCCACAAAGTTTTTGATGTCTCTGCGTGGTAAGAAGTTTAGAGGCCTGGTTCAAGATGTGCTGAAGCCGAACAGAACCCTTCTACTCGACATACCCATGGTTTCCAAGCCGATGTGTATGTTTGGAGTTGCGAAGAAGATGGCGGTAGACGAGTTTAAGTGCCTTGTACAGAAATGTCTTGAAGTGGACCGCGTAACGCAAGAACGCAATCTGAATGTTGGGCGCAAACTTGAGAAGATCGACCAATACTTCTACCCAGATCTGTTAATTAATGCTTTTGAACATGTTATTGTGACAGAGGTAACTAACCCACGCAACATATTTTGCCAACTTCACATTTTCTCCAAGGCGGTGAAGACAATATCAGAGCAGATGCAGCAGCATTATGAAAAGCACTCAGATTCAGGAGAGACTTCGCATTTGAACTGCGGGGATCCATGCGCTGCAAAAGGGATTGATGGAAAATGGCATCGCTCGTTACTGAAGCAAACCTTAACCAATGATGATGCTGTAGAAGTCTTCCATGTGGATGAAGGAAAAGTTGAATCAGTCCCCGTTGGAGACATTAGACCTCTGCACGGAGAACTTCTGAGGATGCCCGTTGTCACGTATCATTGTTCTCTTGAAGGTGTAACAGATGACGGAGCAGAAACGACCGGTTACTTGAAGTCCTTGCTTCTTAACAAAACTCAGGTGGCAAAGTTTAACCGCCACAATAAACCTCAAGATGTCTATCACGTCACTCTCTATGCAAATTGTGGTACATGCATCAACAATAGTTTCATACAGAAGATGGGACATTTTGCATCCTCTGATGTTGTCAACACTGAACAAGATTTAAATGTGCAGAACACAGTGAATGTTGATGTTTTACTGGAGGAAACTTTGCCAAACACAAAGAACCAATCAGTCAATGGATGGACCGATGAACCAACAACTGGCAGCAAAAACAGGGAACAACATCCATCCCCTCAAATACAGATCAACGGGCATCTTCCAACTGAGGTGCAAAACACTCCCCATGATGATGTGTTTGCTGTAGGAAGAAGCTTCAACGTTATGGTATCTTGTTTTGAAAGTCTACAGAAGTTCTGGTGTCAAACAACGGAAGATGGTGACTCTTTAGGACGCTTGATGAATGACCTGCAAAACCACTTCGCATCCGCCCACCGTCAGCCACTCGTCGATTCAATCTGTGTGGCCCGAAGTCCAGACAACGGCATGTGGTACAGAGCAAAGATCATGGCGAGTCAACACTCCCCCGTTGTAGATGTGAGATTCATAGACTTTGGTCGAATGCGAACGGTTCCTCTGCGGGATATACACCCCATTGATCCGTCTTTCTTACAGCTGAATGCAAAGGCTTTTCAGTGCTGCGTATGCCAGCCTCCAGACAAGAAATCCACAAATCCCACTTGGACTGACAGAGAATTTCTGAAGTTTGCAGAATCATGTGCTAAGTCAGGCATTGGTTTGACTTGCACGGTAAAAGCTGCCACTTGTGATGAGGAAGGTCTCTTGCTAAATGTGCTAGATATTGAAACACCATCTGACGGTACATGCAGGTGTCCGACTAAAGAATACGCACAGAATGAAGCTCACAAAATGCAAAAATCTCCACTGGTTCAATCAGATTCATACAATTACTCCGCACACAACATCCAGGTGAATGGAAAAGAAAAAGTGTGGATAATGTCTTCAGATAATGTCAATCTCTTCCACTGCCAACTGAACAGGAACTATCCTCTGTTTGACAAAGTGATGACAAATGTCAAACAACTACTCGGCAAGCAACAGTGCAAGGATCGTCCACTTGGACTCAATAGCATTTGCTTTGTCAAGTACACTGATAAGCAATGGTACAGAGGACAAGTGGTAGAACTGTCTCCAAAACTTAAAGTACACTTTGTGGACTATGGTGAAACCCTGGTTGTGAATGAATGGGATATTTGCCCCTGTCCCACTGGAGAAAGTATTGTCAGAGCTCTCCCTGTTCAGGCTGTTCCACTGGGACTGTTTAATGTCCCTGCAGAAGTGCCACAGGAAATCAACCAGTGGTTTGCAGATCATGCTGTTGGCCAAAATCTGACCATTTCTGTGGTAGCTAAAGGGGAAAAGGGGAAGCTAATTGTTGAACTGTTCGATGGATCTCTGAGTATAAATGCAATAGTCAGAGAGAGGATTTCAAATATGAAACCGGGGATGATGGCTCTTGTTCAGAAGACTGATCAGCAGCTTTTAAACATCATAAAACGTGCCAATAGCAACGAAACCTGTGCAAGAGATGAGCGGAGTTCACAACCAGTTACTAAAGTCTCTTTGCCAGAGATTGAACATGAACAGACTTTAGATGAAGGAAGAAAAACAACCTCGGAAATATGCAGCATTGATTCAGAAGTGACACAACTTTCCCTTCTTTCTTGCCCCGAGGGAAATGGGAATATCGGCATGTACACATGGCCAAACATTTCAGAAAGCAAGACAGTGGAGGTATATGCATCCTGCATTGGTGGACCACATTACTTCTGGTGTGAGTACGCAGATGAAGAGGAGCAGAACAAAGTGAAAAGTCTTGTTCAGGAAGCAGGACTGGCTCAGCAGGTTATGACATTTCCTGAGACTCTCGGTCCTGGTAGTCCATGCCTTGCTCTGTTTTCAAGTGATGAACATTGGTATCGAGCTCAAGTTCTTTGCAGAGTTGAAGATAAATTTGATGTTGTGTTTATCGACTATGGAAACGAGACTGAAGTTGACATCAAGAACGTGAGATCAGTGCCTCAGAGTCTGATGGAGATAGATCCTCAGGCCTTTCTGTGCTCTCTGGATGGATTTGATATGTCCAAAGGCTCCTGGGATGACCAAGTTCATGATGTCTTCTACAACCTTCTGGTTGATAAAGTCATCAGGGTGAAAGTGTTAAATATAGAAGAGCATTCAGACAGTGTGTTCCCTCAATATGCGGTGGCAATTGAGTGTGAAAATGTGGTTATGAATACCGTGATGCAGAAATACTGGAAACCGCTTCCCACAGAACATGCCAAACCTGAAATGGATCAAACCGAGACTTCCATCCAAGACATTCAGACGGAGTCCAATGGAGACATTCAGACGGAGTCCAACGGAGACATTCAGACGGAGTCCGACGGAGACATTCAGACGGAGTCCGACGGAGACGTTCAGACGGAGTCCGACGGAGACGTTCAGACGGAGTCCGACGGAGACGTTCAGACGGAGTCCGACGGAGACGTTCAGACGGAGTCCGACGGAGACGTTCAGACGGAGTCCGACGGAGACGTTCAGACTGAGTCCGACGGAGACGTTCAGACGGAGTCCGACGGAGACGTTCAGACGGAGTCCGACGGAGACGTTCAGACGCAGTCCGGCGGAGACGTTCAGACGCAGTCCCACGGAGACGTTCAGACGCAGTCCGACGGAGACGTTCAGACGCAGTCCGGCGGAGACGTTCAGACGCAGTCCGGCGGAGACGTTCAGACGCAGTCCGGCGGAGACGTTCAGACGCAGTCCGGCGGAGACGTTCAGACGGAGTCCGGCGGAGACGTTCAGAAAGATTCCGGCGGAGACGTTCAGAAAGATTCCGACGGAGACGTTCAGAAAGATTCCGGCGGAGACGTTCAGAAAGATTCCGACGGAGACGTTCAGAAAGATTCCGGCGGAGACATTCAGACTGAGTCCAACGAAGACATTCAGACTGAGTCCAACGAAGACATTCAGACAGATTCCAACAAAGACAATCAGACGGAGGACATTCAGATGGCGTCCAACAAAGACATTCAGACGGAGTCCAACAAAGACATTCAGACGGAGTCCAACAAAGACATTCAGACAGATTCCAACAAAGACATTCAGACAGATTCCATCAAAGACTATCAGATGCAGTCCAACAAAGACAATCAGACGGATGACATTCAGAGGACGTCCAACAAAGACATTCAGACTGAGTCCAACAAAGACATTCAGACGGAGGACATTCAGATGGTGTCCAACAGAGACATTCAGACGGAATCCAACAAAGACATTCAGACGGAGGACATTCAGACGGCGTCCAACAGAGACAGTCAGATGGAATCCAACAGAGACATTCAGACGGAGGACATTCAGACGGAGGACATTCAGATGGCGTCCAACAGAGACATTCAGACGGAATCCAACAGAGACATTCAGACGGAGGACATTCAGATGGCGTCCAACAGAGACATTCAGACGGAGTCCAACAGAGACATTCAGACGGAGGACATTCAGATGGCGTCCAACAGAGACATTCAGACGGAGTCCAACAGAGACATTCAGACGGAGGACATTCAGATGGCGTCCAACAGAGACATTCAGACAGATTCCAACAAAGACATTCAGACGGGGTCCAACAGAGACATTCAAACGGAGTCCAACAGAGACATTCAGACGGAGTCCAACAGAGACATTCAGACAGAGTTCAAACAAAGACAATCAGACGGAGGACATTCAGATGCAGTCCAACAAAGACAATCAGACGGAGGACATTCAGATGGCGTGCAACAGAGACATTCTGACGGAGTCCAACAGAGACAGTCAGACGGAGTCCAACAGAGACATTCAGACTGAGTCCAACAAAGACATTCAGACAGATTCCAACAAAGACAATCAGACAGATTCCAGCACCACACATCTTAATGTTTCCACAGGAAATGTGAATGCTGGTATGTTCAAGGAGCCAAGCAACTCCAAAGACAAACAGGTGGAGGTATATGCATCCTGCATTGTTGGACCACATTACTTCTGGTGCGAGTACGCCGATGAAGAGGAGCAGAACAAAGTGACAAGTCTTGCTCAGGAAGCAGGACTGGCTCAGCAGGATATGACATTTCCTGAGACTCTCAGTCCTGGTAGTCCATGCCTTGCCCTGTTTTCCAGTGACAAACACTGGTATCGAGCTCAAGTTCTTCACAGAGTTGAACATACATTTGACGTTTTGTTTATCGACTATGGAAACGAGACTGAAGTTGACATCAAGAACGTGAGATCAGTGCCTCAGAGTCTGATGGAGATAGATCCTCAGGCCTTTCTGTGCTCTCTGGATGGATTTGATATGTCCAAAGGCTCCTGGGATGACCAAGTTCATGATGTCTTCTACAACCTTCTGGTTGATAAAGTCATCAGGGTGAAAGTGTTAAATATAGAAGAGCATTCAGACAGTGTGTTCCCTCAATATGCGGTGGCAATTGAGTGTGAAAATGTGGTTATGAATACCGTGATGCAGAAATACTGGAAACCGCTTCCCACAGAACATGCCAAACCTGAAATGGATCAAACCGAGACTTCCCTCCAAGACATTCAGACTGAGTCCAACAGAGACATTCAGACGGAGTCCAACGGAGACATTCAGACGGAGTCCAACAGAGACATTCAGACGGAGTCCAACAGAGACATTCAGACGGAGTCCAACAGAGACATTCAGACGGAGTCCAACAGAGACATTCAGACGGAGTCCAACAGAGACATTCAGACGGAGTCCAACAGAGACATTCAGACGGAGTCCAACAGAGACATTCAGACGGAGTCCAACAGAGACATTCAGACGGAGTCCAACAGAGACATTCAGACGGAGTCCAACAGAGACATTCAGACGGATTCCAACAGAGACATTCCGACGGAGTCCAACAGAGACATTCCGACGGAGTCCAACAGAGACATTCAGACGGATTCCAACACCACACATCTTAATGTTTCCACAGGAAATGTGAATGCTGGTATGTTCAAGGAGCCAAGCATCTCCAAAGACAAACAGGTGGAGGTATATGCATCCTGCGTTGTTGGACCACATTACTTCTGGTGCGAGTACGCCGATGAAGAGGAGCAGAACAAAGTGACAAGTCTTGCTCAGGAAGCAGGACTGGCTCAGCAGGATATGACATTTCCTGAGACTCTCAGTCCTGGTAGTCCATGCCTTGCCCTGTTTTCCAGTGACAAACACTGGTATCGAGCTCAAGTTCTTCGCAGAGTTGAAGATACATTTGACGTTTTGTTTATCGACTATGGAAACGAGACTGAAGTTGACATCAAGAACGTGAGATCAGTGCCTCAGAGTCTGATGGAGATAGATCCTCAGGCCTTTCTGTGCTCTCTGGATGGATTTGATAAGTGCAAAGGCTCCTGGGATGACCAAGTTCATGATGTCTTCTACAACCTTCTGGTCGATAAACGACTCAGAGTGACAGTCCTGAACATGGACTACCATCCAGAGATCGCAGTTCCTCCGTATGCAGTGGAGGTGGAGTGTGAGGGAGCGGTTGTAAATACAATGATGGAGAAATACTGGAAAGGATTGGACACTGGCGACGCTTCTGGAATGTGTTTGGAAGCAGGTTAGTAGACTATACTTTAACGGTTACCTAAGGGCGCTTTGACAAGCTGTAGTCCAATTGGCAAGTCTGCTTGGAGATAATTGTATGTGTTTCGTTAGTTTTCTTATTAATATTGTTCAGTTTCATATTGTTAAATAATGTAGAAGTGTACGGCAGTGCAGGTCTGGAAAATGACTTGCAGAAGTCTTTGATATTGGTCAGAAATGTGGTGGATAAACATCGTTTTGGCGATAGCCGTAATCCTGATTTGGTTTTCCTAGCATAGACATTTGGAACGTTTTCAGAACCACCACTTCCAGATAAGGCTCTGGTTTTTAACCAATTTGTTGATCACTATTTCCCCCGAAAACATACACATTACGGGTTTGGTTGGAAATGTTTTTTTTTTTATTTGTTCAATTAAAATAAACCAAACCTTGGCTTGTGAATGCGCCCTCAGAAAAGTCTTGTTGCGGATTTATATCGATTTGTTTTTAATGATTGTTCTTTCATTAGAAGTTGGCCATGATTACAGCGTGATGCAGAATTTAAAGTCATCAAAGGAATGGTAAGACCATAAAGCATTTCTTTATATAATACATGTGCATTATTAAAAAAGACTTTGTTTTTATATTAAAAGTAATATGTGAACTAATTTTTCTTTTTTGCAGCTTTGGACCCATGAAACCCAGACGTGAATGAGCTGTCTCGCCTCTTGTTGACAAATACATTTTAAAGCAGAAAAATATAAAAAGATTTAATAAATAAAGGAAATTAAACTTGTCATTTGGTTCTGTGTCAATATATCTATATCTATATCTATAGTTTGTGATTGAATAGTCCAAAAATCAGCTCCTAAATTCTAACCCTATCTCCTATTCCTTGACCTCTGAGTGAAAGGTCACGGGGTTAAGGGATAGTGGATAGGAGAATTCAAAAGGACTTAGGAGAAGAGACTGCACTTTCACTATCTGACGTGTTTCTGATGCGCCAGAGGACGTCCTGAATGTGCGTCTGCTGCTGTGGGGAAACTATGGAAACTACAGTTTTCTATACAGCGGACTACAAACATGGATGTTCAATAAGAAGGAGGGACTACTGTAAACTCATCTAGAGACTCTGTGCTCTGATGCTGTTGCTTTAGGCTTTATGAACGTGGACAACAGAGAAACAGATTCTTCAGGACCAAAGTTGGAATTGAAATAAAAAAGGAAAGTGAAACTTCTGCTCGTCGCCCTCGTCCCTCCGGTCCACATTAATACAAATGATCCCAATACGTATGATTGATGAAAGATCAATCAATACAGATGTATTTATTATAAACGTTAGTCCTTAACATCTATCACTGTGTATATCACCATTCAAAACATCTTTTAAAAGTTGAACAAACTCCACACAGCTCAGTAAAGACTGTGAGATGTTGACTTTATTTGATCATTTCAGTAAAAACTAACGTTCATATTTCTCTCTTTGATTATAATACTGATGAACGTTCAGAACAAAGCACTTTGGCAACTTCCCACATACGTTTTAAAAAGCTTAATAAGCACCGTAACTTTCATGATATCATTTCTCTGTCATAATCGGTGGTTTCCGTGAACGGCCGACTGTTGAGTGACGGCAAATGCTGCGGCTGCAATGCATTGTGGGGCAGCATTTTCTCCTCTCCTTTCGGTGAGGGAGGTCCAGTGGTTCCTAAGCTAAAGGAGGTTATAAAGGAAGCTTGAAACCTCTTTTCCTTTCATTCTAGAGAATTGGAACGGCACTTATTATGGCTGCCACTGAGGGACTTCCGGGTCATTTCACTCCGTTAGGAAGGATCCTAAGCTAAATGGACTATTCGACTTCAGCCCCGAAGTATTGGTATTACCTTCCTTGGTGAGGTAGTATTTGTCACACAAATCATTGGTACAGAGAAACAAGAATTTAAATAATATACAATATAAATAGAATAAGAATAAACTTATATAATACAACATATAAGGAAAGAAACTAACATTGTTCTTTAAAACGTTCACTGTACAGTTTTAAAAAGTTCTTCCTTTTTTAATCAATAAGTTTACAATGCATTCATGTAGAAAATATACTTTTTAAAGTATTGATATTTTAACACTTAGTTTGGATTTTACACAATATAATCTTGCATTTCAGTCAAAGAAGGAAGCAGATGTTTAAATGGTAATACAACGTGCAATAGTTAGTGATCCTGGTTCATCTTTGAAATAATATATTTGTTAATATTTTAACAATTTGGAGAAATAATTATGTTTGGATGTAGATTAACAAAAAAAGTATTTAGGTATTTAACTTGTTTTTTTTTAAGTTAGACCTACATTTTTATTTTTCACTTTTGGTCACATCCGTGATTCAGCTATTGTATTACTATAAGATATGCGGTGATTTTTAAAACGTCCAATTTCTGGGACGTTTAAGGCGTCTACTTCTGCACTAAGTAGGACACTGGTTCATAATATTGTAGCGTGTTCAAGTAACCAAGGGATATAGTAGTTATCAAGTATAAGATGTGCACAGTTATGATGAGTTTTACAGATATGTAATGCATGTTGTTGGGGGGAGAGACCGCCCCTTCCATATGAGTGTGTGTGTACGGCGGGCATGAGGCGTGCATGAGGCGTGCATGAGGCGTGCATGAGGCGTGCATGACGAGACGAGTTGTGTTCGTATGTGGAAAAGTCAACTCAGTGCAGTGAGCGCTGGCTTTATTGCTACTGTATCCGTAGCACCCCACGCAATAGTTGGGACTGTGTACTGCCATCAGTACAAAGGTTACCCCCCCCAAGCGCACATGTCAAACTCCGCCTATGGTCACAACCCCAAAAAAGAACTATGAAAACAAATGACAGACATAAATTGAACTCTGACATTTTTCTCAAAATTCAGAACTAAAAATTAAATCAGAATGTCTTTTCTGGAGAATCTTATTTTTATTTTTCACTCAGAATTTCGTTTTTTGGGAAAAAGGTCAGAACTCACTCTTTTCTACTTTTGGATCACATCGCAAAAAAAGTGACCAAAGGTTTAAAAAAAAAATGCAATTCCGACTTTTGACTCAGCATTCTGACTTTAGGTAATTCACTTCAGGAACACTTTTTGTTATATTCCATGGAATGTTCTAAACATCCCGATAGCAATTAATATCTGAAGTGCTTTGACAATAAATCCATACAAACATCTCATCTGTGGAAGCCGTGGCGCTGTAAAAAGCTCGACCAATCATCTGAGCCGGCTAAAGTAACTGGATGGCCTACCTGCCTGTCAGCCATTCCATCTGGGCACAAACTTATCTCGTGCCCTCATTGGTCATGTGCGCGTTCGTGTGTGTTGGAGGAGGGGCCTCTGTGAGGAAGTCTGAAGGAAGGAGCAGATTCTTTAGGCTGCGTACTTTCAGATTCTGGCGCACTCCAGCTGGTTTCTCCGTTCTTACCTAACCCTACCTTTAACACAAGATATTTTTCCACTTGTTTTTTATTGTTATTTGAGAGAAAACTCAGAACTCTAGTATTTGTTTTACTTTTGGTCACATGATCACATCCCATAAACATGTTCTCATATGGCCCTCATCTTCTTCAGCATAATGCCGTTTTCTCAGTGTGTCATCATGTGTTTATATTTTTTAAATTAGTAAATGTATTGAACATGTTAGAAACAAAACAAACAATAATAACAAAGAGAAGCAAAATAAAAACAAAACACGTTCAAGGTATAAAGATTCAGGGCTTTTATCGTCATTTGTACATAGTGTAGATAAATCAATGAGTAAATACAATACAATTGAAAGTAAATACATTTGACCCCTTACCCATCACAGCCCCCCTGCTTCCACTCCTACTGCTATCTATTTAATTGTTTTACTTTATTATGTGCCCCTTTGTTTGTTTGTTTGTTTGTTTGTTTGTTCCCCATGTAAAGCGGCCTTGGGTCTCTTGAATAATAGATAGCCTACAAATTGAATCTATTGTTATTATTATTATTACTACATGCACCTGTGTTCACGCCCAGCAGGTGGCAGCACTGAGCCTTAGCATCTCGGGTTTAGCAACACTAGCAGCAGGCACCATGTTTGTTTGTCTCTGTTTCCAGGTAACCACTCAGCGGGGGAGATGACGGAGCTCCACCAGGCTGCAGCTGCAGGAGATCTGCTCCAAGTCCAGGGAAGATTCTGAGGCTCAACGGATGTGATCCGAACCAGAAGGACGAGGAGTGGAGCTGCAAAACCCCCTGCACTGGGCAGCTGCTGGAGGTACACACACCTGATACACCCTGA
Organism: Pogonophryne albipinna; assembly: GCA_028583405.1. Classification (NCBI taxonomy): domain Eukaryota; kingdom Metazoa; phylum Chordata; class Actinopteri; order Perciformes; family Artedidraconidae; genus Pogonophryne; species Pogonophryne albipinna. The sequence goes on from JAPTMU010000108.1 coordinate 593,143, forward strand.
TACACACCTGATACACACCTGATATACACCTGACATACACCTGATACACACCTGATACACACCTGATATACACCTGATACACACCTGATACACACCTGACACACACCTGATATACACCTGATCAGTGTTGGGCAAGTTTACTTCCAAAATGTAATATATTACATATTACTTATTACTCTCTTTTGAAAAGTAATAAGTTACATTACAATATTACTGTCTCTGAAAATGTAATGAGTTACACTACTTTAGTTACTTTTGAGTTACTTTCACCAAAATAACCGCAAAAAGAATGGCTAGGTATTTTAAATGCTAAAATGTAGTTTAGTGCAGCTCATTATAGCATCCAGTGAAGGGCGATGTGGTAAGCATAAACAACTGTGTAGGCCCTTAAGGCTACTAACAACTTGTATTACACGGCTTAGTTGAATACTTGATTCTGATTGTAACTTCTTAACATGTGACACGTTGTTAATACAGCAGTACAGACCACTGTCAAGGACTATAATGAAGGTTGCTAAGGAGGATCCCAGAAAGAGAAAGGAAAAGAGGTTTAAAAGACGGAGCGCTGGACGTCAGATAAATCACCAGAAGAAGGCAGAGAGGAAGTGAATAATAACAGGACACGGAATGGGCTCTGTAGTGTGTTTAGTATGACCGTGTACAGGCCCGGTTCCAGAACAAAATGACTCAGGGTGCCTCTGAGATTACAGGGGGCGCAGCAGTAGTCAGGTTTACATGAGCAATAGTGGCCGGCAACAGCAATGAAAAATAGCATTGATGGTCCCCAATGAACAGATTATGGCCTTTGTTATGTTTGAAACCAAGCAAGTGAGAACATTTCAAGTGAGTTAAAAGTGCAATCCTGAAATATTTCATCCAGTCCAAAGTGGACTGTGGCAAAGAAAAGCACAACAGCTTCAAAACTGTACTGATAAAACAAATGAGAACATATTGTAAATCAAGGCACATATTATTTAAACCAGCTCATGGTTTGAAATGGCAAACATTGAAAAGCAAAAGTATTATTAAAACCATGTACTAAATCATCACCTTGGTCCCATCATATACTCTGGGAAGAGAATATTTACTGTGCTTGAAAAACTGGTATCACATCATCATGTGAGGTTGACTTTGTGACCTGGAGAACATTTCAGCTGCAACATTCAGCTCGTTGATAAGCTTGGGGATATGAGATAGTTTTTGTAGCCATTCGTGGTGAAGGCATCTGTGCTGATTGTATGCATTATGTTTGACCCAACATTTCTACAGGCATGGCAGAATATGGCACTATTTTCCACATGAATATTCTAGCCATTTGTCTATTTGAACCACAAGCTGCAAAATGACCGCCTAACCCCACTGTACAGGCGGGTACTTTTAGATATACCTGGGCAGGCTTCTGTTTTGCCGTGGTATCCTGGCACCTGCGGGCCGCAGAGGGGCTAGCGTAGTTTCGGGCGACGAAGACGTGCTGCTCCGGGGTTGAGGGCGGCGAGTCGGGCAGGGAGTAAGCTAGTGTCCACAACGGAGGGTTAACGTGATGTCCCCATCTGGACCATTTGCTACTGTCTGCAGTAGATGCAGTGTTGCTGGCGTTTAGTGATGGTTGCTTTAACCATTTTCGTATAAATGATTATCCACAGATGTGTGTCACTTGCTGTGGAAGCACTTTGGAAATGATGCACACGCAGCGGAGCAGGTCACGCGCACCTGACACAATTTGTTGTTGATATTTTCGCTCCGTTCTCTTTTTGAATAGAGGGTGCATAACATTCAACTGCCCCGAAGATCCCGACGCGAAGCCTGAAGGGTAAAAACACCAGGTTTACTAATCTACCCGCACAATTTGTCTGGTGCCGGAATGTCTCGCTATGTTAGTACATTGTTAAAAAAACAAAACACCATTTCATTTCGGGTTAAAATGTGTTGTAACTGCGTTACTGAGGCATTGTAACGTATATATACCCACATTTCATTAGTATGCATTACATTACTTCGTTACAGCAAAAAGTAATATATTACTGTAACTCCGTTACTTTTGTAACGCGTTACACCCAACACTGCACCTGATACACACCTGATACACACCTGACACACACCTGATACACACCTGATACACACCTGATACACACCTGACACACACCTGACACACACCTGACACACACCTGACACACACCTGATACACACCTGATACACACCTGATACACACCTGACACACACCTGATACACTTGTATTAATTAAGTATAGAGGTGGAAGAAGTACTCAGATATTTTGCTTGAAGTACTAATACTAAATTGTAGAAATACTTTGTTACAAGTCCTGCATCCATATATTGTTTGTAATTAAAATTACACGCAGTTAGATAAGGCCTTTAGTAAAAATAATCGTTATATAAACTTACCTTTTCAGTTTTAATATGTAACGTTGTGTATATTTTTGTCTTTGAGCATATAACAAAGAGGGTCGACTTTAACTACATCTTTCCCCCTGGGTTTCCTGGGTCAGCTTCAGAGGTGTGAAGTAGTGGAGTACAAATACTTTGGTACTGTACTTAAGTACATGTTTCTGGTATCAGTACTTTACTCCACTACTTATTTTTCTGAACACTTTTTACTTTTCACAAATACCTGTACTTTCTACTTCTTACATGTTGAACACAAATACCTGTACTTTCTACTTCTTACATGTTGAACTCAAATACCTGTACTTTCTACTTCTTACATGTTGAACCCAAATACCTGTACTTTCTACTTCTTACATGTTGAACTCAAATACCTGTACTTTCTACTTCTTACATGTTGAACTCAAATACCTGTACTTTCTACTTCTTACATGTTGAACTCAAATACCTGTACTTTCTACTTCTTACATGTTGAACACAAATACCTGTACTTTCTACTTCTTACATGTTGAACCCAAATACCTGTACTTTCTACTTCTTACATGTTGAACACAAATACCTGTACTTTCTACTTCTTACATGTTGAACACAAATACCTGAACTTTCTACTTCTCACATGTTGAACACAAATACCTGTACTTTCTACTTCTTACATGTTGAACACAAATACCTGAACTTTCTACTTCTTACATGTTGAACACAAATACCTGTACTTTCTACTTCTCACATGTTGAACTCAAATACCTGTACTTTCTACTTCTTACATGTTGAACACAAATACCTGTACTTTCTACTTCTTACATGTTGAACACAAATACCTGTACTTTCTACTTCTTACATGTTGAACACAAATACCTGTACTTTCTACTTCTTACATGTTGAACACAAATACCTGTACTTTCTACTTCTTACATGTTGAACACAAATACCTGTACTTTCTACTTCTCACATGTTGAACTCAAATACCTGTACTTTCTACTTCTTACATGTTGAACACAAATACCTGTACTTTCTACTTCTTACATGTTGAACACAAATACCTGTACTTTCTACTTCTTACATGTTGAACACAAATACCTGTACTTTCTACTTCTCACATGTTGAACTCAAATACCTGTACTTTCTACTTCTTACATGTTGAACCCAAATACCTGAACTTTCTACTTCTTACATGTTGAACACAAATACCTGTACTTTCTACTTCTTACATGTTGAACACAAATACCTGTACTTTCTACTTCTCACATGTTGAAACCAAATACCTGTACTTTCTACTTCTTACATGTTGAACCCAAATACCTGTACTTTCTACTTCTTACATGTTGAACCCAAATACCTGTACTTTCTACTTCTTACATGTTGAACCCAAATACCTGTACTTTCTACTTCTTACATGTTGAACACAAATACCTGTACTTTCTACTTCTCACATGTTGAACTCAAATACCTGTACTTTCTACTTCTTACATGTTGAACCCAAATACCTGTACTTTCTACTTCTTACATGTTGAACCCAAATACCTGTACTTTCTACTTCTTACATGTTGAACCCAAATACCTGTACTTTCTACTTCTTACATGTTGAACCCAAATACCTGTACTTTCTACTTCTTACATGTTGAACACAAATACCTGTACTTTCTACTTCTCACATGTTGAACCCAAATACCTGTACTTTCTACTTCTTACATGTTGAACACAAATACCTGTACTTTCTACTTCTCACATGTTGAACTCAAATACCTGTACTTTCTACTTCTTACATGTTGAACCCAAATACCTGTACTTTCTACTTCTTACATGTTGAACCCAAATACCTGTACTTTCTACTTCTTACATGTTGAACCCAAATACCTGTACTTTCTACTTCTTACATGTTGAACCCAAATACCTGTACTTTCTACTTCTTACATGTTGAACCCAAATACCTGTACTTTCTACTTCTCACATGTTGAACCCAAATACCTGTACTTTCTACTTCTCACATGTTGAACTCAAATACCTGTACTTTCTACTTCTTACATGTTGAACCCAAATACCTGTACTTTCTACTCTTACATGTTGAACCCAAATACCTGTACTTTCTACTTCTTACATGTTGAACCCAAATACCTGTACTTTCTACTTCTTACATGTTGAACCCAAATACCTGTACTTTCTACTTCTTACATGTTGAACACAAATACCTGTACTTTCTACTTCTTACATGTTGAACCCAAATACCTGTACTTTCTACTTCTTACATGTTGAACACAAATACCTGTACTTTCTACTTCTTACATCTTGAACCCAAATACCTGTACTTTCTACTTCTTACATGTTGAACCCAAATACCTGTACTTTCTACTTCTTACATGTTGAACCCAAATACCTGTACTTTCTACTTCTTACATGTTGAACCCAAATACCTGTACTTTCTACTTCTTACATCTTGAACACAGGTTAGTTACTTTATTTTCATCAGCATTTAAACTAAACTTTTATCCACAGAAAACATCCAATAATTGAGATGAAGTCATAGCTTTGGTCTAAAAACACACCTGTAGGGCTGAGTCAAAAAGCAGAACTCATTTATGGACCAATGGGACAATACATAAGAAGTAGAGCAAAAATAAGTGAAAGTAGGGTCTTTGACAATCTGACCATTTATTCTGAGAAAATGAAAAAATATGTTTTTAATCATATTCTTTTACTTACATCCCAGAACTCATAAAAAGTATCTCTTGTTCAGATCTCAAAGAAATGTTCCTGTGGCCCTAATCTTCTTCCGTAAAAATTCTGAGAGAAATTAGAGAAAAGTAAAAGTACTCATAGTGTACCGTGCACCAGGTCCTTATTCAGAATTCTTATCAGAATTCTCTGAGTTTTTATCAACTTTGGTTCTTAAAACAGATAAAGTAATTATCGTAGGTGACTTTAATATTCATGTTGACGATGATAAAAATAGCCTTACTGTTGCATTTAACTCTATATTAGATTCTGTTGGTTTCTGTCAGAGTGTAAATAAACCAACCCACTGCTATAATCACACTCTCGACCTTGTTCTGACTTATGGTATTGAAATTGAGCAACTATTAGTGGAACCGCATAATCCTGCTTTATCCGACCATTTCTTAGTAACTTTTGAAGTACTGTTACTAGACTACAAAGCATTAGTCAAAAGCTCCTGCAGCAGAAACCTATCTGTTAGTGCTATAGCCACATTTAAGGAAGAGATTCCACCAATACTTAACTCGATAGCATGTCTGCATGTAAGGGAGGAAACTTATACAAAATGTACACCACCCCAAATTGATCATGTTGTTGATAGTGCTACAGATGCGCTGCGAATAAAATGAGACTCTGTTGCTCCTTTGAAAAGAAGAAAAGAAAACAACATAGATTAGCTCCATGGCATAATGCCGAAACCCGCAAAATAAAGCAAAAGTCGAGACAACTTGAAAGGATATGGCGTTCCACTAAACTTGAAGAATCTCGTTTAATTTGGCATATTACTCTCAATGAATATAAGAAAGCATTGCGTAAAGCGAGAGCAGCCTACTACTCTTCATTAATAGATGAGAATAAGAATAATGCAAGATTTCTTTTCAGCACTGTAGCCAGGCTGACAGAGAGCCATAGCTCGATTGAGCCTTCTATTCCCATAGCACTCAGCAGTAATGATTTTATGTGCTTTTTTAACCATAAAATTGTTACTCTTAGAAACAAAATTAATGACCTCTTGCCTTTGACCAGTATAGTGTTATCAACAGCTCCCGGAAACGTAAGTTCTAATATTACACTAGATAGTAAACTAGAATGCTTTTCAGCCATAAACCTTGAACAATTAAATTCAATGATTCTCTCTTCTAAACCATCAATGTGTATGTTAGACCCAATTCCAACTAAGCTGTTGAAGGAAGTTTTTCCATTAATTAGCACTTCTTTATTAAATATTATGAATATGTCTTTATTATCAGGCTATGTTCCACAATCCTTCAAAGTAGCAGTGATAAAACCGCTTCTTAAAGTTTCAATTCTGAGAAAAAGTCAAAATTCTGGAAATAATTTAATTCTTAAAAAGTCAAGACTCTGAAATTCTAAAAAAGTTTAAATTCTTAAAAAGTTCAACTTTCTGAGAACAAAGTCAAGACTCAGCAAAAAAAAAGAAATACAATAAAAAATCTCTCTTGTTCAGATCTCAAATGAAACGTTTGGCGCTAATCTTCTCCGTAAAAAAAGTGGAGAAAAAGTCCGAATTCTGCGTGAAGTTTAAATAAAGTGGCTTTATATGGTTGGTGGTCGCTTTGGTTGATTTGAGGTGAAACACTGCAGGGAAACACTTCATTTTCTATTAATTAGATTTTGGGTTATTTAGGCTAACATGTCTATTATCAGACTAGAGTAAAGAAAACTTCAAATGTAGGAGTTTATTTGACTGTTCGTGTCTGTAGATTTCTCCTAAATGCAGTTAGCATCACAAAACGCCTCATTTGCAAATGTAAACATGACCTGTCAGAAAACTTGTAATATAAAAAAGAATTGTGTTAATGTCAGTAATGAAGGGTGGAAGTTTCATGCTGGTATCTGTTAGTTCAATATTTTATAGGTAAATATCCCTGTTTGTGTTGCAGAGCAGAGGTTGAGGCTCAGAAAGGAATCTCATTGGACGACACTAACGAGGTGCGGAGCAAACAGGAGAACGAGGAGAAGAGGAGCAAGAAACTGACGTAGGGTCTTTATGGAAGTCATTATATTCATCATCAAAATACACTTAAAATGTCACTGAAACAAACAGGATCACTTTACCGCACACAGTGTTAAGAAACAAACATTCACCGATAGAACATTTAAGTTTTAATGAATAGTTTTTGGGTGAAAATCTATTTATTTAGCGCTTTCTTGAACTCAAGAACATCTCAGTCGAACTTCTCATATGATTCAAATTACAAATATACAGAAGTGAGTTTCTACACAAAGTAATCCTGAAACAGCTCCGTATTAAATCATGTATTCATCTTGAAAACAAGTCGTTCAACTGTGAAGAAAGCATGAAAGATTACAAGTGAAGACAATCTGAGGAAACCAAAACCCCCAAAAGACAAATCATTAATAAAAACACATCAAAAGCTAATAAGGTAATTCTACATTACGAGGTTATAATCCTAGAAAGATGTAATAAACAGTGTTTACCAAACAATATGTCGCAATAAAATGAAGTTTTAAATAGAAATCAATCAGTACAAGAAGCACAGTGTTCATATATCAGGGAATACATCAAAGTCATCACTATAAAAATGTACGAACTTGAAGCCTATTCAGATATATTGTACGTAAAATGTGTGAGACATATTTAGCATCATTTTCACTTCTTCCAAGTGCTTTGTAGCTTTGTGGTGCTGCTGGAGGTCGGGGCTGCAGCCTGGAGAGACGGAGGATGCGAGAGATTCAAATCATTTATAATTGTTTTTTTCATAATAATCCTGTTTGTAGAACACTTACATTTTTCTTCAGACGTTTCCCAAGTGCTTCTCGGGTCTGTGGAAATGAGATTAAAACTGTTATGCTACAATATCCTGTTTGTGGTTTTATATATTTGATTACACATTTAACTTGTTAGTTGAAAGTAAACCACCGACTGACGTCTTGATCATTGAGACGTTCTGTATCACTCCGCCATCCACTTCGACACCAACGCCCCCTACAGGACACTCCACTGCGACCTGTACTCTCTGGCTAACTGGCCCTCTCTTGAGACCAGGCGCAGCATCCACTGGCTGATGTTTGTTTACAAAACACTCCTAGGCCTCACCCCCTTCTACCTCACACAATTACTGCAACTCCGCCCACCCCCGACGCACAACACCCGGTCAGCTACAAGCATCCTGCTAAAGATCCCCAAAGCCCATACATCCTTTGGCCGCTCCGCCTTTCAGTTTGCAGCAGCTGATAGCTGGAATGTCATTCAAAAACCTTTGTCTCCCCGCACCTTCAATGTCACTATTACAGACACCCTGGTAGCTGTAGGGACATGCAGCTGCTTTGCCTGATGCTGATTGTAATGACTGGTCGAACCACAGCAATATTGTTTTAGAGTTGTTATATGTTGAACTGCTTTGCCTGTCATCTTTGCTCTATGTGTTTGTGTTGTCTCCTGGGTTCTGTCGTGCCCGCAGTCTGTCTTTGTATTTGTTTCCCTCCCAAACCCCATCCCCTCAGGAAGCCTGTGCCTCCTGTCAGGTCATCATTGTAAATAAGAATTTGTTCTTAATTGATTTTCCTGGATAAATAAAGGTACTACTACTACTACTACTGCTACTACTACTGCTACTACTACTACTACTACTACTACTGCTACTGCTACTACTACTGCTACTGCTACTACTGCTACTACTACTACTACTACTACTGCTACTACTACTGCTACTACTACTACTACTACTACTACTACTGCTACTACTACTACTACTGCTACTACTACTGCTACTACTACTGCTACTACTGCTACTACTACTGCTACTACTACTGCTACTACTACTGCTACTACTACTACTACTACTACTGCTACTACTACTGCTACTACTAATGCTACTACTACTGCTACTACTACTACTGCTACTACTGCTACTGCTACTACTGCTACTGCTACTGCTACTACTGCTACTGCTACCGCTACCGCTACCGCTACCGCTACCACTGCCACTACTACTACTGCTACTGCTACTGCTACTGCTACTACTACTACTGCTACTACTGCTACTGCTACTACTGCTACTACTACTGCTACTACTGCTACTACTACTGCTACTACTACTACTACTACTACTACTGCTACTACTACTACTACTACTACTGCTACTACTACTGCTACTGCTACTACTACCAGTACTACTGACTAGTGTGTTGTGATTTGGATGCATTATGAGTTATTTTAACATCTTACCGATTTGTCCATCACGCATGTTGTTAACAGAATGAACAAACCCTGCAAAATGAAAAAAGGAAAAGTTACTGAGCAGGAAATCAAACACAATTCTAATACTAACATGTTACTGCCGTATAACAGGTAACACCGAGCAGGGCTGTTCACGTGAAGGTGTAAGTACACAGGTAGTTAGTTAGTTAGACAATCATTAGGAAAGTTAGTTCGATATTTAGCTAGTAAGTTTGAAAAATTAGGAGGAGGCTGTGGCTCAGTGGTAGTGTGCTGGACTTCGAGTCAGGTGGTAGCAAGTTCAAGTCCCGCTGCAGTCAGCATGTCGTTGTGTCCCTGAGACACTTCCCCCCAAAGTGCTCCTGTGGGGATTGCCCACGGTACTGAGTATGTAAGTCGCTTTGGATAAAAGCGTCTAACAAGTAACATGTGATGTAATTAGGAAGTTAATTATGTATTCATTAAGTTTGTTAGTGCGGTGACTATTGCCACTCAATATCACCTGGGATTGACTAAACTGGGTTGAACTAATTGGACACCTGTAATCTCCATGTACGACAAAGTTTAGCTTTCAATATCAAAGAAAACAGCGTGTTCACAGACACGAAAGACACGGGCCGTTTCTCAATCGCGAGGATTTTGGGTTCCAAGCCAATATTTCAAGGATGCTACGTCATCGAGTGCCGCCGAAGTACTCTTCCAATCTCCAGCATACTTGGAATTCCACCGAGGCCGCGTCCTTGGTTTGGGGGAATTTTCGAGGCTGCACATGGGTAGACTTCGAGTCCTTCAAATCCCCACAATGCTTTGCGCACGGACCAATTTCAAAAACCCTTGCGGAGAATGGCTGAACCGACGCAGCACACATTTAAATGTAAGTATGTCGTGGCGTAGAACATGTGTTGGTAAATATGTTACTTTGTTTTCACCAAAAATGTGTTCCGTGAAAGAAAAGCAAGTTCATAATTAGATAGACATCGTGAGGTATTTCTTTTCGGTACAGTTTATGTTGAAACCGTTAGAGAGAGTGGCACACTTGTTAGCCTGTTCCATTCTTCTTCGTTTTCCGAAGCCGTGGCTTGGAAGCATACTTTCTTCGTTTCTGAAGGAAGTGACTTGGAAGTATGCGACTACCAAGCCAGCATCCTCGCGATTGAGAAACGGCCATGGTCAAAAAACTCTTGCTCTCCCAGTCACAATCAATGCACCTGTGCCAGGAGATCACATATGTTGTTGCCCCATTACGCCATCTAGTGTTCAAAATCACAAAAACATATCAACCATTCTAATGGGCGCAACAGTTAGTCAAGAAAATAAGTAAGTTAGTTCATTTTTATGTTAGTTAGTTAGTTTGGTAAAAGAAAATAAGTTAGCTAGTTAGTTAAAGGTCAGCTATCGTGCTATCTGTAGGCAATAGCACAGGTCTCACATATATACAAATATATAAAAACATGTCTATGAAGTGTTTTGCTCCAAACACCAAACAGATAATTCTAGCCATGCTGTTCAGGGGGAGTGGCTGTAGCCGGCGGATAGAAAAGGGGGAAGTGACGTCTGACTCAGAGGTCGCGCGGCTGTGGAGAAGAACGTGTTGCCCACATTCTGTTTCTGAGTTTAGGCTAGTTAGCTAGCAGGTTTATTGTTTTGGGTGCAGTCACTTTTTCCTCCACTTGCTGTTCAAATAAATGTTGAAAGAAAAAGTAAATCTGTTTACAGTTCTGTTTCATGTGGGTGTTGAGAGATGTATCCATAGATGTAGTCCCTAACTTTGCTCTCAAAGTGCACCAGATTGATGCATTTAACTTCAACATTTAAAAAATCTCTTCCCGGGGGAGCTTGCCCCCGGACCCCCCGAGAGGAGGTGAGGTCCACCACCTGCCCACACCCCCTGTTAAATTGTCTCACCCACATTGAGGATGCTTCCTACGCCCATGTTTTATTCCATGCGTCAAGTCAGGCAAATTGGGTCCAAATGTTATTGCATCAATGATCTGTTAACATTAAAATCACTAAATATATGCTGTAACTATTTTGCTCTAGGCAACTCAAGGGCTCAGGTAATGTGATTACTTTATGAATAATGGTCCAAAATAACATCAAATGCAGGGTTTTTTGTTAAGTAACATACTTTCGTCACCGGCCGGCCGATACATGCCACGTATTAAGTGGGTCTGTCTGTCAATTAATCCCCGGGCCACTTTTTCCCCCCAGTCCGCCCCTGTGTCCAGTACAGGTTAGCTCTGAGTGTTAGCGATGCTAATGTAAACACCGACCATATTACGTCCAAAACAGTCGGGCATTGTTTCTGATAGCAGCTTTCTGATTGGGCCGTGGGTCCACATTTCAGATATTACGTCATATCGGACGCAAATCTGGATCAGCTCCGTTGTTCCCCGTTTTTAGAGATTTGGGTACGGAGGAAAAGAGAGAGGGTTTTATTTCCTGACGCTGCATGAGTTCCCCGACACACCGGGGACACAGCGGAGACACACCGGGGACACACCGGGGACGCACCGGGGACGCAGCGGGGACACACCGGGGACACAGCGGGGATGCACCGGGGACACACCGGGGACACAGCGGGGACACATGGTGATGTAGAAAAGTGCATTTTGCATGATAGGTCCCCTTTAAGTAAGGAAATCCATTAGTTTGTTATTTAGCTAATTAGTTTAACTTAGTTAGTTAATAAAAATAAGTAAATTAATAAGGTATTTATTTACTTTGTTAGTGAGTTAGTTAATTTGTTTGTTTAGAAAGAAAATAAGTTAGTTAGTTCAACAGTTTTTATCTTAGTCAATCATTATACTAGTTAGTGTGTGACATACAAGAAAACTAATTGAACGCTAAACAGTAGAATGAATACTTTCTACTCTTAATAATATCCGGTTATGTGTAATAACCAGCGGTACCTGGAAGGCGTTGAGCAGCGTGAACAGGTAGTTCACTGTTATAGCAACGGGTCCAGATGTGAGATCCATCAACATCACAGCGAACCCAAACACCCAGGTGACTCCGAAGATGGGAGTCAGCAGAATAACCGACCGCATCACCGTGACGGCCGCCTTCTTCTCGCTCTCATTGGTCCGCTCGGCGTTCTTTGGGTGATCGAGCAGCTTCATGATCACCACCATCATGGAGAGAACGTTCACGAACACGATAATTCCCACGGGGATAACGAAGGTGTGGATGGAGCCCTTCATGAGTCCCTCGTACAACAACCAGCAACTTTCTTTGGAGAAATACTCGCCTTCGATGCCTCCGTCATACACCAGGAACGTGATGACGACGATCAGCAGCGGGCAGACGTACCCGAGGAACATGGAGAGTCTCAGGTAGGTCCTCTTGCTCACGTTGTGGAACAGAAAGACGGCCTGGTGAAGCAACATGCCGCTCAAACACAGCATCCAGAAGAACATGGACAGGAAGCAGAAGTGTTTCAGCACCACGAAGATACGGCACCACAACTCGGAGACACTTTCGGGGTCCATGGACGCCAAAAAGCAGCTGTCGGCCACCAGGAGGCACAGCGAGATGTTGATGTGAGCCGTGTGGCGGAGGTACAACGTGTTTGTTTTCACCACGGAGCTCCAAACCAACACCTCGATGATGAGGCAGATTACGAGCGAAACCACGGACACCACGAGACCAACTTCGGTGACTTGGTGGAGTCCGGCGATCTTCAGAGGATACCTTTGCATCAGGATGGCGAAGGAGGACAGATGTTTGCAGGTACAGAGTCCTTCGTCTGACGCTCCGCTCCACTTACAACCGTCTTCAGACCAATCTTGGGTGGCATTATCCCACGCGACACACTTCATGAGAACGTGGGGAGGCCGCTTTCTCAACAACGGGAAGCGAATCTCCACCTCCACGGACGAGGTCTTGTTCTCCATCGTCGTTGACACTACGATACTGTTCGGTTCCAGCGTTATGTCTTTCTGCGGTAAATACTTCTCCAGCTCTTTGAAGCCGGCCGTTTTCACTTTTCCGGGGTTGGAGCTTTTGAGGATTACGGACACATTGAACACCTTGTTGTAACATTTGGTGTTTTGCTTCGTGCAGTTGGTCGCCATCACCTCAATGTTTTTCTTCTTCTTCAATTGGGTCACGTTTGTGGCGTCAATCAGCTTCTCCACGGAGCTCAGGTATCTCTCCGCCAGAGAAATGTTCTCTTGGCCAGACTTCTTCGTCCACGAGTCTTTGAGAGATTCGTCCAAAAGATTACTGGAGGAATCAAAGAAGTCCTGCAAAAGAAAAACAATTATTGAGTTATACATTCTACTTATTAAGATTTGTATTAAGAAATAAAATATTGCAATAAAATGACCAAATAGAAATAAAGGTACTTATAGGAAAAACAGATTAACAGAATAAAAAACAGATTGTGAGATTAAACACTCAACAGTAGAAGGAATACTTTTTACTGTAATTATATTCAGTTTTAAGGGATAACCAGCGGTACCTGGAAGGCGTTGAGCAGCGAGTTAGTTATTAGTTATTTAAGAAAACAAGTAAGTTAATCAGGTATTCAATAAGTTAGTTATTAAGGTCATAAGTTAGTTAATCAGGTATTCATTGAGTTAGTTATTAAGGACATAAGTTAGTTATTAAGGACATAAGTTAGTTATTAAGGACATAAGTTAGTTAATCAGATATTCATTGAGTTAGTTATTAGGGACATAAGTTAGTTAATCAGGTATTCATTGAGTTAGTTATTAAGGACATAAGTTAGTTAATCAGGTATTCATTGAGTTAGTTATTAAGGACATAAGTTAGTTATTAAGGACATAAGTTAGTTAATCAGGTATTCATTGAGTTAGTTATTAGGGACATAAGTTAGTTAATCAGGTATTCATTGAGTTAGTTATTAAGGACATAAGTTAGTTATTAAGGACATAAGTTAGTTAATCAGGTATTCATTGAGTTAGTTATTAAGGACATAAGTTAGTTAATCAGGTATTCAATAAGTTAGTTATTAAGGACATAAGTTAGTTAATCAGGTATTCATTGAGTTAGTTATTAAGGACATAAGTTAGTTAATCAGGTATTCAATAAGTTAGTTATTAAGGACATAAGTTAGTTAATCAGGTATTCATTGAGTTAGTTATTAAGGACATAAGTTAGTTAATCAGGTATTCAATAAGTTAGTTATTAAGGACATAAGTTAGTTATTAAGGACATAAGTTAGTTAATCAGGTATTCATTGAGTTAGTTATTAAGGACATAAGTTAGTTAATCAGGTATTCAATAAGTTAGTTATTAAGGACATAAGTTAGTTAATCAGGTATTCATTGAGTTAGTTATTAAGGACATAAGTTAGTTAATCAGATATTCATTGAGTTAGTTATTAAGGACATAAGTTAGTTAATCAGGTATTCATTGAGTTAGTTATTAAGGACATAAGTTAGTTAATCAGGTATTCAATAAGTTAGTTATTAAGGACATAGGTTAGTTAATCAGGTATTCATTGAGTTAGTTATTAAGGACATAAGTTAGTTAATCAGATATTCATTGAGTTAGTTATTAGGGACATAAGTTAGTTAATCAGGTATTCATTGAGTTAGTTATTAAGGACATAAGTTAGTTAATCAGGTATTCATTGAGTTAGTTATTAAGGACATAAGTTAGTTATTAAGGACATAAGTTAGTTAATCAGGTATTCATTGAGTTAGTTATTAAGGACATAAGTTAGTTAATCAGGTATTCATTGAGTTAGTTATTAAGGACATAAGTTAGTTAATCAGGTATTCATTGAGTTAGTTATTAAGGACATAAGTTAGTTATTAAGGACATAAGTTAGTTAATCAGGTATTCATTGAGTTAGTTATTAAGGACATAAGTTAGTTAATCAGGTATTCATTGAGTTAGTTATTAAGGACATAAGTTAGTTAATCAGATATTCATTGAGTTAGTTATTAAGGACATAAGTTAGTTAATCAGATATTCATTGAGTTAGTTATTAAGGACATAGGTTAGTTAATCAGGTATTCAATAAGTTAGTTATTAAGGACATACGTTAGTTAATCAGGTATTCATTGAGTTAGTTATTAAGGACATAAGTTAGTTATTAAGGACATAAGTTAGTTAATCAGGTATTCATTGAGTTAGTTATTAAGGACATAAGTTAGTTATTAAGGACATAAGTTAGTTATTAAGGACATAAGTTAGTTAATCAGGTATTCATTGAGTTAGTTCATTTCTTAAGAAACAAATATGTATTATATCATGATAGTAATTGAATGTCATGATTATTCACTAACATGAACTTATTGTAAGTGTTTTTTATCCTGATCTTTGACAAAACCCTTAAAAGATGTAATATACAATATGTCTCAAACCATATGTAATAATAATAATATGTAGTTTGAATTGATTTAACCATCAATTAGTACAAGCTGGAGGTGTTTCCTGTTTTAGAAAAGCAAGTTTAATGTGCAGGTACAACATACTAAAACCTTCCGCTTCACGATAACGTAATGACAGCAGTGTTGGCAGAAGTACTCAGATCCTTTACTTAAAGAGGGATTTTGTTATTTTTGTTGTACCTATATGTTATTTTATAGGGTTTCATATTGTTGCATGGATTCACTTTGTCTTGTGTCTCGAGGCAACATTATTAACTTTGTTGCTGAAAAGGTCTTAACATGTGATCTGAGGGGAGTTTCTTGTTGTTAGCTACACGTGCTGAAAAGTGCTATATACATAAAGCTTCATTATTAATGTCAACCAGTGGCGAACCGTGTCTAACTGGACCTTCTGTAGACACACCCACCCACCCCCCCCCCCCCACGCGGCATTATAACGTCCGTCTTTTCACTGAATTGTCGTCTTGAAAACGGAACTCACAACAATTCCGCACCAACTTCCTCTTCACCTGTTGCACTTGTCCTTTCAACGTTAAAAACAATAAAACGGCATGAATTGCTTCGTCGCATTAATCTAGATCTCTGCCTCGAGCCAGTGAACTAGCGGGCCTTCTTCTAGAGCAGGGGTCCCCAACCTTTTTTCCAAAGAGCCCCCCCAAATGACTCCTGTTGGAAGTTGCGTCCCCCCCCCACACACACACACACACAAGGGGGGGGGGGCGCAACAGCGGTAATTAAAGTTTAAAAGTCTCAAATGCAACAACTACTGTCACAAACTGGATGAATGTGAAGTATTGTGTTAAAGGAGGATGAAAGCGTAATTAAGGAGCACTATTGGAGTGACTTTGATGGTTATTGGACAATTCACAAAGGTATTAAACTGTTTAAAACACACGCTCAAAGTAAGCCGGATTTTGCCGATGTGTTTATGTGGATTCAAAAGTCGTAAATAATCTACAAAATGGAGGAGACCGATCTGATCGGAGCAACTGTGAAAAATAATCCAACTAAAACTGGCGTGGACAATGACTGTGTTTTAAAAATGAACTTATCCAGAAAAGCCCGGTTTGGACACTTTACGGGCAGAAGAAACATTTCTATAGAAAGAATTATACATTTCTGTCTTTTTATGCCTTTAATAGCAACTAACTTGAATTGTTATTCAAATTAATTAATCAATTTTTTTTTTTTTAATTATTGTAATGTAGGGACAAAGCTTTTAGTGACAATCAGGTTTTGCGTTACAATTAATAAAAAAGTCAAAAAGTCATATCATCGTAAATATGATATTTGGCCTCAAATCGTCTGACCCCTGCGCCCCCCAGGTTGGGAACCACTGTTCTAGAGCACCTGGAACCGAGGGGAACTCTGGAAGAACACGCCCATTGGCTACAAATCAATATCTGATTGGTTGATCAAACTGTCAGTCCAAACGTACGCTCTCATTCAGTGCAACGGCCAGGGCATTCGATCAAGGATGTAGAATACCTTGTTGAAGGATATTCTACCCAGAGACCCAGAACAAGATCTGATTGGTTGCTTTCACAAAACCACTGAAATGCGTAGAGCATGGTCCGAGAAGGACAAACAAATCAACGTAACACTGTGATATTACAGATCCACAACACAGATACCATTCTCATTTATTCATTTTATATACATTTTATTTATATAATTAAATGGATGTTTTGTTTTATCTGAGTGTTCCAGGGTATTCTCTGAATACCTTGAAGGCCCTGACGGTTCGCCACTGATGTCAACATACTCTAAGTAAAAGTACAGAAGTATTATCGGCACAATCTCTTTAAAGTATCTAAAAGTAGGGGAGAGGTGGGACGACAGTAACGTGGGACATGTGTCCATGCTTTAATGTTCAGAAAGGTATTGATTAAGAAATGAGAATATTCTGCGTTGCTTACGTCGGCCGTGGTGTCGTTGTTGATGCTGTTGATTTTGTTGCTCAGACTTAAGAGGACCTGGACCGAAGCGTTGAGGTTGGCGTATGAGTTTATTTTCTGCGAGTTGTTCGTGACCTGATCGAGCTGAGAAAAGACGTCGGCTGCGTTTTCATCCAGAGAGCCGAGCCCGATGTCCGAGTTCTGCAATACAAGAGAGTTCATGTCTAGAAAGCTGGAGATAACTTTAAAGGTCTCCTATCATCCTCTTCTTCATCAATATATCACAGGTCTCAGATATATCCAGAGCCTGTCTCTGATTGGCTGAAACACCAAACAGATCATTGCAGCATTACCCACAATCCCCTCTGTTTCATCCCTGTTTCCAAAGTGCTGATTCTCTGTCTGTTACTTTAGATGAAAATAAGGAGCCCCTCCCCACGCCCCTCTGAGAGAGATTTGGTTACAAAGAACTCAATGGTGCTCTAGGAGGAGATTCAGGTGATAAGGGGGGGGGGGGTTACCTTGGTTGCTGATTGGCTAATGGTTACACAAGACAAAACATCGTTATGACATCATAAAGTGGCCAAAATCTGATCAGCTCATTTTCAGACAGGTTTTTATAGAAATGGATCAAAAAGAGAGAGAATCTTTGTTCCTGAAACTTTCAGAGTCTCTTTCCACAGAGGGGACACATGTTGATGTAGAAGAGACATGAAGAAGAGGGGACACATGTTGATGTAGAAGAGACATGAGAAGAGGGGACACATGTTGATGTAGAAGAGACATGAAGAAGAGGGGACACATGTTGATGTAGAAGAGACATGAAGAAGAGGGGACACATGTTGATGTAGAAGAGACATGAAGAAGAGGGGACACATGTTGATGTAGAAGAGACATGAAGAAGAGGGGACACATGTTGATGTAGAAGAGACATGAAGAAGAGGGGACACATGTTGATGTAGAAGAGACATGAAGAAGAGGGGACACATGTTGATGTAGAAGAGACATGAAGAAGAGGGGACACATGTTGATGTAGAAGAGACATGAAGAAGAGGGGACACATGTTGATGTAGAAGAGACATGAAGAAGAGGGGACACATGTTGATGTAGAAGAGACATGAGAAGAGGGGACACATGTTGATGTAGAAGAGACATGAAGAAGAGGGGACACATGTTGATGTAGAAGAGACATGAAGAAGAGGGGACACATGTTGATGTAGAAGAGACATGAGAAGAGGGGACACATGTTGATGTAGAAGAGACATGAAGAAGAGGGGACACATGTTGATGTAGAAGAGACATGAAGAAGAGGGGACACATGTTGATGTAGAAGAGACAGAGAAGAGGGGACACATGTTGATGTAGAAGAGACATGAAGAAGAGGGGACACATGTTGATGTAGAAGAGACATGAAGAAGAGGGGACACATGTTGATGGAGAAGAGGGGACACATGTTGATGTAGAAGAGACATGAAGAAGAGGGGACACATGTTGATGTAGAAGAGACATGAAGAAGAGGGGACACATGTTGATGTAGAAGAGACATGAAGAAGAGGGGACACATGTTGATGTAGAAGAGACATGAAGAAGAGGGGACACATGTTGATGTAGAAGAGACATGAAGAAGAGGGGACACATGTTGATGTAGAAGAGACATGAAGAAGGGGGACACATGTTGATGTAGAAGAGACATGAAGAAGAGGGGACACATGTTGATGTAGAAGAGACATGAAGAAGAGGGGACACATGTTGATGTAGAAGAGACATGAAGAAGAGGATATAGGTGACCTTTAATCAACATTGTTTTAGTGCACTCCAACAACCTGTAATATCAAAGACTCACTTCTGCATTCTTCAGCACATCATTCAAGTCCTGATTCACACATGATGAAACTTCAGGTTCCCAAAAGGGCTCCGGATCCCTGAAACAATCAATCAATCAATCCGTTAAAGAGTATATCAGTATGTAGTGTCTCTACTTTAAAGAGTCCTCTCCTGCTGATGTTCAGGTGTATATCAGTATGTAGTGTCTCTACTTTAAAGAGTCCTCTCCTGCTGATGTTCAGGTGTATATCAGTATGTAGTGTCTCTACTTTAAAGAGTCCTCTCCTGCTGATGTTCAGGTGTATATCAGTATGTAGTGTATCTACTTTAAAGAGTCCTCTCCTGCTGATGTTCAGGTGTATATCAGTATGTAGTGTCTCTACTTTAAAGAGTCCTCTCCTGCTGATATTCAGGTGTATATCAGTATGTAGTGTCTCTACTTTAAAGAGTCCTCTCCTGCTGATGTTCAGATGTATATCAGTATGTAGTGTCTCTACTTTAAAGAGTCCTCTCCTGCTGATGTTCAGGTGTATATCAGTGTGTAGTGTCTCTACTTTAAAGAGTCCTCTCCTGCTGATGTTCAGGTGTATATCAGTATGTGGTGTCTCTACTTTAAAGAGTCCTCTCCTGCTGATGTTCAGGTGTATATCAGTATGTAGTGTCTCTACTTTAAAGAGTCCTCTCCTGCTGATGTTCAGGTGTATATCAGTGTCTAGTGTCTCTACTTTAAAGAGTCCTCTCCTGCTGATGTTCAGGTGTATATCAGTATGTAGTGTCTCTACTTTAAAGAGTCCTCTCCTGCTGATGTTCAGGTGTATATCAGTATGTAGTGTCTCTACTTTAAAGAGTCCTCTCCTGCTGATGTTCAGGTGTATATCAGTATGTAGTGTATCTACTTTAAAGAGTCCTCTCCTGCTGATGTTCAGGTGTATATCAGTATGTAGTGTCTCTACTTTAAAGAGTCCTCTCCTGCTGATATTCAGGTGTATATCAGTATGTAGTGTCTCTACTTTAAAGAGTCCTCTCCTGCTGATGTTCAGATGTATATCAGTATGTAGTGTCTCTACTTTAAAGAGTCCTCTCCTGCTGATGTTCAGGTGTATATCAGTGTGTAGTGTCTCTACTTTAAAGAGTCCTCTCCTGCTGATGTTCAGGTGTATATCAGTATGTGGTGTCTCTACTTTAAAGAGTCCTCTCCTGCTGATGTTCAGGTGTATATCAGTATGTAGTGTCTCTACTTTAAAGAGTCCTCTCCTGCTGATGTTCAGGTGTATATCAGTGTCTAGTGTCTCTACTTTAAAGAGTCCTCTCCTGCTGATGTTCAGGTGTATATCAGTATGTAGTGTCTCTACTTTAAAGAGTCCTCTCCTGCTGATGTTCAGGTGTATAGCAGTAAAGGCGCGTTCACACCGCAGTACTTTTCCCACAAAGGTTCTCATGAACTCATTTGAGTTCCGGCTCTTTTTGGTGTAGTAAGTACTGCGGTGTGAACGCGGCTCATGTACTTCTCTACTTTAAAGAGTCCTCTCTGTCTATCAGTACCCCTTTGTGCATTTCCTCGTTCTGTGTCCAGTCGCTCCTTTGCATTTTAATCTGCCGGAGAATCCAACTTTGGTGTTGCCCCAATCTCCTTCAGCCGGACAGAACTTATCACCTTCTGTTTAAACAAGAACATTTAATAATATTAATCTTTAAATAGACATCATTACTCTAAATGTAACTTATTCATACATGTAATTACATGTCTTGCTTGAACCCAAATAAAGACCTGAGTACTAGTAGAACCTCAAAATGACTGGTGTGTCTCGTCAGAATTGTTAGTTTTTTTATCCTTGTTTATTTGTATTAGTATAATTTCTCGGTTAAGTAAATATCGTCAAGTCCGCGTCTGCTAACCCTTTTGTTGTCTGTCATTTCCTGTTTCACTTTGGTAATCTCCTCTCTCACTTCAGGTAGCTCGGCTCCAGTGACGTGCGGTGAGGCTCCCCTGCCTCCCCTGACTGCACGTCGCTGCTCGGCTCCTACCCATGTGTGTTTTTCACTGACCTGATGACCTGCCCCGCCCTTATTGTTTGCCCCTTGTGTGTGTATTTAATCTGTGTTTTCTCTGTGCCAAGTGCCAGATTGTTTCGAGCCTTACGGCCTGTCCACACACAGGCATGAAAAAAATCTTGAAAGATCTTGATGCTGGGCGTGTCTGAAGGTTGGCGATTTTTTGCGAGCAACGCGACCAACAACCAATCACATGAATCTCCCGCCCCCGACATACAAAGCAATAGCAATGTTAAAACGAAGTAAACTGGATAAAAACTCCCCAAACAGGCGAAACCCTACCAGTTCCACCCACTGTCTCTGCCTCCTCCCTCCAAGCCTGGCTCCTCCGGTTTGTATCCCGGTTAATAGTCTGGTCGTAAAGAACCGGGTGATTTGCTTCCGTAATTTCTCGTTTGGAATATGAGAAATGAACTGCGGTCTGGCTCTCCCTGCATACACGTGGTTTGATTGGCTAGCGCTTGTACTGGCGGGATTTGCATAAACGGGATTTGATTGGCTGATGCCAGCTTCGAAAGCATCGGGAGCATCAAAAGTTGAACATTGCTCAACTTTTGATGCTCACGATGCTTGCAAAGCCATGCTCTGCTCCCCACAATGCAGTTCGGCGAAGATTCAAAATCTTCTACGTCACCCCATTCAAATGAATGGGCGAAGCTTTGAAAGATTTGTTTCATGCCTGTGTGGACGGGCCGTCAGAGTCGAGCCTTGTTATTTGTGAATTGTCAGCCAGTTGATATCTGTGCTCGAGTAAGTTTAAGTTAGTATTTAGTAAGTCCATGTTTACTATGAGTGTTTGTATTGCCTTGCAAATCACCTAAAGTAAATTCCTTTTTTGAACCGTCCTTTTGTCTGGAGTCGTGCATTTGGGTCTTATCATTTCATCGTGAGCCCCAGTCGTAACAATGACCATAAGCTAAACCTACCGTATATGATATTGATACCCACAGTCGCTGATCTAGTTTCATTGCAGCGGTTCGTAAAGTTGCACGTGACTGTAGGAACCCCTGATTCTGTACAGGTGACGATCGCATCGGCTGTAAACGTCTTCTTAGTTTCTTCAGAAGGAACCGCTGAAATCACAGGAAGTCAGTTTCAACAAGAATCCATGGGAAAAAAGCACTTCATTCTGAGGATTTTTGCTCTTTTTTTGCTCTGTTTGTAAAATGTTTAGCATTTCCATGTTTTAATTTTCATAATATTCCACATTTTGGAAATTACATTTACCGAGGTTCTACATGTGAATTTTTCTATTTTAAAGATCTGATACATTTTTGTGAAATTATGATTTATTTTTCAGAATCTTTGACTTTTTGTCCGAATTTTCTTTCTTTTTTGTCAGTTTGAATTTTTTGTCCGAATTTGTTTTTTTTAATTTTCACGATATTCCAAATTTGGGAAATTACATTGTACAGAAGAAGATTCCAAATGTAAATGTTCTTTTTAAAGATCTGATCCTAAATAGTTTTTTTCCCCCGAATTTTTAGATTAAAGTAAGAATTTTGACTTTTCTATTTCAGAAATTTGACTTTTCTATTTCAGAATTTTGACTTTTTTATTTCAGAATTTTGACTTTTTTATTTCGGAATTTTGACTTTTTTTGTCAATTTGTACTTAATACAACGATCAGTACGTTATATAAGGATGAGCTTTTGAGGGCACTTTGAGGTCCCCACAATCATCTTTGCAATGTTGTTATTTTATTCTTTGCAATATCCACATTTACATCCTTTTCAATATTTAGAGAATCTTCCCCAAAATCTGCACTTCCATTGAAACGAATGGGAAAAAATGCTAACAATTTTTTTCCCTCAAAGCTTTTTGGCATATTTTCCAATTTATTTTAGATTAAAATGTCCATGTTTTAATTTTCATAATATTTAACATTTTATACATGTTTTTTATAACTGACCAAGAGGAAGGATTTAGATTTTTTTGTCAACATTTAGTTTTTTTTGTCAGAATTTAGATTTATTGTCAGAATTTAGATTTTTTGTCAGAATTTAGATTTTGTTTTGGCTGAATTTTGAGTATCTTTTCGATATTTCGATATGTTTTGCACTTCCATTGAAATGAATGGGAAGAAGACGATACCATTGAAGAGGTGTTCGTGGGCCCACGTCACCGTGTAGTTTTCCGTGTTTTTCTCGATCTCACATATCACTTTCACGCTCAGAACTTCCTCCGGCGAATCACATTTCGGGAACCCCGGCTCGGTGCTGATGAGGATGTCTGGCAGCAGGGCGAGGTCCATCAGAGCGCTGGCTTGGTGGGAAATGGTGAGGTCGTTCTTCTTCTGATGATAGGCACATGAATAGACGCCTAAAAAAAAATACATATATCATTTTTTTTAATGAGTGTTTTTAAATGCCATTTTATAATATGTTTCTTAATGCTCTTAATGTCTTTCATTTTTGTAAAGCGCTTTGAATTGAAACTTGCCTTGCAATATGTAAATAAAGTAAAAACGAACCTTCCCAGAGTTCAGAGATTTTGAGGAGTTGGACGGTGGTATTTTTCGGTTCAGTAGACACTAAGGCCTCGGTGCCGTTAAAAATCTCCGTCACCCTCCGGCCTCGGCTCAGCTGCCAGACGGGCAGTACGCCCAGGGTCTCCTGTAACTGACAGCTAAGAAGGGGCTTATCTGTGAAACACACCGGGCTGGCAGGCATGGTTAACTTGATGACACCTGCAGAAAAACAATGATCACTACTCAAACTGTTTTGGGACATTTAAAAAATAAAAATGTTTTGCATTTCTTGTTTTTACGATATTCCAATTTTTTTTCAGAAATAATTAACCAATTTTTTTCTGAAGATCTTCCTTTTTTTCAGCCTTTTTTCCAAAAAAAGATTACAAAAAATCTCTAAATCTGACACGGTCCAAATTCAGACTTTTTTTCCGCAACATTTAGATTTTATCTCAGAAGTTGTACTTTTGTTAGGAAGACTTTTTTATCAGAATTTAGATTTGATGTCAGAATTTCTACATTTTTTGAATTAGCAACATTTTGAACCTTTTCAGGATTTTGACTTTTTCCTCAGATTTTCTTGTCGATGCGTCAAGTCTTTTTTTCAAACAAACATTTTTGCAATCTTTAAATATTCTTATTTTATTTGTGCAATTTCCACATTTAGATGTGCTTGCATTATTTAAAATGTATGAATATAATTTCCCTCAAAGCTTTTAGACCTTTTTCACATTTTTAGCTTTTCCTTTTGACATTTAATTGAATTGTCTTTTTTCAATATCATTCCAAAGGAATTGAAATAATCTCAGATTTGTTTTTAATTGTATGCGTCTCGACTCAGACCTTTTTTTTTTTTATATTTCATAACTTCTCTAAATATTTGCATTTACATTTAGACTTTTTTGCAATAGTCAAAAAAAATTCCACTTACAGTCAAAGCTTTTTGCCCTATTTCACATTATTCAATATTCCGGCTTCAAAATGCTGAAAAACTACTGGCCTGATCTTCATGAAACTTGGTGGAAGTGTGACGCATTGGGGAGGAATAAATCCTTACATTTTGGATGTGAGATTTCCCACTGGCTGAACAGGTACCTGAACTCTCCAGATCCAGAGATGCGTTCACATTTCTGGTCAGTTGATCTGATTTGTCGACCAAGTCTTTTTGTCCGATTTTTTGAGCAACGGTCAACGCAAACTCAACGATGACGCTTCCAACCCTTCAGTGAGGAAAACGTAAGATGTCAGTCTCATATTAAATACAAAAACAAACAAACACTATTTGATAATTTTCAGAATTCAGACTTTTTCCTCAGAATTTGAAATTTGTTCTCAGATTTTTGCCTGTAGATGTATCTGTGGGAGAAACTTCTGAAGCAAGTAGAGTCAGGACTCAGAGAGACACGAGGAGAGCTGGAGCTCTGATGGAGTCAGGACTCAGAGAGACACGAGGAGAGCTGGAGCTCTGATGGAGTCAGGACTCAGAGACACACGAGGAGAGCTGGAGCTCTGATGGAGTCAGGATTCAGAGACACACGAGGAGAGCTGGAGCTCTGATGGAGTCAGGACTCAGAGACACACGAGGAGAGCTGGAGCTCTGATGGAGTCAGGACTCAAAGAGACACGAGGAGAGCTGGAGCTCTGATGGAGTCAGGACTCAGAGACACACGAGGAGAGCTGGAGCTCTGATGGAGTCAGGACTCAGAGAGACACGAGGAGAGCTGGAGCTCTGATGGAGTCAGGACTCAGAGAGACACGAGGAGAGCTGGAGCTCTGATGGAGTCAGGACTCAGAGACACACGAGGAGAGCTGGAGCTCTGATGGAGTCAGGACTCAGAGAGACACGAGGAGAGCTGGAGCTCTGATGGAGTCAGGACTCAGAGACACACGAGGAGAGCTGGAGCTCTGATGGAGTCAGGACTCAGAGACACACGAGGAGAGCTGGAGCTCTGATGGAGTCAGGACTCAGAGAGACACGAGGAGAGCTGGAGCTCTGATGGAGTCAGGACTCAGAGACACACGAGGAGAGCTGGAGCTCTGATGGAGTCAGGACTCAGAGAAACGAGGAGAGCTGGAGCTTTGATGGAGTCAGGACTCAGAGAGACACGTGGAGAGCTGGAGCTCTGATGGAGTCAGGACTCAGAGAGACACGAGGAGAGCTGGAGCTCTGATGGAGTCAGGACTCAGAGAGACACGAGGAGAGCTGGAGCTTTGATGGAGTCAGGACTCAAAGAGACACAAGGAGAGCTGGAGCTTTGATGGAGTCAGGACTCAGAGACACGAGGAGAGCTGGAGCTTTGATGGAGTCAGGACTCAGAGAGACACGAGGAGAGCTGGAGCTCTGATGGAGTCAGGACTCAGAGAGACACGAGGAGAGCTGGAGCTTTGATGGAGTCAGGACTCAGAGACACGAGGAGAGCTGGAGCTCTGATGGAGTCAGGACTCAGAGAGACACGAGGAGAGCTGGAGCTTTGATGGAGTCAGGACTCAGAGACACGAGGAGAGCTGAAGCTCTGATGGAGTCAGGACTCAGAGAGACACGAGGAGAGCTGGAGCTCTGATGGAGTCAGGACTCAGAGAGACGAGGAGAGCTGGAGCTCTGATGGAGTCAGGACTCAAATAGACACGAGGAGAGCTGGAGCTTTGATGGAGTCAGGACTCAGAGAGACACGAGGAGAGCTGGAGCTCTGATGGAGTCAGGACTCAGAGAGACACGAGGAGAGCTGGAGCTCTGATGGAGTCAGGACTCAGAGAGACACGAGGAGAGCTGGAGCTCTGATGGAGTCAGGACTCAGAGAGACACGAGGAGAGCTGGAGCTCTGATGGAGTCAGGACTCAGAGACACGAGGAGAGCTGGAGCTTTGATGGAGTCAGGACTCAGAGACACGAGGAGAGCTGGAGCTCTGATGGAGTCAGGAATCAGAGAGACACGAGGAGAGCTGGAGCTCTGATGGAGTCAGGACTCAGAGAGACACGAGGAGAGCTGGAGCTCTGATGGAGTCAGGACTCAGAGAGACACGAGGAGAGCTGGAGCTCTGATGGAGTCAGGACTCAGAGAGACACGAGGAGAGCTGGAGCTCTGATGGAGTCAGGACTCAGAGAGACATGAGGAGAGCTGGAGCTCTGATGGAGTCAGGACTCAGAGACACGAGGAGAGCTGGAGCTCTGATGGAGTCAGGACTCAGAGAGACACGAGGAGAGCTAGAGCTCTGATGGAGTCAGGACTCAGAGAGACACGAGAGAGAGCTGGAGCTCTGATGGAGTCAGGACTCAAAGAGACACGAGGAGAGCTGGAGCTTTGATGGAGTCAGGACTCAGAGAGACACGAGGAGAGCTGGAGCTCTGATGGAGTCAGGACTCAGAGAGACACGAGGAGAGCTGGAGCTCTGATGGAGTCAGGACTCAGAAAGACACGAGGAGAACTGGAGCTCTGATGGAGTCAGGACTCAGAGAGACACGAGGAGAGCTAGAGCTCTGATGGAGTCAGGACTCAGAGAGACACGAGGAGAGCTGGAGCTCTGATGGAGTCAGGACTCAAAGAGACACGAGGAGAGCTGGAGCTTTGATGGAGTCAGGACTCAGAGACACACGAGGAGAGCTGGAGCTCTGATGGAGTCAGGACTCAGAGAGACACGAGGAGAGCTGGAGCTCTGATGGAGTCAGGACTCAGAGAGACACGAGGAGAGCTGGAGCTCTGATGGAGTCAGGACTCAGAGAGACACGAGGAGAGCTGGAGCTCTGATGGAGTCAGGACTCAGAGAGACACGAGGAGAGCTGGAGCTTGATGGAGTCAGGACTCAGAGACACGAGGAGAGCTGGAGCTCTGATGGAGTCAGGACTCAGAGAGACACGAGGAGAGCTGGAGCTCTGATGGAGTCAGGACTCAGAGAGACACGAGGAGAGCTGGAGCTCTGATGGAGTCAGGACTCAGAGACACACGAGGAGAGCTGGAGCTCTGATGGAGTCAGGACTCAGAGAGACACGAGGAGAGATGGAGCTCTGATGGAGTCAGGACTCAGAGAGACACGAGGAGAGCTGGAGCTCTGATGGAGTCAGGACTCAGAGAGACACGAAGAGAGCTGGAGCTCTGATGGAGTCAGGACTCAGAGAGACACGAGGAGAGCTGGAGCTCTGATGGAGTCAGGACTCAGAGAGACACGAGGAGAGCTGGAGCTTTGATGGAGTCAGGACTCAAAGAGACACAAGGAGAGCTGGAGCTTTGATGGAGTCAGGACTCAGAGAGACACGTGGAGAGCTGGAGCTCTGATGGAGTCAGGACTCAGAGAGACACGAGGAGAGCTGGAGCTCTGATGGAGTCAGGACTCAGAGAGACACGAGGAGAGCTGGAGCTTTGATGGAGTCAGGACTCAAAGAGACACAAGGAGAGCTGGAGCTTTGATGGAGTCAGGACTCAGAGACACGAGGAGAGCTGGAGCTTTGATGGAGTCAGGACTCAGAGAGACGAGGAGAGCTGGAGCTCTGATGGAGTCAGGACTCAGAGAGACACGAGGAGAGCTGGAGCTTTGATGGAGTCAGGACTCAGAGACACGAGGAGAGCTGGAGCTCTGATGGAGTCAGGACTCAGAGAGACACGAGGAGAGCTGGAGCTTTGATGGAGTCAGGACTCAGAGACACGAGGAGAGCTGAAGCTCTGATGGAGTCAGGACTCAGAGAGACACGAGGAGAGCTGGAGCTCTGATGGAGTCAGGACTCAGAGAGACGAGGAGAGCTGGAGCTCTGATGGAGTCAGGACTCAAATAGACACGAGGAGAGCTGGAGCTTTGATGGAGTCAGGACTCAGAGAGACACGAGGAGAGCTGGAGCTCTGATGGAGTCAGGACTCAGAGAGACACGAGGAGAGCTGGAGCTCTGATGGAGTCAGGACTCAGAGAGACACGAGGAGAGCTGGAGCTCTGATGGAGTCAGGACTCAGAGAGACACGAGGAGAGCTGGAGCTCTGATGGAGTCAGGACTCAGAGAGACACGAGGAGAGCTGGAGCTCTGATGGAGTCAGGACTCAGAGACACGAGGAGAGCTGGAGCTTTGATGGAGTCAGGACTCAGAGACACGAGGAGAGCTGGAGCTCTGATGGAGTCAGGAATCAGAGAGACACGAGGAGAGCTGGAGCTCTGATGGAGTCAGGACTCAGAGAGACACGAGGAGAGCTGGAGCTCTGATGGAGTCAGGACTCAGAGAGACACGAGGAGAGCTGGAGCTCTGATGGAGTCAGGACTCAGAGAGACACGAGGAGAGCTGGAGCTCTGATGGAGTCAGGACTCAGAGAGACATGAGGAGAGCTGGAGCTCTGATGGAGTCAGGACTCAGAGACACGAGGAGAGCTGGAGCTCTGATGGAGTCAGGACTCAGAGAGACGAGGAGAGCTGGAGCTCTGATGGAGTCAGGACTCAGAGACACGAGGAGAGCTGGAGCTCTGATGGAGTCAGGACTCAGAGAGACACGAGGAGAGCTGGAGCTCTGATGGAGTCAGGACTCAAAGAGACACGAGGAGAGCTGGAGCTTTGATGGAGTCAGGACTCAGAGAGACACGAGGAGAGCTGGAGCTCTGATGGAGTCAGGACTCAGAGACACGAGGAGAGCTGGAGCTCTGATGGAGTCAGGACTCAGAAAGACACGAGGAGAGCTGGAGCTTTGATGGAGTCAGGACTCAGAGAGACACGAGGAGAGCTGGAGCTCTGATGGAGTCAGGACTCAGAGACACGAGGAGAGCTGGAGCTCTGATGGAGTCAGGACTCAGAGAGACACGAGGAGAGCTGGAGCTCTGATGGAGTCAGGACTCAGAGAGACACGAGGAGAGCTGGAGCTCTGATGGAGTCAGGACTCAGAGAGACACGAGGAGAGCTGGAGCTCTGATGGAGTCAGGACTCAGAGAGACACGAGGAGAGCTGGAGCTTTGATGGAGTCAGGACTCAGAGACACGAGGAGAGCTGGAGCTCTGATGGAGTCAGGACTCAGAGAGACACGAGGAGAGCTGGAGCTCTGATGGAGTCAGGACTCAGAGAGACACGAGGAGAGCTGGAGCTCTGATGGAGTCAGGACTCAGAGAGACACGAGGAGAGCTGGAGCTCTGATGGAGTCAGGACTCAGAGAGACACGAGGAGAGCTGGAGCTCTGATGGAGTCAGGACTCAGAGAGACACGAGGAGAGCTGGAGCTCTGATGGAGTCAGGACTCAGAGAGACACGAGGAGAGCTGGAGCTTTGATGGCAAACACTGACGCTTTATTTGGAGTTACGGCCGGAGAACTGACAAAACATGTGGAGTGTCACGAGTTCACACAGCGGTTTTCAAACCAATTCTGAAGAACTCTTTCTGCAGCTCGAGGTTTTATCTAGTTCAGAGTGTAATAATCAACATTCTTTATCAGTGAGACTAAACATTATGGACCCTGAATCTAACTAGAGCTCTCGTTCATAGGAAAGAATGTTCTCCAGGGAACCTTCGTCCCTGAACAGTAAACTACCTCCTGGCGGCTTGTGCTCTGTCATAGACTGGCAACAACAATGCGCCCAAGCTGCCCCTCCTCAAGAGAGATAGCAGCAGAACCCAAGCTGCCCCTCCTCAAGAGAGATAGCAGCAGAACCCAAGCTGCCCCTCCTTCAGAGAGATAGCAGCAGAACCCAAGCTGCTCCTCCTTCAGAGAGATAGCAGCAGAACCCAAGCTGCTCCTCCTTCAGAGAGATAGCAGCAGAACCCAAGCTGCCCCTCCTTCAGAGAGATAGCAGCAGAACCCAAGCTGCTCCTCCTTAAGAGAGATAGCAGCAGAACCCAAGCTGCTCCTCCTCCAGAGAGATAGCAGCAGAACCCAAGCTGCCCCTCCTTCAGAGAGATAGCAGCAGAACCCAAGCTGCTCCTCCTCAAGAGAGATAGCAGCAGAACCCAAGCTGCCCCTCCTCAAGAGAGATAGCAGCAGAACCCAAGCTGCCCCTCCTCAAGAGAGATAGCAGCAGAACCCAAGCTGCCCCTCCTCAAGAGAGATAGCAGCAGAACCCAAGCTGCCCCTCCTCAAGAGAGATAGCAGCAGAACCCAAGCTGCTCCTCCTCAAGAGAGATAGCAGCAGAACCCAAGCTGCTCCTCCTTCAGAGAGATAGCATCAGAACCCAACTGCCCCTCCTGAAGAGAGATAGCAGCAGAACCCAAGCTGCTCCTCCTGAAGAGAGATAGCAGCAGAACCCAAGCTTCCCCTCCTCAAGAGAGATAGCAGCAGAACCCAAGCTGCCCTCCTCAAGAGAGATAGCAGCAGAACCCAAGCTTCCCCTCCTCAAGAGAGATAGCAGCAGAACCCAAGCTACTCCCCCTTAAGAGAGATAGCAGCAGAACCCAAGCTGCTCCTCCTGAAGAGAGATAGCAGCAGAACCCAAGCTGCCCCTCCTCAAGAGAGATAGCAGCAGAACCCAAGCTGCCCCTCCTCAAGAGAGATAGCAGCAGAACCCAAGCTGCCCCTCCTCAAGAGAGATAGCAGCAGAACCCAAGCTGCCCCTCCTCAAGAGAGATAGCAGCAGAACCAGGCTGCCCCTCCTCAGAGAGATAGCAGCAGAACCCAAGCTGCCCCTCCTCAAGAGAGATAGCAGCAGAACCCAAGCTGCCCCTCCTCAAGAGAGATAGCAGCAGAACCCAAGCTTCCCCTCCTCAAGAGAGATAGCAGCAGAACCCAAGCTGCCCCTCCTCAAGAGAGATAGCAGCAGAACCAGGCTGCCCCTCCTCAAGAGAGATAGCAGCAGAACCCAAGCTGCTCCTCAAGAGAGATAGCAGCAGAACCCAAGCTGCCCCTCCTCAAGAGAGATAGCAGCAGAACCCAAGCTGCCCTCCTCAAGAGAGATAGCAGCAGAACCCAAGCTGCCCTCCTCAATAGAGATAGCAGCAGAACCCAGGCTGCCCTCCTCAAGAGAGATAGCAGCAGAACCCAAGCTGCTCCTCCTCAAGAGAGATAGCAGCAGAACCCAAGCTGCCCCTCCTCAAGAGAGATAGCAGCAGAATCCAAGCTGCTCCTCCTCAAGAGAGATAGCAGCAGAACCCAAGCTGCCCCTCCTCAAGAGAGATAGCAGCAGAACCCAAGCTGCCCCTCCTCAAGAGAGATAGCAGCAGAACCCAAGCTGCCCCTCCTCAAGAGAGATAGCAGCAGAACCCAAGCTGCC